>CAJQZJ010000638.1:982880-1053732 GCA_907164525.1 Lophiomys imhausi | reverse complement strand
CACACACACACACACACACACACACACACACACACACACACAATAAAGCAGCAATACAGAGTACAGTGGAGAAAAACAAACAACAAAACAAGGGTCTTTGGCTGCACTACTGAAGCGCAACAAACAGGCTCCACAAGTATCCTTGTCTTGTTTTACTTTCAGCCCAGTGAGTACAGACAAAGCTCTTGAGTTCTGAGTGTATGACCTTAGACAAATACTTAATGAGTAGGAGCTTCAGTTTCTTCAGCTATAAAAGGGTAATAAGAATCTTTCCCCTCTGGGTCCGGTGTGGTGGCACACGCCTTTAATCCCAGTACTTGGGAGGCAGAGATAAGAGGCAGGCAGATCTCTGAGTTCAAGGCCAACCTGGTCTACAAAGTGAGTCCAGAACAGCCAAGGCTGTTACACAGAGAAATCTGTCTCAAAATCCAAGGGGAGGGGGAAGAAAAGAATCTTTCCCCTTGACCATTGGGCAGACATAGATTAAAAACATTTGCCCCAGGAGCCTAACACCTCAGTCTGATCCCTGGACTCCATAATGAAACAGGGAACTGACTCTCGAAAGTTATCTTCTGACCTCCACATGTGTGCCATCATACATATGCCTATACACACACACACACACACACACACACACACACACACACACACACACACTAGTGATAGTAATAATAACAGTAGTAATAATAACAATAACAAATAGACTTTAAATAAAGAACCCAGCCTTCCAGCCTTTCAGGGTTCTTTTTAGACATGGAGGGTTAAATGCTATGATGTGTAGAGTCTGACTCAGAGCTAATTAAGCACAAAGGATCCCAACTCACAAGGACTACTGCATGAAATGAGCGGCAGCCCCAGGACACAGCATGCCTGTGGTGGCTGAGGGTTTCAGAAGGGAGGAAGAGGCTTGTAGCACTTGGAGGGCTGCCTTCCAACCCTCTCTTGTGGCAAGGGGCAAATGACACACTATAGCAGCTGTTACTCAACAGGTTACATAACCACTTAGGGGAAGCTAACTCCACTTGAGGGCTGAGATTCAACAGCCTGGTGGTTGTTCAGGGGGAAACCACCTGCCTCTCACTTTGCTCTCACTGCTCACAATGTGCCCTACCCCAGCATCACCACCACTGGAGCTTCTGGAGGTGCATCCCCTTCCTGCCAGCATGCTCCAGGTGCGCTGCAGCCAGCTGCACTGTTGACCCAGCTCCTGGTGATTTCATGTATACAGCTGTGAGAAGCACTCATGGACCTGTCCTTTCTAAATTAGGGGACAAAGCAGTGTTTAAGCACATTAAACATAAACACAACAAACCACTAAAAACTTCAAAGAGTGATACACATTCAGGATTAGCCTGGCAGGAAGGTAAGCATGCTTCTCTGTTCTGTTTGGAGGAACAGAGTTTCATGTACATCCCAAGCTCGCGTTCTTCTGTCTCCAGGATACCAGGATTACAGGCAAGCAACACCACAGCCAGTTTAGTAAACAACTCTATACGTTCTAAACAGGGGTTAGAAAAGCTTTGGTTTTTTGGAGGTTGTATCGTAGGAAAACAGGTGGCTGTCAGAACACTGGAATACATCTTTGCTTCTAGAGACCATTCCTAGGAGAGAAAAAAAGCCCACTGCACCTCTGATTCAGTGAATCTATTTCATATAGACTTATAAATGGAATCGCAGTACCTCTGTGACAAACTTGGTTCATGTGGCACCGTGTCCACAAGGTTTATTTATATTGTAGAGTTCTAACTTTTGTCAGGCACTGACACCCGTGCCTTTATCCACTGAGCTATCTTGCTAGTCCTGAATTCTTTTAGAAGACTGAGAGACATCCCATTCTATGTATTCATCACATATCCTTCGTCTCCTTGTCTTCTGGTAGACTTTAATGTCTTGGTCATCTTGAGCAGTGTTGCCACGAACATGGATGTGTGGACAGCTCTTTAATATTCTAGTTTCCATGGTGGCCTAGGTCTGTAACCCCAGCACTCAGGAGGCTGAGGCAGGAATATCCAAGAGCAAGGCCAGCCTGTGCAGTATAGTGTGACCTTGTCTTAAATAAAGAAGTAAATGGCTTCCAGTGCAGTGCTGGCTAGAACAGGAGCCACTCAACACAGTACCTTCTTTGTTCCTTGTCTAGTTCAAAGCCTTCTGGTTTTCTTCACTGAGTATGTCATAGGGGTTGGGTACTTCCTTACTGTTTTTAGCCTCTTGAAAACTTCTCTTGAAAAAATGGTTTTGTCAAATGCTTTTCCTGCACATATTGATATGACTGTGCTATTTTTGACCTTTATTATAATTTTTGTATGTTGAGTCACCTGATAATCCAAGGAGAAATCCTTCTTGGTTATGGTGTATGACTCTTTTATGTGCAGTTGTATCTTGTTTGGAACTGTTTAATGGAGGATTGTGTTTTTAAACATTGACACCATATTCTTCAGCAATACTGGTCTATAGATTTTTTTTTCTTCAAATATCGTTGTCTGACTTTGGTTCTGGGTAATATTGGCCTCATGAAGCGAATTTGAAAGCTTTTTCTTTGTGTTTCTGGAAGAGATTGAGAAAGATCAGCATTAGTAATTTTTTAAATATTTGGGAGCATTCATCAGTGACATCATTCGGCTCCAATAACTAATTCTATTAATTCAATAGCCATATTAGTTACAACAGTTCACACTTCCTTTTCTTTTCTCTTTCTTTTTTCTATCTTTTTTTCTTTCTTTCTTTCTTTCTTTCTTTCTTTCTTTCTTTCTTTCTTTTTTTGACAACAATGTCTGCCTATGTAGCTCTGACTGGCCTACTACTCAGTAGTAGACCAGGCTGGCTCATATATAAAGCAGCTCTCCTCCCTCCATCTCCTGAGTGCAGCAGTTATCAGTGTGTGCCCCTAACTGGCAGCAGACTCCGTCTCCCACCCTTTTCCAGTCCTTGCAGCTTGTATGTTTCCAGGGATCTTCCAATCTCTTCTCAGTTATTCTGTATCCTGTCATGCTTACTTCTTCATAGGCAGAGTATTCTATATGCATTTGTGGCACTTTGAACGAGCTTGGGAAGGATTAGAACATGTAGTGTTGGTAAAGGAAGTGCGTCCCTGGCAGCAGGTTTTTGCCACCATGCTTCTGTTCTGTCACCATGAACCCTGAAACCCTAACCCCAATCAAATGCTTTATTTTACACGTCGTCTTGGTTATGGTACAGCAAGAGAAAAGTAACAAAGACATTTCTTAGGTCCATTTAGTCTCCGGTGATAATCAAGTCACCTGTTTCCTCACTAGACATCTGGGTAGATGTTCTATTGCTGAAACCTGGCATCTGATATGATCACAGCATGGCTGTCTATCTCCTCCTTCAGTTCTGTCCATGTTTCTATTTTGCTGTTCTGAGGTGGGGAGCATATGGATCTTGTAAGTGTTGTATCTTTCTAGTGTATTGACATCTTCATCATTAAATCATACCTTTGTCTCTTGTGAGTTTCTGATTTAAGATCTGTTTTGTTGATATAAGTATAGTCACCCCTGCTCTATTTGGGGATATATTTTCCTCTCCCTTTAGCTTACTTGTGTCCTTAAATCCAAAGTGAGCTTCTTTTTGTTTTGTTTTGGTTTTTTTTTTTTTGGTTTTTGGGATAGGCTTTCTCTGTGTAAAAGCCCTGGGTGGCCTCAAACTCACAGAGATCTGCCTGCCTCCCAAGTGCTGGGATTGAAGGCATGTGCCACTATGCCCGGCAAAGTGAGCTTCTTATAAGAAAGCATATAATTCAGCTTTTGGACTTTTAAATCCATTCAGTTATTCCATGTCTTTTGATTGATGAATTTAAACCTTTACATTTAAAATAATAGTGGACAGGGGTGGCTTTGCTGTGCACTTTTATTAACTGTTTTCTCTTATTTTCAAGGCTCTTCTGTACGGATTTTCTTCTCTTTGCTTTTGTATTTATATACTGTGAATTATTTTTCTCTCTTTTAACTTCCCTCAGGATCATTGACTAAAAGTAAAGGGCTCTGTGTTGAGAAGAGAAAGTCAGGATGGACAGGCAGTCTATTGGATATGTTTTACTGGCTTATCAATTTAAATGAAATCCTCTTATTTAGAAACAAGACAAGGAGGCAAATCTATGTGAGTTCAAGGCAAACCTCATTTACACAGTGAGTTTCAGGGCAACGGAGACTACATAGTAAGACCTTGTCTCAAAAACAAACAAACAAACAAACAAACAAACAAAAACAGAACAAATCAGGGCAAGAGATTAATCTCCTTTCAGATTTAAATATAGTCCCCTCCTGACATACTTGAAACACAGCTTAAGTCCAGTGTAACTGTTCACACTCTTCTGTGTGACTCTGTGTGCCATGCTAATCACAGCATAATCACCAAGCTCTTCCCAGGCTCGAAGCACAGCTGCATCAGAGTTTCTGTGCTCTGGACCTAATACTCCTCCTCTATAGAGATATAATTTCACATAATCTGTTTCTTCAAGGTTATGTGAGGATCAATTTCCATTTAAGTGACAGAAGAACAATGGAGAGTTGTAATGCAAAAGAGGTAAGCGTCTGAAATCGCTAAATGGATTAGATAACATAGACAGCAACTCAACTAGAAACTAGAAAACAACTTACACACCATCACCAATCATTAAAATGTGTTCCATCTGTATAATGTTGGCCTTATACACATGATGAGCTACATCTGGTCATTGGCAAGTGAATAGTCAAAGACACAGAAATTAAAAAGGAAGCCAACTTTCCAGCTCTCATACTGACGAAAAGACAGGAATTTAAGAGGGGAGGTTAAAAGTGCACACAAATGTTTAAAGGACAATTTAGAAGAAAGCTCTATGTACTTTCAGCAACTTGCATTTCACAGTGAAGAAGAATATACACAGATTCAGAGAAAACATGTAGCTACGTCCTAACACTGAACAGCTAAAACCAGTCACATGTCCAGCAGCAGGTGTGACACACTGAGTTGTGCTATAAAGATGACCTTACTTGGGAATAAGGTGTTTGAAGATGGAGCTAGTTAAGACAAGGTCATATATAGCACTTAATGACTGCCACCCTTACAAGAAGCAGAGAGAACACACAGGGACAGAGGCAGAGACCTACAGAAAAGAAATGGAGTGATGAGGACATAAGACAAGGAACAACTAGAGCTACAAAATTCTGGAAGAATCAAGGATGTATTCTTTCCTACAGAGGGATAATCACCCTATTGACATGAAGTTATGAGACAATACATTTTTGTGGTTAGAAATCATCTCATTTGTTACAACTTATTGTGGAAACAATAGAAAAATAACACAAGGGGACCAGTTAAAAATGCAACATACACATAGCTGGAGATGGGAGCAAAGTCTTCAAACTTTGCCTGTCTTTTGTTTTGTTTTGTTTTGAGACAGAGTTTCTCAGTGTATCTCTGGCTGTCCTGGACTCACTCTGTAGACCAGGCTGGCCTTGAACTCACAGAGATCCAACTGCCTCTGCCTCCCGAGTGTTGGGATTAAAGGCGTGTGCCACCATGCCCAGTTGATTGTTTCCATTTAGAAGTGGTTCTTTTTATATCCATTTATTTTCTTTCTCTCACTGTGTGTGTGTGTGTGTGTGTGTGTGTGTGTGTGTGTGTGTGTAGTCAGTTCACTTGTACTGCAAGGGTCCCAGGGTGAACTCAGGTCTTCAGGCTGAGCCATCTCACCTGTACAATGCATGGGCATTTCTCAAGGCCGACTAGGAAACTCAAATGCCAAGTTAATTTATCATCTTAAAGAGAAAACAACTGAAACCCAAGAACATCACAAAGTGGAGAAGTCAATACTTGATCTCAGAGCTCCTAGTCAAGCACAGCACGCTCCTTTCATTCTCAAACGTGTACACAAAGAATTACAAGATAAACCACTTTCCCCTCAAATGCAGTTGTTACAGTCTAGACTCCTGGCACACTTAAAATATGCTCTGCTCTGAAAAAAAAAGTGAATTAACAACATTTCTAGAACATTTCTCACCTTCGGATATAAACAAGGTGCTACTCCAGACTCACTCAAACCAACTCATTAAGAACCACTTTCTCACCTTACCAAACTGGTCAGACTTGTCTCCTGCAGTAAAATTGAACTGTAACTCTCACTTCAGACTCATTCTGGGTTTTAATTTCTATAAAAATAAGGAAAATAAGGAATTTTCCCCAAAGACAAAACTGCCAATCATTCTGTTCCTTGAAAAGTTAGTGCAAATGTCAGAGGATCATGGTAACTGTCAAGAGTTAGAAAGATCACTCACAACTGGTGCTTTAAGGTGGGAGAACCCTATGCTATCATCCAGCAGAAGATTAACTGAAAGATCATGGAAGAAACTGGAAGGAGAAAGAGAATCTCAACCAGGTGGCATGGAAACAAACATTATTTTGGTTAATATAAGAAAGTTAACATACCCTAAACACTTATGGTAACAGCATGGTTTCTTGTTGAATCAAGACCCTCAGGAATCTTATGGTATCTAGTTAACTTTCTTAGACATATTATGCAAAATAAAAGTAACTGCAGGGCAGTGGTGGCAGCTTTCACCTTTAATCCCAGCACTCATGAAGCAGAGGCAGGCATAACTCTGTGAGTTTGATGTCAGCCTGGTCTACAGAGTGAGTTCCAGGACAGCCAAGGCTACACAGAGAAACCCTATCTCAAAAAACAACAACAAAAAAAGGTAATCCAGTAAGTAAGAACAATGATTAGAGTTTATTTTGGACTGAAACAAACCTCATCATGTGAACAATGATTTGAAATGATTAGAATTTATTTTGGACTGAAATAAACCTCATCATGTACTTTAAAGGGCATAGACAGGTGTTGAGTTCGGGAAACCTGGTTCAAGGCCTAGTCACTACCATTTCTAGGTTGTGATTATTTTCATGAGTCTGTCATTTTAAATTCCCAGTTTACAAATGGGATAATGACATCTGTCTGATGTGTGCATGTAAAAACAACACAAGGAGTGTGAAGATAGCTCATGGGCTGAGAGTCAAGGAAGACCCTGAAATGTGAAGGAAGACAGAAGCAAGAAGGAGAATCTGGGATGGTTACCAGCACAGTGTGAAATGCCTTTCTTCTCTGGAGAAGCAAACCAAAGACCTCTGTCCCAAACATACAGCTTCTTATGCAAGTCCATACACCAAGTCAGCTTCTTATTCCAAAGACCATCCTTCTCCTCCACTGGCCAGACAGACATTGGCTGTCTCAGCCTACTGCACACATCTGTGATGTGTGATCCTCTCCTCAGTTCATCTAGTTAAAATATTCAAGAACAGACAACCAATGACAGATTATTTCCACACCCCCTGCCTTTATGCACCAGCTGGGATGCTTTAACAAGCAAGTAAAGGAAACTTATCTCAAGAAGGCTTAACTGACATAGGATGAGTTATCTCCTGAAAGCATCCACAGAAGGGCTGGCTTCACCTTAGCTAAAATATGGGCTGGAAAGACAGTGTCTTTCAGCTGCAACATCCTTGGCTCATTTTACTGAAGTTAATTTCTGTCACGTCTGTAAGAAGGTTGTCCTAGGGATGAGGAGAAGCCCATCTAACTCTTCATTTTGCTTATCGTCATTTAAGAAAAAGAACATTTCCTGGAAGCTTCCAAGTGGTTCTCCTTCTGTCTTGAGGACCAGAATTAGGTGGGTCACAAACTCACAGCTACGCTCCTTACTGGTGATCAGAATGGGATGAGTGTGGTGGGTTTACATGGACAAGATCTTCAGTCACAGAAAGGAGGGCAGACAGTAGAGCAAAACTCGAGTTCTGCCAGTGTGGAAATACAAAGAAATGCCAGAGAGAGAAACAACAGTGGCTGTTGCAATGGGGAAGAGTCTTTACACTTCAAGTGTCTGTGGGAAGGGGAGGGGCACCATGTCCTTACTAGGGAACTAAAACTTAACTGTGTCCAAAATGAAACTCATCCTTCCCTCAAACTTGTTCTACCTATGGCTTCTCACCCCTTAACTACTAACAGCCCCTTCTACTGTGCCAACCGTCTGGAGTCATCATGGACTCCTTTCTTCTTAAACCCTACAGCCTAATCACCAGTCAATCCTGTTCGCATCGCCTTTAAAACACACCTACCTAGACTACAGAGCAGGAGTTGCTGAAGTGATGATTTTCCCTGCTTTCGTACAAAACAAGTCATGTTCAGTAACCAGAGAAGTAGAGAGCATCTTGAAGCAGTCTAATAGCTTGGGAATAGCTGTCCTCATGACGGGCAGTGCCAAGGAACCAACTTCATGCAGCTCTGTGAGTGATGGGGGGAGCAAGAAACCAGACAGATGCAGACAGACAAGATAGACGAGAAGAGCAGATGCCCTGTGAGCCTGCAGGGGCATTCTGTTTGTAGGCACACGAGAACAGCTGCTGTGGGTATCTACATGAAAAGACACTTAGGAATGTGGCACAGGCTAACTTCTGATGGAGATGGTGGGGGCTTATGTCAGAAGAACGCAAACTGGCTTTATTATTCTGTGTCTCCTGATTGGTTTGGGTCTCTGGGCAATAGGTGGATAGCTCAAATGTGTACAATGAGAATAATATTCTGAAAATATTAAACTATTGGGTTTTTTTTTTCTGAGATAGGGTTTCTCTGTGTATATCTGGCTATCCTGGAACTCACTCTGTAGACCAGGCTTGCCTTGAATTCAGAAATCCACCTGCCTCCCACACCTGGCCATTACAGATATTATAGACAGGCCATTACAGAACTGCCATGTGGATGCTGGGATGTGAACCCAGGTCCTTTGGAAGAACAGCCAGTGCTCTTAACCACTGAGCCATCTCTCCAGCCCAACTATTGTATTTTTTTTTTAACATCATATTCTCTGGTACCTTTCCACTTCCAAGTTTAATTTGTGTCCCAGAAAGGGAATACTCACCCCAAGAACAAAGAGGTAACTGCACTGAGTGCCAAACATGATTTTCTTAGGTATTATAATAATTATTTTTCAGGGGGTTTGCTATACCTTTAAATATCTATTATGGGTTTCTTAATTTCTGAATAAAGACACAAAGAACCTTTAGATTTATAATAAGCCTTAAAGCACTAGAGGTGGGCAGATAGCAACCTTCTAAGCTATTTTGCTTTTTCTCAGTCTTGTATTCCAATATTACTTGCCATATGTTCTGCTTGGGGCATCAGGCCAGCCCTCATGGCTACATGCTTAAGGTCCATACAGCCCCATGACAACGTCTTTCCTCTTCCTCTATGTTACTGTCCTTTCTTATGGTCTTCCTGAGAACCCAAGCCTGGGAACCTAAGCTCAGCCCACCTTTCTTCTGCCCAGCTATAGGAAGTACAGCCTTTTATTAACCAATCAGAGGTAATTGGAGAGCATTCTTTACAACACAGTGATACAGGAGATGGTTCGGTGTTCATGACAATGCCCATGTCCAGATCTCAGGGCACAGAATTCAGCATTTGAACAGACAGTACACAAGACCCTCCTCCAACACTTGGGTCTTAGCATGAGGCAACCAGACAGCTTGCTTCCCCTCGGATGTTGCCATAAACACTTGAAGTGAGCATACCATCAGTAATAACTCATTTGACCCTCAAAAGTACTAGTTTGGACTGTGAATTGTAGAGTCACCCTATCTAAGTATTACTCACTCCTCTGTTACTGTGATAAATGTCACGGCCAAGGCAACTAATGTAAAAAGGAGTTTATTTTGGCTTATGGTTTTAAAGGGTAAGAGTCCATCATGGTGAGCTAGAGACTTGGCAGCTGGAGGAGCTCAAAGGAAAAGCATACTGGAAGTAGGGCGAGACTATGTGATCTCAAACCCTCCCCAGCGACACACTCTTCCCAGCAATGCCGCATCACCTAACCATCTCCAAACTTCACCCTGCCTGGGGACCAAGCGTTCAAATATCTAGGCCTGTGAGGAACATTTCTAATTCAAACCATCGAACCCTATCTTTTATTGACCAAAATTTTTCTAAATTTCTTTAGGATCCAAAATACAGAGTTAGTCTTCTTAAAAACACCATGGAATTTTACAGCGGGGCTGGGGTTACTGCTCAGTGGAAGAGTAAATGCTTGAAACTCGTGAAACTCTGAGCTTCACCTCAGCAGTGAAAAGAGGAAAGAAGAAAAAGAAAAAGAAAATGAATTTTACTATAAATCAGGGGTATTAAGTGGTCAGGGTGAAAAAAAAATCACAAAATAAAAAAGAGGTCAGGTTTTTAGGTAAAGCATAGCTCTTTAAGGGTGGCCTGCCCGCAACAGCCCCTGGAAGCTTCTCAGAAGTGCACACATAGTCTAGTCTCTTACTCCTGGGCCACTCAGTCAGAAGTTGTGCTGGCTGCTGAGTCATCTCCTGTGCATTCTAAAGCTGGTAAATTAGAGGTCCTGTGGGTAGGAAAAGTGAAACACCTTAGAAAAGAGAGCTGTAGAGGACACACAAGGCCTCAGGTGGATCCTCCCTTCCCCTCTCTTGGTGTTGTTTGGGAGAAAGAGACATAATCAGAGAAGATCTTGAGAACTTCAGGGGCATGAGTGAAGTGCTTAAAGAAGCAAAGATCTGGGAGCAGCTCTGTGGAAACATTTCAACATTGTAACTGGTGACAGGACAGGTTGGTGTGGAGGAAGGTGTGAAGGTATGGAAGTCTGAGGAACATCACCTGGCCTGTGCCTACCACCCTAACATTTTTTGAGGGCCCCTGTGGAGGATATGAAAATACTTTGTTGACTGGTAAAAGGCTGGGGGTAGAGCAAAGAGGAGCCACCCAGTGATGGGAGGCTGCTGCTCAGAATCTCAGCTGACAGAAGCAGGACCAGTCCCACGGTAGCCAGCTCTGCTGCAGATGAAAGCTGCTCGAGCTGCCTGACAGCACCACATACCTAGGACATGGCTTCCCCTTTGGAACCTGGCCTCTGACAGCAGTGGGAAAGGGGAAAGCAGCAGGGAGCTAGGAGGCAGAGAACTACGCACAGTTTGAGGGCAGCAGAAGGAAGAAAGGCTCTGCTCTTACAACCTCCAGTAACAGGAAGATCTAACCCCCAGGGAACTCCTACACCCATCAAATTCTCTCATCGTATCACTCCATGGTCATAATATAGAGTAAGAACATTTCTGAGGAGGCGCTAGTTAGCCTGAGTCCTGGAAACACTAAAAAGCCAGGCTTGGCCAGGCTCAGCCAGCCATCTTCGATCGGCCATTTTAACAAGTGACATACAAAACAACAAGACTCACAAGCTGGGTGTGGTGGCACACACCTTTTACCCCAGCACTCAAGAGGCAGAGGCAGGTGGATCTCTGTGAGGGCAGCTTGGTCTACATAGTGAGGTCCAGAACAGCAGTGACCCTGTTTCAAAAGACAGACAACACATTCAAGACAATGGTGAGGAAAATGTTTGAGGTCCTGGCTGTTAACTGTTTTTCCCTCCCTCCAGACATACAGAGGAGATTTTGCCAGGACAAGACAAACCATGAGGATCTTTTGGAGGTGCAGACCAGGAGTTGCCTAGAGCTGGGGAACGGAGAACAGATTAAGCATGATGAAACTTGTTGAACCGGTGAACATGGATTTGTTTTGTTTTGTTTTCCAAGACAGGATTTCTCTGTGTAAACTTGGCTGTCCTGGAACTCATTCTGTAGACCAGGATGGCCTTGAACTCATAGAGATCTGCCTGCCTTTGCCTCTTGAGTTCTGGGATCAAAGACATGCACCACCACTGTAAATGTGTCTTTTAAACTATATTTATTAAATATCTATAAACACCTACCAACCAACCAACCCTAACATTTTAGAAAGGAAACCCAGATCAAGATGTCCTCATGGGCAGGTCCTTTGAGGCCAACTGGTCAGCAGTCTGTCTGCAGGAGTACTGCAATCAGCAGTCAGTCAGTGGTCACCTGGCTCTGGCACTGTTATAGCAAGCAGCCTCACTTCCTCTTGAGGCTGCCCTCCTCCATCCTTCCAATCTGCTAAATTTACACGGGGCAGAGTTTGCACACCCGCTTGTTTCTTAAGTCCATCCAGTTTTTCCAAGCCACCTCTTGGAAGGTCCAGCGCCTCGTGTGGCCTTGGCCTTGGTGCTGAGGCTGCCACACTCTGCTGATGGCCCAGGCACTGGCTGCCCAAGCTTGCTGCCTTGGGGCTGGTCCTACCGAAGGCAATGGTCTCCTCATCATCTGCTGACATAGTCATAAGCCTCTAGCACATCTCCACTTGAGGTTGGGCCTTTTCTGTCCACGTGACTCCAACACTGCAGTTGCTTGCCTGGTTGTTAAGAACTTTCTTTGTGCAGGTCCTACGCCAAGCCTCTTCTGCTATCCCTAGCTTGCCTGTGGCAGGTGCTGCTTTCCATGGCTCTTCTTGGCCTTCCTGAGCTCTGCCCACATAGGCCACAATCTTCAGCAAGGCTCGGCAGCCAGAGTCTTTCGAAATTAGCCATTGATGAGCAGCTGAGCAGCATTCAGAAGCAAGGCCAAGCCAAAAAAAAAAAAAAAAAAAAAAAACCCTCTCCAGTTTCCCAGGCTTTCCTTTATATTGTTGTCTCTTAATTATGCATCAGGCTGTCTTCTCATTGGCCAGCCTTACACCCTACTCCTGAGGTATACCTGTTGACCAGGACCATGTGCGCTGCCAGGCGTTCTTGACGAAGCAAGTCTTTAGGCTGATTTCATATGCCCCTTTGAAGAGTCTGTATTTCAGAAGCCCTTATATAACCTTTATATATTAATTCAACATAATTGTGTTCGAAAGAAATCTAAACCTCTGCCACACACCACTGCACAGCTGAGCAGTGAACAGGTTTTAAAAGTACCATTTTAATAGAAGACATCCATTTGGGTTTACTCCCCCCACCAAAAAGAGCCAACAACAACAAAACTGAAACCCTATACTTAACAACAGTGAATTTTATGGTAGATAAATTATACGTTAACAAAACTTCTAAAACATTAATAACCTTATGGGGGTGGAGCCACACACACATACACACACACAAGATACACACATACCTGTGTGAATATATATATATATAGTCCAGCCTCAATATCCAGATCAAAGTCATGTTGTCTTCCTGCCTCAAGATCCAGATCAATACATACATACATACATATCTGTATTTTTCAAACAATTTCATTTTCTTTCTTTTTTTGGTTTTTCGAGACAGGGTCTCTCTGTGTAACAGCTCTGGGTGCCCTGGACTCGCTTTGTAGACCAGGCTGGCCTCAAACCCACAGTGATCCACCTGCCTCTGCCTTCAGAGTGCTGGGATTAAAGGCATGCACCACCATGCCCAGCCAATTTCCTTTTCTATAAACAGAAAAGCAATTTACCATCATGTGCTTCCCTGCTACGACTCTTTTAGTGACTTTCCTTTTAATTACCAAGAACTTGCTTTGACCACATATAATGGAAATCTGATTATCAGATTTGAATCAAATACATTTATCTTTCTTTTGAAGCAGTGTCATAAAAACTATTTTTGTGTTAAGGACCGAACTCCTACTAAATGCACACTCCACCACTGAGCCTCACCACCAGTCAGTGGAGTCGTCCTATGACAGAGAATTTGACTAGATCAGTTGCCCTTGTTTGTAGTTTTGTTTCCTAAGATTCTAGTTACTGTGGGTCAAGTCTCAAATAGTAAATGGAAAATTCCAGAAATAACAGTTCTTATGTGTTAAAGTGCATGCCTCATTCTGCCTGGCAAGAGAGTGAGTCATTCTTTTGTCAGCCCAGTGTGTGTGTCTGTGGCGTTAGTCACTTAGTAGCTGTCATTGCTAACGGATCCACTGTCAAGGTCTCCCAGTGACTGTTTTCAAGTAACTATTAAGCTGTAAGAACAGTGAAGCTGGCAATCTGTATGTGCTCAAGAGAAGGCATAAAGTGTGTTGGGGTGGGCCTCTAAGTAGAGGCCACGGATGTGCAAGGCCAGGGCTTGAGTCCAAGCACTGGAGGAAAAGAATAAACAGGAGAAGCCACGAAGTGATTCTTAGCCAAAAGAAAAAAATACAAGGTATTCTGAAAAAAGGAGAGACATTATTCACATATCACTTATTGCAATCTAATTTTCTAACTTATTGTTAGTAATTGTTAACCTCTTTTTGTGCCTAATTTATACATTAAATCTTATTATATGTATGTATGTATGGATGCATGCATGTATGTATAGGAAAAAAAAACAGTATATAAAGGATTGTAATTACCCATAATCTCAAGTGTCCATTTACTGAGGAGCTGGACTGTAGGCCTAATGGGTAAGAGGGGACCACTGTATTTGAAAAAGCATGTGACCTGACTAACTTTGGGGTAATGGAATGATACTGAACAGAATGCATCTGCATTAGTTACTTTTCTGTTGCTGTGATAAACCACCAGGACCAAAGGCAACTTAGGGAGAGAATTTACCTTGGCTTATGGCTTTAGAGGGATAGGAGTTCATGATGATGATGAGGCCTGGCAGCAGGCTGCAGGAGTACAGATCACTAACTGGAAACTGGACCACGCTATAGAATCTCAAAGCCCACCCCCGGTGATAGAATTCTCTCACAAGGCTGCACCACCCAAACCTTCCCAAACAATACTACCAACTGGTAACCAAGGACTTAAATGGCTGATTCTATTGTAGTACATTTCTCATTCAAAACACCAGTTTCTTTTTATACCCTTTGTTTCAACGTGACCAGCAGTTTGGAGACAATTGAAAGCATTAATCCCAGTATTTATGCTGTTATCAGTCTTATCTTAACGGCAGCCCTGTTAGATGTGCTCTTTAGCCTGCATCTCTCTTCCTTGTCTGGCCATACCTTGCAGCCACTGTTCTATTCTTCTTCTACTTGTGTGACTACTTATTTATCAACATTTTCTTTTATTTTTTCTTGAGAGAAGAGTCTTACTCTGTGGTCAAGGCCATCCTGGAACTCACAATCCTCCTGCCTCAGCCTCTTCAGTGCTGGGGGTACAAATGTGCACCACCACCCCCATACTGACTTTATTTTCAGAGTGCACATATGACTAAGACCATGAACTTTTTTTTTCTCTCATTGTGTAGCCACTGACACTTAGCACAGTGTCCTGCCAGCTGACTGTACTGTCCAGTATTGCAGTATTTTATTTCCTATGCTTGAGCAGCATTCTGCAGGAGGGGTTAGGGAGAGGGCAATCTCTACCAGAAGTCCTTTAATGCTTCAAACATCCCCGGATGGACATGGAGGTTATTTCAGTATCTTATCTTAGCTAGTGTGCATCAAATCTGGGAGCACAGATATCTTCATGAGAAAGGAGGTTAATTTCCATTGAGAAAGCAGAGGGATTGCGGGGCCATACTGCAAAGTTTATGCTGTCTTCTATAATCATTCCTACCAACAATGTAAGAAAGTTCTCCTTTCCTACAGCCCCAATAAGGTTTAACGATAGTCCCTTCGAAAATGAACACCCTAACAGGTGTGAGGGGATTGTTCATTGGGATTGATTTGCATTCCCTGGTGATTAGTGATCACAGTTTTTGTTTTCACAAGCCTTCCATCTGGATTCTTTTAAAAAATGTATGTGTGTGTGGGCACATATGTGGCATAAGGTTATTGTGTAATTCAGATGCTGACTTCTGTAGCCCCCAAAGCTGGTTACAATCCTTGTTCTCAGAATCTCCCATCTCAATGCTATGTAAACACTGCTTCCCAACTGTCCCCTGATATGCCAATAAAGCAGTTTACAGCCAATCACTGAGCAGAGGACAGAATAGGCCTGAACTTCCTGCCTTTCAGGGAAGGAGGAGTTAAAGGACGAGAACTAGTGGATTCAGACAGGGAAGAGATCTAAGAGACAGGAGGAAGGAGCAGCTGGAGCAGAGAAAGCCCTAAACGCAAGTATTCAGGGATTTTGGCAAAGAGGGAGTCAGACTAGCATAAAGGGCTAAGAATAGATTAAAACGGCTCACAGTTATGTAAAGCTTATAAAACAAATAATATAATAGAGTTTCTATTTGGGTGATAGCCAGGTTAAGAGAGAATCTTTGAAACAAACACAATTATATAAATTAACACTAGCAAACATGAGCCAGGGCATGTGTGTGAGGGTTAGAGGACCACTTGCATTCCATCCTATGACTGCAGGAGCTGAACTCGGGTTGTCAGGCTTGCCTGCACACACCTTTACCCCCTGAGCATCTCACTGGCCCTCCACCTGTACTCTGAAGTACACTAATGTTTGTGAATCACTAGAGATCACAAACCATAAAAACAAAGGGACATAACTGGCACTTGCTGGCTCCTCACACTGCTGTGGTAGGTCACAAGGCAGATTATATCCCTAAAGGGGAGAGAAGACCCGGGGTGTCTGTGTGACTCAGGGTTAGGAGTAAGGCTCCAGTTTCATTATCTCTACCTTCCTCCCAGTAACGGTCTCAGGCCAAGCCCTAACTTATCATGTCTCCCCAAAGGATCCTCTGCCTTCAGCCTCATCCTATGTTCTCTCTACCCATACATGCAAATATGGAGTGACCATCCTCAAAGGTAATCATAATCACGCTGTCTCTGCTAAAGTGCCTACGGTGCTTTACATCTGTCAGTAAGAAACGGCCTTTGAGTGCTTGTGACAATTTGTGTTATGCTTGCTTTTCATGTGCTCTAACCCCATGTATGGGTAGCCCATTTCTAGCATAACTGTTGCTAACTTTTGTTGTTTTGGTTTCCATCGATAGTTTCTCATCTATCTAACAGCTATGTAATGTGCATTTAGAACACAGATACAAAGAATCAAGTTTTAATTTAGTGAGGCCTAGGTTCCTATGGTGAGGCTGATGTGTTAGCCAGGGTGACACCTGCTCTACCCAGGTGCCTTTGACTAACAGCTTGATCCAAAATGATGCAGGGGCTCCTGATGATCTGAAACCAAGCTGGGACTTCCTAACACAGAGCTTATGATATGCTTCACTGCCAAGATGCCTAACTTGAAATCATTTGTAAGCTGCTAATTCAGGGTGTTTATTCCTGCTTAACAATGTAAACACACCCCCAACCCCCATTGCTAACTTTCAAAAAAAAATGTCTCAGATACTTCAAACCTCTCTGGTTTAATCTTAGAACTTATGCTTATGATTAATTGTTTAGGTTTTTTTTTTTAACACTTACTTACATTTAAACATATGCAGGTAGGATTAAGGCTGCTTTTGAGCATCTAATCTGTGCTCTGGTTCTGAGTGTATTTGTTCATTAGCATTAGAAGATAACAATATCCTTGTATGTTTTGTCTTTGGAGTTTTACCTAGTTCTGATGTTGTCCTAGAATTCCTATAAAGACCCTTACTAAGGGCGTTGGGGACAAAGGCCTTGGTGACAATCCCTCTTTGGTTTGTGATTTGCAGATTTACACAAAAACTACAAATGACTGAGACTGCTGCTATAAAAGGGAAATGTTTTGGGTCATAGAAGAAAAGTATTTTAGGGAAACAGAAAGATGAAATAAAAGGGGAAGTGGAAGAATTATTTCCAAAAAGAAGAAAAAGGAAAAAATGGAAATGCAAGTGTAAATTTCTGGTCTACTTTGTTAATCACCTCTTACTCAACGGAGATCTTTAAGTGTAATTCTCTGGACACACGAAAAACTGTTGAGTCAAGCCAGGTGTAGGCCTGTAATCCCAGCCATTCTGGAGGCTAAAGGAGGCAAAATAAGGCCTGTTTGAACTACAGTGTGAGTTCAAGGATGGACTGGGTAAATTAAAAGTTAAAACAAAGCCAAGGATGTAACTCATGATAACACCTGCCTAGCATGGGCCTGGCCCTAGGATCAATCCCAGTACCAGAAAGCCACCTGCCCATCGTTCCTGAGGAAACCAGTGTCTCTGGAAAGACCATCCCTATTCTTACAGTCAGACTCAAGTCACAGTCCAGCGTGTGACAAACAGTGTGGGAGCCCAGACTGCTTTAAGTTCTGTTGATTTCCAGGAGATGATGACTCTCAGTAGAAGCAGCTTGGAGTAAATAAGAACAATAATTTCAAAATCTCATCCCAGAGTCCCACACTCCTTCCCAACCCCAGTTCAATAACTGGACTCTCATTAGGATCAATCAGAGTCAGGAATACCTCAAGGCCATAGGTACAACAATACATCAAACATTTAGATGAAATACGCCCTTCCCCAACAGATGTTATGTCAAAATTACATCAGATCATCCGGCCTTAACAAATATACTTTTACAAGGCCCCAAAGGGCAAGTTCAAAGTTGGAATTCTTGAACTTTGAGTTCTGTGTAGGAACGTGGGAGGGTAGAGCTGCCTGCCTGCCCCTGGCCTTTCCTCTTTCCCCTACTCCTCACTTCTTGTCACACTGAGAGGGCCCTATTGCCAGTACAGTTGTGTACCTTTGGTGGCAATCTCTCTCTCTCTCTCTGTGTGTCTCCTCTCCCTCTCCCTCTCTGTCTTACCTGTTCTGCCTGTTTAGGCTCTGGAAACCATATAAGGCAAATTTGGGTAGGGAATGCCAAGATCATGGGCATTCAGTTAGTGTTCCAGGACAAGAGTTCTCAGCCTGGGGTTGCAGATCTGTGGTACAGCCCGTGTCTGGTGTGTGCAAGGACCTGGGTCCAACCCCTAGACACTGTGCTGTGATAAAGAAGAGTTGGTAATGACTGGGCACATTTTTAGTTGTCACAGATGGGACACCTTGGAGCTGGGGAACAAAGGGAAGGATACTTTTTGTATGTAGTGAGAAGAGGCCAGAGATGTTACTAAGCATCCTGCAATGTACAGGTCAAATTATCTGGCTAAAAATGTCAACAGTGCAAAGCTTATATAACACACATACTATTAAATATCTAGCCATCAAAATTCTGTAACCCTGTTTTAAGAGGAGTCGTGAGGTTCTGGGTGGGGGTACCTTTTTTGGCTTCAAATTGGGAGATGCTGCCTGAGGAAGCGTACAAGTACAGCTCTGCCAGGGCCCCACTGTGCCGCTCCTGGGAAGGCTGCTTAACTCCTCTATCCTATGGAATGGGAAGCCCGGGCCTGGCTTTCCAGGATCCCAACAGAGTGTTTCAAAAGTGGTAATCATTGTTTGAGTGAGGCCCTTTGTACCCATGGCCTGCTTTCTCAGCAAGTTTACAATGAACTGAAATCCAAATCTTTAACTTCCTGGATTCCAAAGAAAGTCTGGCTTTGGGCAAAGGCCCTTTGGCTGGAATTTGTGCTTATGTAACGCTTCAATATATATATATATATGCAAGTTATCTGGAGAATACTAGTAAGGATAACAATCAGGGGCTGGAGACATGGCTCAGTGGTTAAGAGCACTGGTTGCTCTTCCAGAGGACCTGGGCTCAAATCCCAGCATCTACATGGCAGTTCACAGCTGTCTAAATTGCCAGGCATGGAGCACACCTTTAATCCCAGCACTCAGTAGGCAGAGACAGGCAGATCTCTCTGAGTTCAAGGCTAGCCTGGTCTACAAAGTGAGTCCAGGACAGCCAGGGATACACAGAGAAACCCTGTCTCGAAAAACCAAAACCAAACCAACCAACCAAACAAACAAAAAAAACCAACAAAAGATTAACAATCAGAGTCACAAATATGTAATACCATCCTTTTATCTTACACAGACTTACTAAACAACAGTTTTAATAATAGTTTTAAGCATGGCCATTAATGGGCAAGGTATGTAGTTGAAGGATGACAAGGCATGCCTGGAGTACCTCAAGAGACAATCTGAGCTGTGTATCCCTCACATTAGATGCATTAAGGGCCTGCTGTATTCCTGTTTCCAGATCTGGATGTGATCATAGCTGTGACTACTACTCTCAGGCCCTCACAAGTTCTAACCAATTAACATTTACCCGTAGAAGGAAGGAAAGGCCTGACCCTCTCTGAAGGTATGCAAGTGGCTGGCAACCAGGCTCTTCTGTGGTATGGCTGTCTGGGTCACCCATGCTCCTGAAAGTAACCCCAATAAGCTAGGTTATTCACCATACTGGATTTGGGTGGAATTATCCCTTCATAAGTTTATTAGTACTCTTTCTGTCTGTGGTAAATACAAACAAGACCCTCCCCAGGAAAAGTCACACAGCAGAGCACAGGGCTCTATCTAAGTAAGTGTACCCCAACGTGGGCAAATCAGCTTATCCTCCTTTCTGGCCTGGAGTTCAGTTTCAGAATTTTGCCATCCTTAGAATTAAATCTTGCCTCGTGAGGGTAGCAGAACACGCAGATGTATGCATGAACTCCTGGGAGACCTAGGAGATTTCAATCTTAAACAATTTTCCTTTTAGGTAAGAATTCCATCTCTCTTATTGAAGCCCATTCTTGGTTCCAGGGACTCCCCATATATCGTTGTAGACATTTCCGAGCACTCAAGTAAATATATGCTGACACCTTTTTTTTTTTTGAAAACCACAAAAGTAGTTTGTACCCTTTGCTCATTCCATAACATTTTAGAAATATTTTTTTGAAGGACTATGTTTCACCTGTTACATGGAGGTGTCACAAATGACTTCAGGCATCCTGTCCTCCAATGCATGGCTTAGAGCTAGAGTAATGCAGAAAACCACTCGATTGCCATTTTGATGTCTTGAGACCTGTCAAATGGGCAAAATAATACAGAATTTTACTAAGCAAGTAACACCAGCTGGGAATGGTGGGGCAGACAAGCAATCCTAGTTATTGGGGATGCTGAGACAGGAGGATCTCAAATTCAAGTTTAGCCCCTTTCTCGAAAAGGAAAAAGGAAAAGCTGGGTGCACACCTTTAATCCCAGCACTTGGGAGGCAGAGGCAGGCAACTCTCGGTGAGTTCCTGGCCAGCCTGGTCTACATAATAAATTCCAGGACAGCCAAATGCACATAGTGAGAGCCTGTCTTTTAATAAAATAGGAGGGGGGTGCTAAGTGGCAGAGCACTTGTCTATCATGTGAAAGGGTACAATCCCCAGTACTGGGGGGAAAAAAACAACAGAAGTAATGTGGAATATGCCAAGGACTAGAAAACCACAGAGAAACAATGGTGCGTCTGGAGACAGGGCAGGAGCTTCACACATTTTAAACCTCATGAGAAAATAAAACCGGACAAGAAAACTGGAAATTACACGGAGCATCCATCTTGGCGCATCTCAACTTTCAAACAGCAACTGAGGCGCGCTGACCAAAATCGCTCACGACCGGCATTTTTAGACAGAGCGGCTCCAAGACCTTCAAGGCACGCCACGCAGGCCTCGAGTTCCCGGTTTCCGCAGCGACACGGCCGACGTCACCTTCAGAACACAAAAGCGGCTTTCCCGCCTTCTCTCTGGAACTTTCTTAGTAGCTTGGCTCCAGGAGCCTACGCTGCCCTCAGCCCCAAACAAGCGTGCGGGGAAGCCAGAGAGTCCCACTGAGATGGGCGGAGCCCGCGGGTGGCGATTGGTTCTGCGTCAAGGTGGGCGTGACCGAGCGTGGGTATATAAAAACTCTGCGCCGCCGGGGCCTCATTTTGCGCCGGTGTTCTCTGCGACTGTTTGTGGTGTCGGCTCCTTTTCTCGAGCTCCTCAGGTCCCGAGGCCGCGGCGCGTCTCCCGGCGAAGCATGGCGATGAAGGCCGTGTGCGTGCTGAAGGGCGACGGTCCGGTACAGGGAACCATCCACTTCGAACAGAAGGCAAGGCCCGGGGCGCAGGCTGCGGCGACGCCGAGTACCTGCGAGGGAGCCCGCCACGCCCCCGCCGCGGCCTGAGTCCGCTAGGTGCTGAGTCACCGCGGCCTCGGGCAGGGGCTGGGCGCGGGGGTGGAGGGAAGGAGAGGAAAGCCAGGAGGGTGGGAAGCCGGGGCGCCTTGGGGCCTTCCGGGCGGGCCACTCGCTCTCCGCGCCCCCGAGCGGCCGGGCCTTCCCGAGAGAGCCCGTTCGCCGTCCGCTATCCGTCAGGCTCAGAGCTCCGTGGCCACCGGCTGCGTGTGTTTTGAGAACATTTGATGCTGGTGGTGGACAGACCGGACTAACGCAGCAGAACGCGTTTGTGGCGTTTTAAAGCGAAGTCCCGGGGCTGTTGTAGGTCAGGGTCGTGCCGCAAGGGTGAAAGGAAGATGGCCTTGGACACTTGTCCATTGCTTTTTCTTCTCTCAGCGCTCCAGAAAGAGACCCGACTGGGTGTTTTCTAGGACAGCGAGTTTCTGAGCACAGTTTTGAAAATTATGCAGAAATGTCTTAGAAAGTATTGACAGTAATACTTCCAAAACATATATGCGTACAGGGAAGATACTTGTGGTAAGATTGTGTCCAGAGCTGTAGGGAGGTTACCATCTGCAGGAAGATTTTGTTATACTTAGCTTATTCCCAAGAGAATATTTGATAAACCAGTGTTAATATGCGCTCTAAAGTGAATTACATAAATGTGAGACGACAGACACCATAGTGAATCCAAGTGTTTCCTTTATTCGAAGGAGAACTGATAATGATAATTTAGTTTTTCTTAACCAGTCTCCTTGATTTCAGCAGATTCTTTGACATTTGAATGCATTTTGCTGTTTTCCTGTATAAGTTTGTTTTGTCTTTTTTTTCTCATCGCCCATAATTTACTTTGAGAAAAGGCTTCTTTCCCTACCATGAGAAAGATGAAAATTATCTGGGGATCTACCCCTGAGTTCAGGTTTCTGTCATCTTCCACCTTCCCCAGAGCAGCTTGCAAGATTCGCTGTGAAGCTGGGAACTTCATATTGCTGGTGCCCTTTGTACCTGATAAAAAGATCCTTGGATAGTTAAGCATTCCAGATCGGCAAGTTGTAATAATTTGAACTTGGTTATCAGTGCTGTTTGATTTAACCTGTTGCCAACTTCAAAATCAGATTTTTCCTACCCAAAGTCCAGATTCCCTTCTTTTGTTGAAAAAGTTGGAGATTTAAAAACAAACTAAGAAGAAAGGTCTCAGCATATGTGTCCCTGCTTGTAGTTGCTTCTTGCGTTTTTACTTTGTTACTGCAATCTCTCTGGAGCTATACTAATTTGAATTTTGGATGTAACATTACAGCACAGTTAACCATCACCATTGCTGCCTGGATGTCGGGTAATAAATACTGCCTTAGTTTCGACACTCTCGGTAGTGTTGTTACTGTCCTTTTTGTTAATTGAGAAATTCTGTGTTTGGATGCCTGATGAGATTTTTTTATTTATATTTAAAAAGTAGCTCTCTTTAGACCCAAATGGATCCCATCAGGCAGTAGTACATGATATTTTCTGGCTACTAAATAAAAATATGGGAATTGATAACATCACTGAGGGTAGAGTGAAGAACTAAGGTTCTGGGGTAGCCAGTGTGCCTTTCTGTAAGAGTCAAGCCAGACAGTGCAGTGCCCATCATTCCTAGGCCTGACATTTAGTAGGCCCCTTTTGTTGTACTAGGTGTTTTTTAATGATCTTCAGTCCAGGTTCCTGCCTACATGGCTTCTGGCAGCAAGAAAAGATAGTGAGAGAGTCCTAGAGCTAAGCAACTGGAGAGTCACCCTGTAGGAAGTGCATATACCTGATTTGGACATAAGTTTTGTTTTGGTTTTTGGTTGGTTTGTTGCTTTTTTTTTCCCACTCTTGTGCCTTTTACTATGATTGGTAAAGGTGTAAACCACTAATTTTCCTTTGTTGAAGCATTTGCACTCAAACTTAATGCCTTAATTTTTGTGTTTTTTTAAACAAAGGCAAGTGGTGAACCAGTTGTGGTATCAGGACAAATTACAGGATTGACTGAAGGCCAGCATGGGTTCCACGTGCATCAGTTTGGGGATAATACACAAGGTAGGTCTTAAGCTGGCAATTGACCATCTTTCTTTACCTGGCTGACCAGTGAGATAAATGAGACTGAGTCAGGACCCAATTGCTAACCAACAATTTTTCTTTTTTTTTTTTTTTTTCAAGATTAAGTTAAAATAAACACTTATGTCAACTTTAGAAAGTAGCCACACAAAAAAAGTATTGTCTGATTTCTTAGGTGTGCAGAGGGGAAGGAATTTTTTTTTTTTAATTGTGATTATGACTTGGGTTTAAAACACAAAAAGTTAAGCTCCTTGCTTATTTTGGTTAATTCTTTGAGGTGTTTGGAGCTGGGGGTTGAGGGTGGGTGCTTTAGGCACAGTGATTGAGAACAGCCTCATGCCTTGGCATTAGAGGCATAGTGGGACAGAAGTAACTGAAACTAAAGATACAACATAGATGCTTAGAGCAAGATTTATTTTCTCATTGTGGGATTAGAATCAAGTCAACAAAAAGTGGTGGGTTAAATTGTATTGAGTGATCTTTTGCCAATATTGGAGTAATGATCTGAGTGTGTTTACAAACTAATAAGAAAGAGCCTTATTCATGTTGCTAGAGCTTTTTCCTCCTTTCCCCTCACTTCTTCTCCCCTGCTTTCGTCCCTCTCCACTTAGCCCAGGTTGGCCTGGAATTTGTGGTATATCCCAGACATTCTCCTCTAGTCTTCATGGGTGCTGTGTTGTGGGCATGTACCCATCAGAACCTGTGTGTAATATGCCGTAATTTGGTCTACATAATTATGAGTTTGGTCCATTTTGATAATTACTAAAATTCCCCCAAATTGCTTTGCCTCTGCTCTGATAACTTTATATTGCTGAGCTCCTTCTTGAATCTTGCCCTATACTTGTTTCTTCTGCCTGGGTAGAAGTTGTAAGCAACGGAAAGCCCTGCATGAAAGGACTTCCTGCATTGTTTCAGTTGTGTTCCTTGTGAATGGCCTCCCTTGGCCCACATGAATAACTGAAATCTGGTTATACTCCCTGGAGTTGTGAAAGACAGTAGCCTTGGCCCTTGGGTATAAGGTTTCATTTAACAATCTGCCTGTCCCAAGTGAAGGCCAGATGGGTGAGCAAGAGTTTTATCATGAAAGCATGCTCCCTTCTTAAAAGCCAAGATATTTAAATGTGGGAGTTTAACTTTAGAAGAGCCATTGCAGATCACACCCTGTACGGCTTACTAGCCAGGAACCAGAGCCAGGCATGGTGTGACACTACCATGTTCCTAGCACTTAACAAAGATAAGGTGAGAGGTTCATAAGTTGCAGGTATCCTGGACCGTAATAGAGACCTTGTCTCAAGACTACAAAACAAAAACAGGAAAATGTGACCGTCAGAGAAAGGTAGCTTGAAAATGTAAAGGCTATACAGCCCTGCTATTTATACCAAGGCATTGCTTCCTGTTTTTATCACCCCACTATATATATATATACCAGGTCAATGTTTGCTGTGTTGGAAGTTGTAAGAATGTCCTTGTTACATACAGGGGTTTGGTTCATAATCTAACTGCTGGTTTCTGGTGAATAGGGTGTACCAGTGCAGGACCTCATTTTAATCCTCAATCCAAGAAACATGGCGGACCAGCAGATCAAGAGAGGTGAGCAGCATGCTCCGTATGCACAGTGGTGGAAAGGGCTTTGTGGAGGCTATGTGTAAGACAGGATTGAGTGATCTCTCTACCACTGCTTTTTTATTTGTTTACATTTGCACAACTTCTGCATCCTCAAGTGCTGGAATGGTTTATTTTGGGTGAAGGAGCTGACAAATGGGACCTAACAGATCACTCCTAAAGTGATTTAGTTTTATAGTGTTTATTGAAGTTGAACTAACACAAGTGCCAAAGGAACCAATACAGAAAATGTCATGGGAAACAGTACTGTCAGTTACTAGCAGAGTAAAGCATTGTGTAACAGGACACTAATGCAGATAATGAGAACTAGTAGAGACTCCATTTATATGTGAGACCTCAGCAAAGTCCTACGTTTAAAGAAGGGCTGACTTGTTTTTGGATGGAGGCCTGGGATCAAAGCTTTGCTATGTATGCTAACTCAGGAGCTGAGTTCAACCTGAAATGAGTTCCTGAAATGAGAGGTGTATCCCATACCATGACTCTTCTCAGAGAACTATCTTTAAACTTGAAGAGCTGTGTTCAACATGTTCTAGCTACCTGTTTTGAAATTTGTTTCTAGACCTTTGTGACTCTAGAAAAGCACTCATTTGATATGTACTTATTTATCTATTTGAATTAGTCAGATGTTAATTTAGCCCTTGAACTGTGTTGATGTGAAGTGGACATCTACCTGATACTGTTTTAATGTTAGGCATGTTGGAGACCTGGGCAATGTGACTGCTGGAAAGGACGGTGTGGCCAATGTGTCTATTGAAGATCATGTGATCTCACTCTCAGGAGAGCATTCCATCATTGGTCGTACAATGGTGGTAAGTTTTCATATAAGTACATAGGATTTCTTCAAACATAGTTAATAACTTTCCATGACTTCATGGTGGTTAAACTAGTTTCTAAAGAATCACATAAATTGTTAAGAGTTCAGAATAGGAAAAAAGTTCTTTTATTGGATGTGATAGTGAAGAATCAATTTGCCTATGTCAACTAAGAACACTGTTCTGCTGAGATGCAGTAAAAAGCAGGTTACATTTGATCAGACTGGATCTGAGTTGAAGATACAGTAGTCTTTAGTTTAAAACAGCCAGATTTTCTTGCCATGATTGCCCCCTTACAGTTAAAACATTTCGTTGAGTCTAAAATCTGCGATGGATGTCAGTATTCAAGTCTGTAGGTTATCATCGCTTGGTTACAATATGGGAGCCGTCTTCCCAAGTTACCCTTGGGAGCCGAATCTGGTTCATGCAGAACACCAAGTAGTAAAGGCTCTTGCCCACCTTGGGCAGCTAACTTTTCAGTAGACACTTCCTTTCAGTTGACCCTTTATCGTTAGAATTTTCTTCAGCCCTATTGGTGAAGCAGAAGAGTCATTCATAAATGATCTAAAAAATAAAATTTAAAATCTTGTTGCTTAATAAATTTAGAATTGCCTCTTATTTGTACGTCTATAGTTCATTGTACATGGGATTTTGATAGCAGGGAAATTTGTAAGAATGACTTATATTTGGGGGAGGGGACTAAGATCAGCATGTGCCTGGTACAGTCAGTTGGGTCCTTAGTATTTCATTTAGAAATAGCAACATTTACCTAGCATGTAAAGGTAACATGTCTTTGTCACTAGCAAGGAAAAACTTAGTAGTCTGATCTTAAATGCTAACATAAATATTAATTTACTAATAAATTTGAACATTTTCCGATGTTGGTGGTCCTTTTGAGTCTTTGTGGTATTGTTGGGTTGAGTGCTAATTACTTGATTGCCCAAACCTAAATGTTCTTAATTCTTTTCAAAGGTCCATGAGAAACAAGATGACTTGGGCAAAGGTGGAAATGATGAAAGTACAAAGACTGGAAATGCTGGAAGCCGCTTGGCTTGTGGTGTGATTGGGATTGCCCAGTAAACAAACATTCCCTGTGTGGTCCGAGTCTCAAACTCTATCTGCTGTCCTGCTAAACTGTAGGGGGAAAAACCATTAAACTAATCTTAACAGTGTGACTCCTTTGATTGCTTTAAGGACTTATAATGAGAACTGAGTGATGATGCGTGGAAGATGTGTATAGTTCTGTAACTCACTGAACAAAAATCTGTTTCTGTGCCTTTCTGTATTTTGCCAAACTTAATTACACATGGATATTAAGCTGAAGTTAAATATCATTCAAGCCTGTGAGTAAATGAGTAAATGGGTGGCACTTACTTTGAGCCTTTTACCATCAAATTAGAAATTCTGAGTGCTATACACTGAGCATCAACAACAAACCCAGTGATGCTAATTTTCATAGTACTGTTTTGAAAGTGTTGTTATGTGATACCCCAAACCAAATCTGAGCTTTAAAAATTTCCTCCCCTTTGTTAGCTTCAGGGAAATTACTTAAAGCTCTCCATTTAGACTTAGAGAGAACCTAACTTTAAAAAAAATATTTTAAGAAAAAACTCTTTAGTGACTTGTATTGAACTCATAAAAGGCAAATATAGAGCCTCAGCTAGCCAAGGTTACTTTTATACTTTTTCCAAGTAAAACTGGCATGACCTGTTTTAAGGTTGGCACTTAGGAAAAACACAATAGCACCGGGAGATGAAACCAAGTTTAACTAGAGATTCTGGCTAAATCCTGACTTACCAACCTCAGTTAATGAAACTGAGTACCTCTTTAATACATATATACTGAAGAAAGAATGCCTTTTAAAGGAAGTATTAACCTAACAGGCTTGTGACTATCTGGAATAGTTCATTCAAATGAAATGTTTCTGACAAGTTGGGTGTAAGCTATAGTCCTGTACATTCATAAATGATTCTTCAAACACAAGTCACTAGAGAAGAGACTGCTAAATTGGAAAAGGACAAATTTTGGTGATTTCCAAGTTTTAAAAATTGCTCATAAGGAATGCATTCATTAGTAAGGTTTCAGGTAAATAATAGGTAATCAGTTTCCTTGATGTAGTTTTAATGTGGGGAGGGGGCTCAAGTGCAGACACTAACTGGGAAAGCATCTGCTATAACTGCAACCAGTTGGTACCGGTTAGTGGCTCATTTCTCAGTATTTTTAGTTAGAAATGCAAGCTGCAAGTCTGTCCTTGTAGTCTGGGCACTGGATAATCAAATGGATAGGTTTTGGCTTTCTTCCCAGAAATATTCTAGTAAGGATTTAAAAGCCTAAGTAAGTTCAGCAGCATAAACCCAAAACCCAATAGAGCTACAAACATATTTTTCCTTGCATTTAAAATTCAAGTGGGAACATACAGAAAGGAAGTTCTCAGTACTCTAAAGCTATGCCAGTTTGGTAATTATTTTTTGTTTAACCTAGCACTTTGTGGTCTTAGATCACATTTATTTTTAAGGTGTGTCCATGAGAGGAAAACAAGTTAGTGTTTTTCCACCTTTTGGATCCCAGGGATCAAACTGAGGCCATCAGGGTTGGCAGAAAGTGTCTAATAGGTGAGTCATTTTGTTTGTCCTTAATTCAGGAAAAGAACTTCCAGACTATAAATCAGTGGTTCTCAACCTGTGGGTCACAACCCCTTCAGGGTTGTGTATCTGATATCCTGCCTATCAGATATTTACATTACGATTCATAATAGCAAAATCAGTTACGAAGTAGCAAGGAAAATAATTTTATTTTTTAATTACTCACACCACAATGTGAGGAACTGTATTGAAAGGGTCACAGCATTAGGAAGGTTGAGAACCACTGTTGTAAATAAGTATCTGACTAACATTAAGTTCCTGACTCTGGACAAAATGTCAGTGTTTTCCAGTACTATTAGAGCCTCTGTTCAGGTGGATCTCTGTGAGTGAGACTAGCCTAGTCTACAAAGTTGAGTCTAGGACAGCCAGGGCTACACAAAAGAAACTGTCTCAAAAAACCAAAAAAAAAGCAAGCCTGTTTGGTTTCTGATGTAGTACTTCAGTGTACCTCTTGGGCTACTGAAGATAGTAAAGGCAACAGGCAAAGGTTACAAGAAATGCTCCACTGTACCTAGTCTATAAAAAGCTTTGTATGCATACATTAACCTTGACCTCATTTTACACCTTGGAAATTTCAAAGGGATGATTACAAACACCACATTCAAACTTCTAAGTAAGTAATGCCCCAGCAATCAGGTAATTTGTAGTATAATGTGTAATGTTGGGAATCCAATTATTTCCCATAGTAAATCTCTTTACAAATTAATTCGGACAACATTACCACAAAGCCAACAGGGAACAAAAAGTCTGAACTGCAAACACAAGTTTCTTAGTTGAACATTAAGACAGAAGTGTCTTTTTTTCCTAAAAAAGTCTAATTTAGACTCCAATATACACTATTAACTGCTCAAACTTTGGTTAACATCCTTTTCCACCTTAATGCAATATATGAAGAATAGCACACATTAAAGTTTGTTACGAAAATAGAGTTTATTAAAAACATCCCTATTGTTTGAGGAGCTTTTCACCGTTACCTTGTCTTAAATTAAAAAAAAAATAGCACTTCTAATTAGGATTTGTAAACTTTTAAAAGTCAAAACTTTTAAAAAGTTACAGCAAAAAAAGGGTAATAGATCTTCAGTATTTTTTGTTATTTTGTGGCTATTTTTAAATAGAAGGAAAGCAATCAAATTGCTTACAATCCCCACCAACTACTGCGGGGTGACATAGCAAGAGCAAATATTATACAGCATCTGTACACCTCACGCTCTACACCCAAGTGTCACGGTCATATTCTGTCAAATCCAGTCTCTAGCGAGGAGCCTCTGCTGCTGAGCCAGAATCCTTCTCGGGTTCAACGGATGAGGTAGCCTCAGCAGGTGACTCTTCAGAAGACTTTGCCACTGTGGCCATGGCCTCCCCCTTATCAAGTTCTGAAACAGTGTCTACATTTCCCACTTGGCTAAGGGGAGGTTCAATGGCTTTGTTACCACCTGCCCTGTCTGTCACCTCATGCTTCTCCTTTCCTCGGTTTTCTTCCTTCTCTCTACGGGACTCTCTATCTCTAGAATCCCTGTCTCTGTCTCGATGGCCACCAGAGCGTCTATTTCTCTCTTCCAAGTCTCTGTGCCTGTCCCGGTCAGGGCTCCTCCTTCCCCACTCTCTCCTTTCACGGTTACTATTATCTCTATCATCATTACGGTTCCCATACCGTTCCCGGTCATTTTCCACCCTATTTCCAAAAGATCTTCTTCCAAACCTTTCTTGGTCTCTACCTGAATTGAACTGCTGCCTGCTATCATTTCTAAACTGCTGTGGCTGCTGCTGAGCAGGTGCTGACTGCTGTGCCGATGACAGCTGCTGTGACTGTTGTGGCGGTGGCTGCTGCTGTGGTTGCTGCTGCCTTCCATCTCTGTCTTCTGGTCCTCCTGGGCCTGGCCCTGGGCCCCCAAGCCCTGGCATTCCACCAGGCCTAACGAAGGGGCCATGTGGTGGAAAGGGCCCTTTCATTCCATGAGGTGGGGGCATAGCAAAGCCCCCTGGTCCTGGTGGCGGACCTCTGTGCATCATGTGTGGTGGCATGGGGCGAGGTGGCATCATAGGAAACCGTTGCAAATGAGGTGGAGGCATCCCTGGAGGGCGCTGGAGTGGGATCAGGCCAGGTCTGGCACCAAGAAGACCAGTAGATGGTGCCTGGAGCCCAATTACAGGACCAGGTGCAACTCCTTGACTGCCTGAAAGAACACACATGAAAAATGTAAATGTCCATTGTTAGCTCACTTCTATGGTATTGTAAAGAAAAATAAAATTCTGTCCTAAATCAGTTTCACTCTGAATTCATGCTGAACTAACCCCACGTTAGCCGATGACAACTCGGGCTCATTGTGTAGGCACCCATTATAGGCAGAGACCAAAAAATACTGAAAGAGAAAACTAATATTGCAATTCTTGTCAGTGTTCTTCTCTAGCAACCCCCCTCAAAAGCTTTTACCAACACTTACGACATCTAATACCTCACTCTGCTATGTCTCAGCGAGAGAAAGGGCTGTTATTCACTGTCAGTTATTCAAGACAGCAGAAGGGTACATGTCTGGTATTCTTTCAGCCCAAGTTTACAATCTGATTCCATGTCTTAATGTGCTTACTGTGAAGAAAAGAGGCCAATGACTTAAAGCACCTAGCTAAGTTCTCATGTTAGTCTACTCCATGTAGTTATTATGCAATATGAACCATCACACTAGGATCTATTATACACAGTCCATTCACACACAAAGCTTATTTTTTTTTCCTAAGCACCATGGAAATTTATCAGGTTCACATGACTGCTGGGTCATGTAGAATCCTCAGCCACACCTTCTACTCTTCTTCCAAGGGGAGGAAGACTGACAAAGCTGGTGCTGTCTAAAGTCACACTCGCTCACAGCCTTTGTTTCTGGTTTGCAGAAAGGAGAGCATGCTCATTCTGGCCCAATAATCATTTAAGTTCAACCCAGCATTTATATTAATAGGGAAAAGCAAAGATTTGTTTTGGTCCTGATAAAAAGGGCATCAAATCTCTCTCAAAATACAAAGAGCAAAGGCACTATGATCAAAAGAGTAATTCTGGTAATAGAAAAGGGTCCAGATAGTAACAGGTAATACACCATTTGCCCATGCACCACAGAAGTCTTAAGAAATTTATGGGTTATGTTCATTGGCTGACAATGGTCAGAAGTGCCTGTGTGGCAGATGCATCATAATACAAGTCGAATCAACTTAACACCTACCCATTGTAGAAAAAGCAAGTCCTGCACATCCCTGTATTTTCTGTATGGGCAGTACTAAGGGTGAACCAGAATTCCTACTCCAGTTTTGTCTCTTCATAACGTGAGCCAATGTCTGGTCAGAATAAATCACTCAATGTATGAACACCAGCTTACAATACTTTAACTTGGAGACTCATAGCCACGGTTTTTAGGTAAGCAGCCAACGCCTTTGAGCAAAGATGAACATTATTCAGGAGTTACTTTTGATAAACACTTGAGTATTCCAAAGAGGGGATAGTACTACCTGCCACTTAAAATATGAGAGCTCAGTGCTGGCTCAGGTTAACTGTGGACATTATTATTCCACATTTTGTTTAGAAAGGTGATATTCTAGGACTAAGCAGAACATTTTTCCATACAATATCAATTATGCTTTAAAGTTTAGTAGTTGATAAGATCTGAAGGCAAGTGAAGAAACTCTCAATGTGAGGCTGTGAGAAGCTCTGTGAAATGGGTAAATGTGCCAAGGACATTCAGAATGTCCCAAGAATATCCTGGACAATATACTGGAGACTATCAGCTAGTCTAAAACCACAATACTTAAGTGACAAACTCAGTCAGTGCTTTTAGTACAATGAATATGGCACACAAATGCACCTAAGACACTCTTCCTTTCCTTTAACAGGTTCCCCTTACATAGAACACTTGCCCAGCACAGGCCAGGCCCAAGGCACCATACAGAGGTGGGGTGTGTGTGTGAAGAAGCCAAAAAACATCATCAACTTCTATTAGGAGAAGTTTGTTTCCAAGGACAAAGAACTGATGTCTATTGTTATGTTAGAGTGACATCTTCCAGTGTTCACCTGTGGGCTCATGTGGAAATCTCCAAACGCTGTCAACACTCAGACAAGTCTGAGGCAGCAAAGCCAGACTCCTGTAGGGCAATCACCAACCTGATTGTGGATGGAGATGCAAGGCCAATTTTACATCACAGAGAAGATAAAATGAGGTTCATTCTTATAAATCCTTCACAGAGTGGATCTGAAGATGTGTAGGAATAAAGTTGGCCAATAGTAATTATGTATTTAAACCTATTAAGTGCTATTAAGAAAAAAAATGTCAGGTGTGGCCTTTAATCCCAGCACTCAGGCAGGCAGATCTCTGAGCTCGAGGCCAGCCTGGACTATGAAGTGAGTCCAGGACAGCCTGTACTGTTACAGAGATACCCTGTCTCAAAACAAACAAACAAACAAAAAACAAAGAAAAAGAAAAAAAATACTGCTTAAGCTATTTTATAGGTGTGGATGTTTCTATCTGGCATTTGTTCTAAATTATTATACAACCAAATCCTTTTCATTTTGTCAACAATGCTGGGAAGGTATGTCAGATGGGATGTCCTCTTAAGAGTGTTGAGAAGCAGTAACATTTATAGATTACATACACTATTTGCCCCCAGACAATGGATACCTCAGCTCTTCTCCCCCACCTTAACTGCAGCTTTCTTGTTTTTTTTTTGTTTTTTTTTTTTCCCAGTAAAAGTGTACTATTTCAGTAGTAAGGATGTAATTATTCAGGCACATAGTGAGATAAATGTTAACTTTTGCGAGGGAATCTTCAAGTCAGCATTACTCACCAGTGAAACACAGAAAGGATATGTGAAATAAAAGATGTGCAAACAGTAATTAGGTTTATCTAGAATATGCTGTGCAGCATTGCTAAGTTTTATAGTTATAAATTAAAAAACAAAACAACTCATTTAGTTTGGGAATTAAAAACAAATATTCCTTTCAATATCAATTGCTACACATACCAGAGCAAGATGGTAATGGTACAGAGGGGTGGGACTGTAGACAATGTGTGGACTTGAATAGGAATCACATAAGAGGTCTTGGTTGGGTCTGAAGAATAGGCAGAAAAAAAATACAAGACCAGTATGGGTAGGGGAAGATGTGACTGGTCAGAGGGAGCAACTCTTTAATACTCCAGTGAGGCAGTAGGTGCACTGTTCAAGGGAACCACAGCAGGGTGACCTTGGGTACAAAAAGAAGAGATTCTATCTGTAGACAAGGCTTATGAGGCTTACCAGGTGGCCTGTGAATGGGACAAAGAAGCTGCTCTCTCCCTAATGGGGGAAGCCAGAGTGGGGTCCTGGGCAGATGAATGATCCTATGTGTTTTGAAAGAACTTTCTGGTAAGTCGTGCACAAAAAAAACAAAACAACAACAAAAAACCAAAGATGGTTGGAGCATTAGAGTAGTTAGGTTCTTATCCTTAAGACATCTCAGAGTGACAACAGGCTGAACTGTGAGACAGGAGTTAGGGTAGGAGACACACTGAGGATAGCTAGTGGCTAGGACTGAATTCTGGGATTAAGAGACATAGATCTCTGCATGAATGAAGGTTGTCAATGCAAGATCAAGAATGCAGAAAGAAAATTTTTGGAGACTAATGAGAAATGCACCGTTTTAACACAGCACTTGGACAACCTTGATGGACATGTGTGTGAGCAGATCATGTGTACACTTATGGCTCAGCAGAGTGGAGTCACAGCATTAGTTATTGGTCAAATAGAAAATGAGCTCAGACCTGAGAAGGCAACACATCATACACATTTAGAAAATTCTAGTAAAACCAGGTTTGGGAGACTGAAAAAAGAAAAAAATCCAAATGCCAGCCTGTAATCCCAGAACTCAGAATGTGGAGGCAGTAGGATAGTAGGCTCCAGTAGCAAGACTAGGCTGAGGTGGTGGTAGTGGTGGGAACAACAACAAAAACAAAAACAAAACAATTACACTGAGTTTTAATTCAAAACAACCAAATTTCCTAATGACCTTCCAAATGACTGTTTCACAATTAAAGCACAAAGACTCCACCATGGCAGAACAGACCTAAGAAAGGGCTAAGGGATGGGCGGCAGGGACACCAATGCACATGCTGAAATCTGAGAGTGTGGAAAGGATACATGTGGACCCAGCTTCCAGCTGAGGCCCACAGAGGGCCTAAGATTTAAATAGATCTTTAAACGCAGATATCTCTGTGTGTACAGGTGACGGCCAGAAGTGCAAGCTCACAAAGAACCTATTTCTCCATCTCTACTTGGCCAACCACCCAGAGGCCAACCTGGCCTTTCATGTTACCGGAAGGCCAGACATCTCCAGCCACTGGCTTGCCTCTAGCAAGTAATGGAGGCTTCATCACGAATAATTCATTACTCTATTCAAATCTTACCTGCCCATGTTCCTCTGAGGTTATTTCCTCAACAATCCCACCCACCAAGCCTACATCTCAAAGTCCCTCCTCTTAGTCCTCGACTCTCCTTATCATAGCTGCTAGAAAATCCCCAACACCAGTTTGCTATTTAAATAAAAATGGCATTTGGAACTGATCACAGGGCCTCACACTGAGTTATACCTTCACCCTCAATATTCATTTTAAATCTGGGTCTAAGCATGGATGCAAGTCACTCCACCCCAAGCATATTGACTGGCTTCCTGAAGAGGATTCTTAAATGCAACAGCATGGTGTTTTCCTGAGCAGCAACTGCACATTTTCCCATCAATTCACTCCCACATCCAGGGTGTCCATTTCCTAGGTTAATGTTGCTCCTCAGTCCATTTAGAGCTGGTTCACGTTATGATAACTTTAGTAAGATAACATTTCTAATCCTCTAATGTGCTCATATGAAAATTTCAAGCCAGTGGTTTTTGTACATTCAGAATTATTCTCATTATCCTGGATATGAGCTTGCTCCATTAACCATTATTTCCTCCCCTTCCCCACCTCAGCCAGCTACTTTTTATTTCTATAAACTTGCCTGTTAACCAACATCTCATAAAGATGGACTCATACAATGCGTAGTCCTTTGTGAGAGGCTCCTTCCACTTGGCATTTTTCCAAGGTTCATCCAAGTCATGTGGCACGAACAAGTAATTATTCAATAATCTTCCATTATGTGAACATGTTTTCTAGTTTTATTGTACCTTGTTACTTTCCCACGTTTTCTTCCAAATGTAATTGCACCTGTTAGTTTCATGCCTGTCTGTGACCATACCAAAGGCCCTTTCTCTGCTCCTATGCTGGATCCATCCACTTTTACCTATTAACCTGCTGTACCCTTCTTTCTTGTACCAGGTTTCCCAGAATCACCTACTATTTAAGGGAATAAAACCGAAGGTAACTCCCCTTTTCAGCACTCACCCCCATGTGTCCCTATAAGTCAATTCACCCCAGGGATTAAAAAAAAAAATCAAACCAACACCCATTTCTTCGCACCCCATTATCTCCTCCTGTCCCTTTGTGATCAGGATTCCAAACTCATCATTCCAGTGAAACTTTTAACTCATCAAGAGCCTTCACTTAAAGGTCTGCTGCTAAGCTCCAGGTTGGCCTCAAATTTAGGATTCTCCTGCTTCTACATCCAGGTTTTTGGGACTATAGCCATAAGCCACCATAGCAAAACTTACTGTTTTGAGCCAACAATGGCTCTTGGGAACTCATCTCTTTCCCCTTTGCCTTTGTATGGCCTCCAGGGTACCTCCCTGTGTTCTAGCCCATTGGCTCCATCTTTTCACTATCATCTGCTGGACAGAAAAGTACAAGAGTGGCTAAGTACTAGACTCCCCCCCTCCACCCCCAGTGGAGCAAGACTACCTTGACGTTAACCTTATCAAGTGCAGCTATGAGAGAGACCCTGGGAACTTTCTTATTCTTCAGTTTCTCCAGCAACTGATTAAATGTATACCAACTGCTTAGAGATACAGCCAAACAGAAACATCTTTACCCATCAGCATCTTATTTTCAACTGTGAAATGTTCAAGGATTCTAGGGCTATGCCCAGTTTCCAATTATCTGTAACCCTATAAGCCTCTGTGACATTACATATTACATTACATATTATCTTCATCTGTGGCATATGCCATCTCTAGAATTTATCCAATGTAGTTGGCATCTGTACCTGGACATCAAAATTAAAGTCTGAGCACTTAAATGTAACCGCCACCCCACAATGGGCAGCACTCTTGCCAATTTCTGCATCTCAAGAATAAAGTGACAGCGCCAACTGCTCATGTATGTGTGACACATGTACATACTTGACTTCTCACATCATGTACTTAACAAGTGGGGCAGTTCTGAAGGGCCTACCTTCAAAATGGATTCCGATCACAAACTGCTGTACCATCCAATGGGGTTGCTGTTCTCTTACCAGCTCCCGGCCTGTTCCTTATCAAGCAGCATGCTCCAAAACCTAGCACTACTTCCATTGCACACCCCTGATCCTCCACAACATCCCCTATATTCATTGTCAGTCTGAGATTGCTCTATTCCAGCTCTACCAGTCTCTCTGTGGTTCCTCAAGGGAAATAAAGTTGCTTCTGAATCCAGGTTCCCCCTTTCGTTGATATACCTGAAATGCCAGACCTCAGTACTTACGTGACTTATTTTCCTTTCTCCTCTACTTGGGTTTCTTTCTCATTGCTACTTCCTTCAAATGTCCACTCTGCCATCTTATTGACAATGGCACACATTCCAATGTCCTCACCCTCAATACACTCCCACTTTCTTCTCTCTTCATTGGAAGGGCTCCATGTGATATTAGTTTACTTATTTTCCAAAGGAATAGACACACTAGGAAGACAGGTTTCATTTTGTCCATTCTATTTTTAGTACCTGGAAGGATATTTGGTACAGAGTAGGTTCTCAGTGGACATGGACCCATGAGTAATACTGATAATCGAATGATGGTTGGAGAGGCGATGAGTAATCTTATCAAGAAAATGCTTCCTTCAATGAGACCAGAGGCTACAGGTACCAAAGTCGTGAGAATCTTTTCAACATATACCTGGGAAGTCCTGAACTTTGAAAAACACTGCATTTTTCTTTTAATGTCTTTATCTATTCCGAATTGCAATTGTCTGCCACTACTGTTTCTTAGTGAGAATCATTTCAACATAAACCTGCCACTGTTGCTTTTAATTTGACCAACAGAATGGTCACTGCAGCATTTTCCATGCAGCAGGGCTTTCCTTATATATGAGGAAATCATCTACCAGTCACTCATTTCTTTATTTGACCTGCTGGGGATCCAACCCAGGAAACAGTACACAAGAGCCAAGTGTACTGAATCATACCTCCCTCCAGCCCACTACCAAAAACCCTTAACTTTTCAACCAATGCCTGCTGATCTGTTAGCAAATATACAAATATGTATTTATTTAATCAGCCAATCAACAAAAGACATTTCCTGTTCTGTTTTTGATATTCTACCTTTAGAAAACTGACACAACCAATAGTTGGGTTTCCTACCCCTCGCTTCCCCGATTCATAGTATTTATGAACATTTCCTTTGAGGACACTCCCAAGCAATGCTTGCAGTGCACTGTGTTGGAAGCTGGTCAGAACTTAAGTAGGTCATTTTCAAGAATGAGAGAAAGTGCATTTCATTCACTGCTACAAACAGGACCTCACAGGTCACTATGGGATCTTTCAGAGAAACTGGAGTCTTTTAATAGTATCTAAGGAAGAAGGTATACATCTAAGGAAGATGGCATACAACAATGTAAGAATTTTAAAATCTGATTGACAGCCATCTTTTGAAGACACTTTGATTTTTTTATACAAAATAATATACAATAAACATTGTATGGTTAATTAATGTCCACCATTTACAACTACTCTTAAAATTTAATAGGTGTGCTACTTGCTAAAAAGTACTTTATGGTAACTGACAGGAACAACAACTATGACTTAGAATGAAATTTCACTATTGCACAGTGAATTTGACAGTTAACCTATTTATTACTCAACATAATTTTTTGTAGGAAGTTTTATTCTCAGTGTTAGCTACAAGAGTCTTACCTGAAATTCTTCACAGCAATATTTGTGCCTACCAAAACCTATCTGGATTCCCCACATTTCTGCCTTCCCGCTCTCAAGATGTCCCTCAGAAACAAAGTGGAAGGCTCACTTCAGACTAGTGAAGACCACCTAGGTCATTACAGCCTCAGGGGACCTGGAGACAACATATAAGCACCTCGGGGTTTCATGTAAGTTTCCTCAAGTTCTGTTTGGCGTGCTTCACCTTTGAGATAACATATTGCATTCATTCCTAAATTCGTATCCCAGGCAGACTTGTGCTGCAGGGTAACCATTCCTTTTGCATCATCCACTCCATCCAATGAACAACGTTGTATACATTAAGCTGAAGGAACAGTAATGATAGTTCAAAGCCTTTCTATTACGTGACACTAGTGGAACAACACTTAGGTACTGTTACCACTTTCAAAAGAACACTTGGACCATGTCAAGAGGCTTTTTGGTATGGCCTTCTAGCTTGCAACTTAGTGTAACCATACTAAAGCTCAGTATCAAACTATTAAAATGCAGACATTGTTTCTAAAAACCAGGCAAATTAGTCTTTAAAAAAAAAAAAAAAGGCCTATGAGGGCTGGAGAGATGGCTCAGTGGTTAAGAGCACTTGCTCTTCCTGAGTTTAATTCCCAGCACCCACATGGTTGCTCACAACTGTCTATAATGGGATCTGATGCCCTTTTCTGGCATGCAGATGTACAGGAAGATGGAACACTCGTATACATAAATAAACCTTTTTTTAAAAGCCTAATTTTCTAATTTTGATATTATATGTTCTTTAATATTAACGACTAGTATACAACTAACAGATTGGTGCTCTAATGTTCTAATTTAAATATTTAAAATTACTAGCTATAAAAACATAAAGTTCAAGACAGAGACTGAGCAGAAACCCAAAACTAAACCATCAGAAATCAAATAGCCATTTTCAAACAATTACCAAAATGTAGGTAAAACTATTTATCTTCTAGGCACATTTTAGGCTCCTTAGTGGTATAATATAAAAATCAAACATTTTAATATAATTTCCAAATGAACTATATCCTCAATTTTTCTTGAGAAGCCCTAGTCCAAGATCAACTCAAATGCCTGCTGCAGCTATGTAGGGACTAAAGAGTACCCAAGCCATGGATCAGCAATTCAGCTAATAGGCCATCAATGTGAGTCTTTCTTTAAAACTGCCTTGACTTACAGCAAAGAAAAAGGAACCTTACATATTTGTAAAATTATTCTCAGAAGTGAGATTTTATTTATAAAGTTCACCATCTGCGGGAGCATGGAAGGGAAGGTGAGAAGTGAGAATCCCTTCATATCAGGAATTAACAAGTAAGTGCATGTGTCAGGAAAAGGCTTTACTTTCCCACAAAAGGAAATCAATTCCACCTGGCAGTTTGTGTTTGAAACATATTCTGGATATCCTTGTAACACAGGACAGATAGGTAACACAAACAAACATTTTTGTGTACTTTTTTTTATTGTTTGGAACACCATAGTAACCCAAACTTTACATTTACAGTTAACTTTTTAATAAATGTGCTGTACATCATATTAGCAATACATATCATACAAAGGTTTTGGAAGGCAAACATAAATGCTTATACAGTCAAAAGGACGAACTGATCACCACCATTTTCTCTCTAGGTGACTGAGAGCTGCAGATGTCATCTTCAGCTTTGACAAACCACTACTGGCTTCTGCTACTTTGGCCCATGAGATGCTAAATACAGTATTCTTTAAAATCAAGTAATAACGAATAATTGTTGTGTGCCTAGTCATTTATACTTTCAAATAGTATTATTAAAAGAATCAAAATATTTTTAAAAATGTTGGAAACTTGGGTCCTTTCAAATTCAAGGTTTTGGGTTTCTTTCTTTTTTTTTTTTTTTGGGGGGGGGACCTCAGCTCAGCTCTAGCAAAAGGCAGTTATCTCCAAACAAACATTCAAACTCAAGTCTGATGACAGAAAGTCCTCAATACCAAACAATCCCAAGGCACTCCACTGCCTTTCCCATTCAACATGAAATTCTGATCTGTTTAACATTTCGTAGGCCTGTGCTGCTTCAAAAATACTGGCACACATTAGAAATAATGTGCCAATGATACATGGCAAGAAAACTATTGGATAACTACCACAGAAAGACTTTCAATACTGAGTTATGTTATTCAGTAAAATGCTGCTATGATTTGACATATTTTCTGAGTAAGTCAAATAATGGAACTTGAATACTTGTGATCTGATCTTATTTACCTTAAAATGCACAAGCAACTATACAAATATAGTGATCCAAAAACCTTGCTTTCAGAAAACTTGAGAGCACACAAGAGCGTGTATGAGGGATCAGAGCCCAGCAGTGTCGGCAGACTGCAGAGTCCAAGCGCTCTTCTCTAGGTGTCCTCAGTACACCTATGGCGTTTCTTACCTTTGATAGCACCCTCTGTTCACTAAATGCCTCCCAGGTGGCAGGTGTATTGTAAGGTTAGCCACTGAGTCATCACCACACCCTGGTGTGTCGATGCCATCTGTATTCCCCTTTACAGCCGAGGAAACGGGACTTCAGCATTAGCCTCTAGGTTTAAGTGTTCTGGTCAACACAGCATGTCTTTTTACAGACTTATGGAAACAGAGCACCATGAAAGGAGGGAACACCTAGTCCCCACACTCCCACAGGGGATTAACAACACCTGCACCCAGGTCCCAGTCCACGGGTATTGTGATACCATAATGTGATGTTTTCATTCCTCAAACAAAGTGGTGGAACTGTGGTTCCTTTGAATAAATTCTCCTTTATTTGCACACACATGAAAACAACAAGAAAAACACCTCACTTAAAAAAAAAAAAGCCCACCCCTCAAGCATAAAGAACATTTACTGGTGACATGTATATCCAAGGATCAGATTCCTTAATGACTCTTGTGACAGAGGACAGTGTGAGATGGCAACTAAAGGCAAGAGAGCAATGCTGGGATGGTGGGAGTGTGAGGGAACAGTACTACCATGCTAGAAGCCCTGGAATGTGTACAATGGCAGTTCAGGGGAGAAACCCACTCACCTCTTCAGAGGGCTTGCTCTAGTACGATGTAAAAAGCAGGTCAAGAATGTTTTCATATTAAACTTTTGATTAAACCTTTATAATAATAAGAAAACCAAAACTCATTTCTCTAAAAGGTTAAGATGTATGTGACCATCTTTTTCAAGATTTCTTTCTTAAAGACAGTGTCTTGCTACGCAGCTCAGGCTGGCCTCCAACTCAAGATCCCTGGACCTCAGTCTCCCTCCCAAATTCTGGGAATACAGTACCACCAAGTCCAGCACATTTCCAGATTTCTGACTGAAGGCATGCACAAGATTTTCCTTCTAGTCTAGTTCCAGTGAACTGGACTACTCCATGGTAGTTTACTAAGTCTTCATTTGAACAAAATAGTTTCCATTTTTATCTTGTATCAAATTTTAAATCCTCCAGGATTTGAAATAACCTTAAAATTTCAACTTTTTAAAAAAAGTTATAGACAAAGATAATCAAAAGTGAAGAGCCCTGCACTGAATGAAAGTCACTTGTTTACCTGCACCCCCCTCACTTATGGAGCCAATGGCGCACTCTCATGACCTTCCACCCTGTGAGAAAAGTGTGTGAGGTGATGGGACTGTGGAGAAGGAGTCAAGTTCTTCAGCAGGGTTGTGCTTACCCAATTAAAACTTTAAGCTTACCAGCTTTTGATTTGCTTTATTTGTTTCATGTTGGTTGCAAAGGTTAAGTTGTCTGTTCAGTGGTGGTAAGAAATAAAGGGCAGGGTCTTCAGGATCTGGGGTAAACAGAGGCAGGCACTCACTCTAAACAGGAGTATGTATGAGAAGTGGCTAGAAAACTCTTGGATATTATGAAATCTTTCTACCCATTGAGTGGAGTTATGAAGTTCAAAGAAAATCACAAATGCACAAAATTTTTTAACAGTTTCAGGCAGTCTAACAACCAACTATGGACCTTACACAAGATTCTGGTTCCAAGACAGCAATGTGCACAGGTGGAAGGGATGTGGGGGAGGGGCTCATTAGAAAACTACATCTCTGATTCTAAGATTCTTATGCAACTACATTAGAAATACCAACAAAGTCATACACAAGTGAGGTCTGGCAATGTTGGTGTCCCTTGTTTCCCAGTTCAATGATGCTTCTATGCCATTCCCATACAGTGTAACCTTCGAAGCAACCCTTCATTAAACAAATCACCTTCCAGATCCTCCTCTAACATTCCTTCCCCTGTGTACTAAGAAAATTCAAAATAAAGTTTATTATATGCCATGAAGTGCATCCTGAACAAGGACAATATAGCCATTTAAAAAGAAATTGGCATGTTTATTATAAGTGTCGTACATGAAAAAAGTAAAAAATTTCAGTCCAGAAGATTTTGGTGAAAAGTGAAGTGCTGTATCTGAAACCAACGCTCCACAGTCCTACATCTCAGTTCACCAATGGATTCTTTCCTAAAGCTACCTAAGATTCTGAAAGCAAATGTGCATACATACACATATCTCTCTGAAAATAAAATGGACTCATACTCAGAAGTACTAACCTCCCACTAAGAGATTCAAATGTCAATTATACTTTGTGGTATCACTTCAAGTATGGTGTATTATTAACTTAAAAGATGGTCTATGTGATATAAAGCAAGTCAGAGTATACTCTCATAAGGACAGCCTCCTTGACTACAGTGATGAGGTTGTAGGAAGAAGCAATTCCAGAAGAAGGAAAGCAAGGAGACAGTGAGAAAAGGCCTCAGCTCTACCTCAACTGTACAACCCTCACACAGCAAAGGCCATTCTGTTAGGATTATCACAGATATGTATTTGCCAGTCTATATACTTAAAAAAGCTTTCAAGGAGTCTCCAGGGGTTTCAGATGGATAAGGACAGAGGAATACCTTCAAGGAAACAGCTGTTAGGGCTGGAAGTCTGGGGTCATGTTAATCAAGAACAAGACTGTAATAATTCCTTTAACAGAAACTGATTTAACTAAATTTATGTACTGAATTAGCATTAAATAGATGGAAATGTTTTCTTTTTCCTGAGGACAGCCAGGCAGAAGGTCACCTATGAAGATGCCTCCTGGAAAGACTGCACACATCATTTAAGATCTCCCTCAAAGAACATTGCATTGGGGATTACTTTGCCAAAACTTGTATTACTTTTAAAAAGCCAAACCTGAAGGGGGGGAAAAAACTAACAATGAAAAAAATAATTAACTTACCAAGAAGTGAAACAGGCTGGGTTACAGGAGGGGTGGGCAGATTCGTGGGTGCAGCAGGTGGAGCAGCAGAACCATACATTTTCGCACTGTCACCAGACTCAGCGTTTCCTCTAGACACCACTGTTGGAATGGGATTTCCAATAGATAAGTCTTTTGTAGTGTCTTCATTTATACCAGCGATAGTAGCTAAGGAATATAATCACATTGACATGTGAAGCTGAGTAATCAGTTACATTCCCAATCAACAATCTGTAACCAGACCACAGATCCTCCTATTGGTTCACTTTCCCTCCTACCCCAACTCCAAGGCGGCAAGTCAACACAGAGGAAAGACATGCTTACAGTTTGGGATGCTTATTGGTGGAGTGTGAGGTGGAGGAATGGATACTGGTGGAGTTATAGGAGGTGGGGGTCCAGGAGGAAGAAAACCTAGAATAAGAAAAACCATGTCAACCCCTGCAGCACCATTTCATCCCAGAGCCTGAAAGAGTCTTCTCAGTCAAGTCAGTGTACCTGGTGGTAAATGCATTGGGTTGAATCCTGGGCGCAAAAATGGTGGAGGAGGGGGAGGAGGAGGAACACCAGGGCCAAAGCCTGGAGGAGGAATTCCTAAGGGAGGCGTGAAAGCAGGTGGCTGGAGAGCACCAACTACAGGAGGACCCGGCTGGTGTGGTGGGACCTGGAAAGAAGAATTAAATACATATTTAGCTGCCATCAAATACAGTCTATGTGCACCGAGAAAAGAAAAGCAGATACTTAAAAACTTTCATTATACTACTACATTTATTACACTAAAAAGATGGTCGGTAACTGTGCCTACCTGAATGCTATAAATCTAAGCTCTGCTCTCTCCGGTAAGGACATTCACACTATATTTCACTAGCATACACTGGTGTTGTGACAGCATACAACATATTTAAAAACATTCCAAGGATGAAATTTTTAAAAATTGGGAACAACAAGAGATAGCTGACACTTTATATAGTAGGCTAACATTAAACAATGCTAAAGAAAACTGTACTGTCTCCTTAGTTATTTAAGCATTCTAAACTGGGGATACGCCAGCCTGAAATAAGTATGAGATTAATGAGTTAACACACATTCAATGATGGTGTCTGACATTTACCGAACACCTAACAAATGCTAACTGTAGCTTTAAAACTATCAATAAGTCAGGTATAGTGGATCATGTAGTCCAGGGAAACTTGGGAAACTGAAGCTGAAGAATGAGAGTTTGAGGGTAGCCTGGGTTACATGGTAAGTCTCCATCTTGAAAAAAAACCAACCAACCAATGATTTCACTGAAATGAAATAAAATGTTTTCCTTTTCCACAAAGCAGCTAAAACCTGGGTACATACATCTGCTGAGTTCAGAACATAGTAACTCCCTGAAAAATGAAGGCAAAATAATAAATTCCTAGTGGTTTTGGATTTCATGTCTAGGACATCATAAGTCAGGGCACTGAATAATCCACCCACTTGTGAAATATAATTTCAATCTGATTTTATTAGCATTTATGAAAAAAAGCAAGAGTTTAAAAACAGATGTGATATACCAAACTATGCCCATTTATCTACTTTTTAGAACAGTAAGACGTAAAAAGCAAACTTTCAGACTCTTAAAAGTTTAACTCAGGCCTGGAGAGATGACTCAGCAGTTAAGAACACTGACTGCTCTTCCAAAGAACCTGAGTTCAAATCCCAGTACACACATGGCAATTCACAGCTGTCTGTATTGCCAGGCATGGTGGTCCACGCCTTTAATCCCAGCACTCGGGAGGCAGAGGCGGGTGGATCTCTGCAAGTTCAAGGTCAACCTGGTCTACAAAGTAAGTCCAGGACAGCCAGGGCTACACAGAGAAACCCTGTCTCTGAAAAACCAAAAAGTTTAAATCAAGCTCCCCATAGCCTCACCTGTGGAGGTGGCACTGTTATAGGAGCAGGAACAGGAATAGGCGGGACAGGCACAGGCAAAGGCTTAGGTACAGGTGACACCGGCTCTGTGTGAGAGGCATCTGCACCTCCATTTTGGGCAACTTCATTTTCAGGTTTCTTGGAGATTCCTTTCCAATCTATGAATTATAAAAATTTAACAGTAAATGTTTACTATTTTCATGTATAGCTTTAAATATAGAAGTGAAAACGGAAGACTAGAAAATATCAGCTTTATTAAAGAAATTCCTGTTAATTTTAGTAATTATTTAAATTAACAAATAACAGAAATATGTGAATGGATCCAACCAGATATGTACAGTTCTAACATCTATATTCTCAGTCACTCCCTAATATTAAAAAGTAACTTAGAGAGCTGGGTGGTGGTGGCAGTGCACACTTTTAATCCCAGCACTCAGGAGGCAGAGGCAGGCAGATCTCTGTGAGTTCGAGGACAGCCTGGCCTACAAATTGAGTCCAGGACAGCCAGGGCTCTGTTAAACAGAGAAATCCTGTCTCCAAAAAAACAAAAAACAAAAAAAAAGTGTCTTAGACACCCTTCCACCTCTTTTGGTATCTTCTGGGCAAGTAAAACCCAGAAAGTTATCTTGCCATTCCATTCTGTATTCCAGGGCTTAATTGGTTAGTAACTTACTTTCTGCCCAATCAATAAAACCTCTTAGGACCATGACTTCCAGTCTTCTACCATCTTATTCTTTTATCCTGGCCAAGAGCATACGTTCTTGGTGTGCCCTGGCTCTCCTGGACTTGCTTTGTACACCTGACTGCCCTCGAACTCCGTGACCCAGCTGCCTCCCAAGTGCTGGGTTAAAGGCGCGCGCCACCACGCCCTTTTCCGGCTGAAGCGCAGGCAGAAGGGACCTGAACAGCGCCAACTCTCCTCTTTGGTGCCAACACTCCTTACACATCCTCTGTTCTCACAGCAGCCTTACTACTAACTTGGCACTTGTAATGTTCATACCCACAAACTACTTAACTTCCCAGTCTAATGCATGTTTATGTGTGTCCTCTCTAGATGTTTAAATTCTTATAAAGCAATTATTCTGAAACATGGATTAAAACCTAATACAGAGCTGAATACCACCACAAGTGTCTATGGTCAGAGTGGGGTTTGAACACTCATATCCTACTGGTAGAGCATCTCTAATCAAAGAGCCCGTACCCTGAGATGTTCTGGACCTGGGGGCATTTCCCCAGCTTGTACTAATGATGCACACTAGAGACTGTAGTCTGTTTCCACTGTAAAGTTCTAACTAATAATGACCAGCACATATGTTATCAGTGTCTTTATTTTTTCCACTAACCATGTTACACAGACAGAGACCACTGTGTATCTTCAATTTATATCAGAGAGAAAGGCTGGCTCATAACTGGGACTTTAAGATCACCCCACAATTCTTCCTAAAGCAAAGAATAAACTTACATTTGCTTTGTCATATGACCACGAACTGTGATAGAAGTTAAATACTGCTTTACCTGGGTTAAGTGTATCACTGTCCAACACTCCTCCTTCACAAAAACTCTCCAGTTCCTCAGGTTTGACTTTGTCCCACGGGATATAAGTAACACCAAGTTCAACATCCCAATACTGTTTATAATCTGCCTTTATTCCTTTGTTTAAGGCCCAGGCAATCTGAATTCAGTGCAAATACACAAAGAGAGAAAAAGAAAAGGCCATAAATCTTCAGAGTTCACTATTCCCCATCATTCGACTCATCTGGACAAGCTATTCCTGGATGTGACTTAAGATCCTCCTTGCCGTGGGGTCAGTGGTTCAGGATAGAAACCTCCCTACACCCAGCACACCCAGTACAAACAGAAGGACAAGTTCATCAAGGAGAAGCTCAACACACTGGATGACACTTTTCTTTTTTTTTTTGGTTTTTTTCGAGACAGGGTTTCTCTGTATAACAGCTCTGGCTGTCCTGGACTCGCTTTTGTAGACCAGGCTGGCCTCGAACTCACAGAGATCCGCCTGCCTCTGCCTCCCAAGTGCTGGGATTAAAGGCGTGAGCCACCACCGCCCGGCTTGGATGACACTTTTCAAAGTCTACAGATATGGCAACATCATTTTGGATTATACGTCAGGGTAGAAAATGGAATTCAGTGCAGGGCAACTGATTTAGACGCCTCAGAGAATGGCTGTCCATGTGCTTGCATTTTTCTTTACCTCTGTTGTTATTTTTCACAGTTACAGAGATGGCAAGCCTTAAGTTGTAGACTATCTGCATTTTTAAATAACAAAACATTTTACTATAAACACCTTTAAAGCACCAGTTAAAGCTAGACAGATGTGTTGCATGATACAACCCCAGTCCTCAGAAGGTGGATGGAGGAGAATCAGGAGTCCAAGGCTAGCCTTGGTTACATGAGATCAGTTTCTAAATAAATAAATACATAAGTAAATAAAAAAAGGTGGCTGAAGGTATATTGCTAAGTACAGAGTGCTTACCTAGCATACATTAAGACCCTGGCTATAATTCCGAGCACTTTAATAATAATAAAAAAATTCCTACCATTAAGAATTTTGTGTTAGCCAGGCAGTGGCAGTGCACACCTTTAATCCCACCATTCAGGAGGCACAGGCAGGCAGATCTCTGTGAATTCAAGGCCAGCCTGGTCTACAAAGGGAGTTCCAGGACAGCCATGGTTACACAGAGGAATATACTGTCTCAAAAACAAACAAATTTTATGTTAGTTTATCAATAAAATGACTCCTAATGACATTCTGTTATACCCAGAGATCAGTGCCTCACTTAGCTGCTTCTTGCAATTGATAGGAAGTAAAAAGACCCAGAGTCCTAAATGGGCTCCATCAAACCCTCCTTCGGCTCAGGAAACTATGTGGAAGAAAAGGTGGAAAGATGTTAAGAGTCAGAGGGGATGGGTAACTCCAAGGAAACAGTACTGATGCACATATGAAATCAGAGACTAACAGCATGTACAGGTCCTGCATAGGTTCAAGCTAGACCGGGTGCCAGAACTGAGATGGGGAAGCTGATTGGGCTCCCACCTCTAGCCAAGAAGTTACTGCAATTGACATCTGCTTGCAAAGGAAACATTAGTTTTTCCCAGTGGAGCCTCACTCTGTATACAACCCCCAGGGAAGGCCCCATACCCAGTAGATGGATAACACAAGACAAATTCCTTTGGGGTGGGGGGTGAAGGGAGTAAAGAAGACTTTTTGTCTACTTTATTTGGGCATTCCTGTCTTATCAACCTTCTGCTTGTCTGTTTTGGTCTCTGAGTTTGTGAGGGTGTGATGTTTTCTGTGCTTTTCCCCTTTCTGGTTTGTTACTTGTTCTTTAAAGAGAAAGGGAATGGAGTTAGGGAGGCGGGTTGGAATCTGGAAGAAGTTGGGGGAGAAAAGCTTGATCAGAATACACTGCATGGAAAAAAAAAAACTTTTTCAATCAAAAAGAAACTAAGACAACTGTCACATAAAATTTATGTTAACTAACCTGTGATTGCTTTTTAGGAGCTATCTTTTATATCTCAAGTCATTTCCAAGCAGCAAAATATAAGAACTCCAACAACAATATAATTCCACATTAAACCCTTTTATAAATGTTAAAATTGTACCTTTATGGATTTCTGGTTTACTTTATAATTTCCACGGCTCAGTTTCTGCAGGGCACGATATGCATCTTGTCTATGAACCATAACGATATAGGCACAACCCCTGGGAGGAATCATCTGTGCAAAATATCTCAGTGTTAGAGAAGGCAAAGAACGGGATGGAGGACTGAGCCACCAGCCTCGTATCCTCTCCTCACAGTGCTTTACAGCCAAGGTTAAGCAGTCAAGTATGCAACGTTTTAGTCCTGAAACAGACAAGAACCTGTAGGATTAAACTTGGTAAGTTGGCAACTCAAGTTTGGTCTGAAGTCATGCAGATTTTGCTACAGACTTTTCTAGAAAGGTATTTTAACTGAAACACAGCTGTCCGTGAAACATCAACTGCAGAGAATGCTAAGGTGATCAGAACAACCCAGCCTGTGCATATTATATTATACCTTAGAGCTCAAGGTCTCAGTCTCAAAAACCAACCCAGTACATCTTGCTCAGTGCCCTTAAGTGAATACTCACATTAATTGACTCAATTGGACCAAACTCTTCTAAGAGACTGGCAACGTCCTGCTGAGTAGTCCTTTTGTCCAGCTGTCCCACCCACAGGGTGGTACTACAAACTGAAAATAAATTAGTGATTACCACACTCATTTCATCCTGAGCACACTACACGTTATTACATCACTACTATATGGCATTACAATGCCAAAAGTTTAAATAGGAAACCCCATTTATAAATTATACAAATTTAAAAAGTTTAGAAAATTAGATATTTAAAAACTCAGCAAGGATATAAGAATTGGAACAGCAATAATCTCTTTGCAACTAGACCTAAAAATGTCCATGAAACTTCACGCCCCAACAGCAGTGACAGTCCTAACACATCTTAAACCTACAACAAGAAAACAAAACAATACAAAGAAAGGCTTCTATTTACCACTTGCAGTCTCTGACTTGATCTGGGGAAGGCCTTTCTGTCTCCGTTCCCTCTCTTTTTCTCGATCTCGTCTTTCTTGAGATCGAGACCGAGGTGAATGTCGGCGCCTGTCCCTGGACCGGGACCGAGAACGTCGGTGGCGGGATCTCCGAGACCTAGAGCCAGATCTAGATCTTCTCCTTTTTGGTGACCTAATACATGTTCATTACAGAGATGGTTAGCACACAGAGAAAGAAGGAAAAGATGCAAGGAAAAGAAAGAAGAAATACAACTAGGTGAGTGAATATTTGGATCTGTAAGAACTCAGTAACAGGGAATGCATGAGTATAATTTAAACAAAATAAATATGACTAACCACTTGTAACTGTATTCTCTGTTCAGCATCTCTACCACTACTCACAATTCCATCTCTGCAGTTTAAGAAGTCCATTCTCAGGGCTGGAAACAGCGCTGCTACTCTAACTTTCTTCTTCAATTAAGACACAATTCAATTGTGATCTAACTATGATATTTCCACTTGTGTTGTTAGCATGGAACTTAGAATTCCTGTAATACCACATACTCATGGGTACTAAGGCAACTCAGATAAAACATGGTTAAGGTGACTTGAAAAAGATTTTTTTTTTAAAGACAGGGTCTCATGTATGCCAAGCTGGCCTCAAATTTCTGATGCAAAAATAACACCAGACCTAGTTCATGTAATGCTAGTGATTGAGCCGAGGGCCTCAGGCACACTAGGTAGCTACTCTAACCGACTTAGCTACAACCCCAGACTGAATTAAAAAAATAAAAATCAGTACTACTTTTGATACCTCGTCCTTATGTACCAAGAGCTATTGTTAGCACTTTGAATATCAGAAAAACCTAAAGCTGGGTGTGGTAGATATACCTTTAATCCTAGCACCCAGAAGGCGTGGATAGGTGGATTGTTCTTGAGTTCAAGGCCAGCCTGGTCTACATATCCCATGCCAGTAAATGTTACACAGTGAGACCCTATTTCAAAACAAAAACAACAACAAAAAAAGGGAAAATGGTCTAATTTGATCTTTTCCGTTTCCTTAGACACACAGAGCTATAACATATCCTTTAAGTTACCTGGATGCTGACCTAGATCTTGACTTTCTGTTCTCAGGCATGTGCCGCTTAACCTCTGGAATACAAGGTTGTTCTACTTCCATTTCCTTAAAAAAAATAAAATAATCAGAAAATGGGAAATTTAGAAACCATAAGGGCAAGAGGCCAAAATTTTATAAATATTCATCTTTTGATTACTTGGACCAGATACTGACTGGCCACCACTGAAGGAAAACCGCTTCACAGGGTTTGCAAAAATAAGAGGAAGGTTCTCTACTTGTGGAAGTCAGCATCGTATAAATCACATACAATTTTAACAAAATGCCAACACAGTAAACGAGGCACTGGTTGAGTCTCTACTCTCTAGCTCAACCCTCACAGTTGATAGTATCACTGTGTGGATCTCCCAATAAACTCTTGGAGCAGAGTGCAGAGAGTTATTGAGTGCCCAAAGATCTTAATCATACTGAGCGGAAACAGCAAATAAATAAGGAGGAATGTGCTTATAAATCAACCTAAGAAACTATTACCTGCTGATGTGACTTTTGTGAAAGGGGCTCATTTTGTGGCTGAAATGTAGGTTGGAAAGTTGGTTGTACTGGTGGAGTAGGAGGAATCCCAGGCTGAGACATCCCAGGCTGAGGCATCCCAGGCTGTGCCATGCCAGGCTGAGGCATCCCAGGTTGTGCCATCCCAGGCTGTGCCATACCAGGCTGAGGCATTCCAGGTTGTGCCATCCCAGATTGTGCCATGCCAGACTGATGCATGGGAGGAAATGGAGTTGCAGAGAGAAGCCCAAATCCTGGCATCTGTCCATTAGGAGGAAGTGGGACCTTTCATTTTAAAGAAGAGTTAAATCTATTTTAAGTGACAGCAACCAAAAATAAATTTGAAGTTATCTTACATAAAACTTCAATAAATATTAATTAAGAAAAGTCACCTGATTTGTGTATGTATAACTGTTCTACAAACCATCATTACATATTCAAGTATGACATAGATGCCAAATTGTACAACTCATTCAGATTCTGAACAGTGATTGCAGATACAGCTGTATTCACACAATGACAGGCTAGCCTTAGTCAAAGAGGTACTCGATTGCAAATGGTCTTCCTTCAACTTTTTAACAGTAATTAAACTTTTTAGAAGGAAAAATGGTTAAGAAATTTCTAAATCCATGGAAAGGAAATATTTTGTTTGCTAGGCATGATGGTGCATACCAGAATGCCACAAGTTGGAGACTAAATGGAGTTCTAGGACACACAGAGATAAACACAGCAGAAGCTCATTTCAGAAACAAGCACCAAACAAAACAAAAAACTTTAATATTCTTACAGTATAGCCCAGGCTGGCCTGAAACGTGTAATTCTCCTGTCTCAGGCCCACAAATGCTGGACTGTGTGTTACCACCATGCTCAAGTTAAGTGTGTGATTTAAAGCATGTCATCAAGGGCACCTGACATACTTTTAAAGCTCAGCTTGGTGTTTCTGCACGTACAGTTCCAGCACCAACACAACTCATCATATCACAATATATCTTTTAGTATGGTTTATAAGCATTCAGAAATTGTTGGTAATATGTGCCTAATAAACACCTGGCAGTATGCTCTTGTATTTTCTTCATATTTAAAGAGGCTTCCCTTATTAGTCATAAAAACCACAGGATCAGCTACATGTTACCGGATAAAAAGTATGCTGGAGACAATACAGACAAGAGTCTCAGGACTCACCCGGGTACCATTTTCCAAACAGGCTATAAATATAAAGCAGTGTTTCCCAAGGCTGGTTGTATATGAAGATCATTGCTGTACTAAGAAATCAAACAAAACCCCACAGAACTCTCTAGAATGATTATAATTGGGGTGGCAGCGCTGTGCCTGCAAGCTCTGTCTTTAAAGCCCCACCCCTAATTTAGATTCATAGCAAACTGAGATATAAATTTAGCAAAAATAAGTCCGATGACCCAATCCCTAATTTCCCGTAACTCTCCAGTGTGCTATGTATGCTTTTGTTGCATAATCCAAACTATGCATACCACCCAAGACCAAGAATGAAAAGCTCTCTGCAGCAGCCAGTCGGCACAGCACGCAGGGTACGGACTGTGTGAGTGAAGAGTCTCTTTAGATACAGCTGTGTCGGCACTAAACTAGCTTAACAAGACGTCTATTGCTATTAGATGGACATGCTATGCTTATAGACTTGTTGTAATTACAATACAAAGCAACTCAAAATAGTTGCCATTCCACAGTTCTCACTGGAGCTGCAGATCTCCTTCACAAATTACATAATATTGACAGTGTTCACAAGTACAAAAAGGTCTAAGAATAGATCTTCAGTTCATAAACTCAACACAAGAAAAGTGCCTGTACCTGATGATGCATCGCGTCCTGCTGTATTCCCATCATTCGAGGCTGAAACTGATCCATATTTTGATGTTGTGTGTATGTTGGTTGCTGCAAGCCATCTCCAGGATATCCACTAAAAGAAGGTACTTTTATTACTCATTCAAAGTATTTAAGATCCCAAGTCACAATTATATTGCAGAATGCTACTCAGGAGTCACAGGTAATCAACAAATATTAGTTTAACATAAAAGCTACATTTAAAAATTCTAACTCTGATAAGGATACTATTTCCACTAAGAATTTTCTTAATATAATTTTACAAAATAAAGACTCCAGTGAAATGCATTTTTAGTACTTTTTGTTGCTTAGATTATGCTTTGTAACTGTTACCAACTATCAAAGAATTAAGAAGAAACTCACAATGGCGCCTGTGGAGGAGGGGGAGAGGTAGCAGATGGCACTGTCACAGCAGGAGCCATGGCAGGAGTGGCCACAGCAGGGGCAGGCTGCACAGCAGCAGCAGGGGCTGCCGTGGTAAGAGCAGCATCTTCTTTCTTTGAGTCTTCCGCAGCTTCTGGCTCATCATCATAGTCGAATCTATCCAGCAGCTTCTGTAATATGTACAGCAATGTTCCATTTTAAAACAAAGACTGAGTCCCTAAAAAGAAATTTTACAGGAACAACAGATGTTGGCATCAGCCATAACCCTACCATGCTGTGCACACAGTTTCTTTTTCTCCTGTATGTTCTGGGGAGCTTGGTTCAAAAACAGACATTTTAACATAAATGCCATGTTAGAAAAAAAATACAATTTTAAATTCTACTTTCCTTTTCTAATTATAAAAGTGTTCTTCCTCCTCCAAATATTAACTACCTGCTTATTTCACAATAAATCTATCAGTACACTTATCTAAAATACCCATTTGCTTAGATTTCCCTTTGGAGCTGTGTTCATGTAAACAGGTGTATGCTTTCAGGCAGCTGCTGTGTGAAGCTCTGACCCTATCCATATGGATGCATACACCCATATGCTGCCCAGTCAGAAATATATAATGAAAGAAAAAATTGGAGCCGGGCGGTGGTGGCGCACGCCTTTAATCCCAGCACTTGGGAGGCAGAGGCAGGCGGATCTTTGCGAGTTCGAGGCCAGCCTGGTCTACAAAGTGAGTCCAGGACAGCCAGGGCTACACAGAGAAACCCTGTCTCGAAAAACCAAAAAAAAAAAAAAAAAAGAAAAAATTGTGCTGTAGGACAGGGCTGAGAGTATCCTCAGCTGTTCACTGTAACAAGCTTCTTTCTCAGAACTTCACAGTTCACATCAATTATCACAAAGTTTCATTAAAAAACAAACCTGCATAATCCATAAATTCATGGAAATAGAACAGAAATTTTAAAATAAAACCTATTGGGCCAGTGCTATAGACAGGTAAGCTGTCTGCCATGTAAGACTGACACCTTTGAGTTCAATCCTTGGAACCCAAGTAAAGGTGGTAGGAAAAAAAAAAAAAAGACTGGACAAATTTGTCCTCTGACTTCCACATATATACCGTAAGCATACATAAATCACTCCCACATAACTTTAAAAAGAATTAAATTTATTAAAGAGGAATGTAATACATTAAAGAGTTACTGTGGTTTTTTTTAAAGAGATCATCTAGATATTTATTTTATAATCATAAAAATCTGTAGTATAGATCTGACTTCATGCTATATAGGCAAGGAAGCCAAGGCTCAGGAGCGTAAGCAAACCAGCTGTGCCTATTATGCCCACGGGTTTCTAACTCAGGTTTCTGAGTTTTTGTTTTTTTAAGGTTTTTCCAGACAGAGTTTCTCTGTGTATTCCTGGCTGTTCTGGACTCACTCTGTAGACTAGGCTGGCCTCGAACTCACAGAGATCCGCCTGCCTCTGCCTCCTGAGTGCTGGGATTAAAGGCGTGCGCCACCATGCCCGGCTCCACCTCAGGTTTCTAATTCATGTTTTCTGTAGTGTTCTGTCTAGAAACTCTGGTGTATGATATGAACAGATTTCTAGTCACAAAAGGAAGGACTTTCCTTAGACAATACAGTACATCGGACCACAACAAGTGGAAAGAATGTTTGGTGACATGGCAAACTTCTTTATAAAAAAGCAATTAGTATTTTCTGAATATAATCTATACTTTGGGCAGTTTGTAGTTTTGCACATACCAATTTACTTTATGGTACCAACAAGATACATTTTTTTCAGTTTTAGTATCCATACATATTGACCTGGAAAAGTTTTGAAGCAATTATTAAAAACTGTTAGTTTATAAAAAAAATTTTTTGGGTGGTTTAGAAGAAACAGAAGATGTACAGAGACCTTATAATGCTCCCAGTGTCTACCTTAAAGCAGACTTTAATCAAATGAAAGAGCACAGAAAACACACACACACCCATATCATCACCTCCAGCATAGAATTTTTTTCCAACAACTACTTTTTATAAACAACTACTTCAGGTAAAACCAGCCAGATAAAGAGTCCCACCACTATGGTGTTTACTCAGTATTTCCTACCACCGGCATTAAGAAAAAAAGGGAGTAGGAACAGATATTGAAGAGAATTTGTCAAACTCAGCACTACCTAGAAATTCCAAGAGAACCAAGTAGAAAACTAAGTGTTCAATCCTATGACCAGTCACAAAATAAGATAAACATCAGCTTTTTCTCTATAGTGTTAAGAAACATTAAAAAGAGACTAGAAATCCAAGGATAAATGAAACACTAAAGTACGTAACCCTATACAAAGAAAACCACTTACTTATTAAAGTAAATGGAGATTCTGTAGGAGAAACTCTCAGTACATCCCAAAGCTAAAGGAATGCATTTATGGTACTGTCCACGGGACAAGTATGCTGTGACAGGCAATTCTGTGTTAACTTGAATATCTAATATAGGCACCAGCTGTAAGGTCCAAAGATGTTACTGTGGAGATAAGATATTGTAGATATCACTTAATCAACAGACTTGGAGTGTAGCAGATCCCCTGCTTAACAAGTAAGTGGGCCCTGGACAAGGTCTTTCCAGCAAGAACTGGGGTTTCCTGAAGAAGCTTCCCAAGGACCACAGCACAGAAGCCCTGCCTGAGTTTCTAGTCTGCTGCCCTTTGTAATGTTCTCAGGTAGGTACACCAAGTAAGCAAAAAGACACCCGTGTCCCCTAGGACTCACGTCACAGACACGGTAACTACGGTTATCACAGCAACAGCGAATGTCTATCAGTAGCAAAATAGGTAACTTTTGATGCCTTGTCTATTGAAATCTTAATAACTATTCACACTGAATGTAAAAAGACCTAACACTAAAGACCAAAACAGAACTTTTAAGCGGATTTATGGCTTGCTCAACTACGTGAACAACTTCAAATTTGCTGACTGTCTACAAGTATATAAACTAAATCTTTAAGAAAAATCTCATACCGCTGCAGAGACAGCTCAGCAGTTGAGAGTACTGACTGCTCTTCTAGAGGACCCAGTTCAGCTCCCAGTACCCACGTGGTACTCACAACCACCTCTAACTCCAGTTCCAGGGACTCTGACCCTACAGGAACCAGGCATGCACACGGTTCACAGGCATACATTCAGACACATAAAATGAAACCAAGAAGACTCTTCCTATCCAATCACCCACCCGTCCCATGATATCACTTGCAGCTTATCTGAAGAACCTATACATAAGGCCATGAATAGCACAAGTAAGCCTGAAAAAAAAAAAAATCAAGCAGATAGACATTTGGAAAAGTATGCATACACATGCTGAGTGGCTAGGTACTTGCACATGCTAAGACCTTGAGCTCAACCCTCAGCACAACATATATGTTACTTCAACTGTTAAGATGTAGAAATAAATATAGGTGTGACAAGGCAGTGTCCAAAAACAAACAAAAACCAAACATGAATACAAGTACAACTTTATAGTAAATAAAAAATACAAAGGGTAAATTAGCTACTTAAAGAAATATATAGACTCAATAAAACCTTGAACTATACACTATAGAATATACTCCATTTGAGAAGGACTGAAGAGACAAGCATGAGACTCAAATGGAGAGATTTCCAAATGAAAATAGGGGATTAATATTAAAAAAAACAGGCCGGTTGTGGTGGCTCACGCCTCTAATCCCAGCACTCAGGAGGCAGAGGCAGTTAGATCTCTGTGAGTTCGAGGCCAGCCTGGTCTACAGAGTGAGTCCAGGACAGCCAGGGCTACACAGAGAAACCCTGTCTCAAAAAACCAAATAAGCAAACAAACAAACAAACAAACAAACAAACAAACAAACAAATAAATAAAATCAGCACCATCTATACAGGTACTTACGTTCACCATACAAGGAAACAGACCTGCAAGCACACATCCAAACACATCTTTTCAAAGCAGTCTGAGTATAGTTTCTTTTTGCTTTAGAACTGTGTATTCTGTCTCCCCCTACAAACATATATTCCTTACTCTTGTGTGTGAAGAACAGGTCTACGTTGGATATATTCATCAACTGTTCTCAGTCTTACTCTGTAGCTAGACTGGGTGACCAGCAAGTTCCATGCAGCTTTTATATGGACACTGCGGATGTGACCTCAGGTCACTATGCTTGCATGGCGAGCACTTTACCAACTATACTATCTCTCAGCCCTGTTTAGTCCTTTTTCACTCAAGGTTTAATCCAATCTTTCTTAAAATCAGTAGTCACTCATTAATCACTAAGATAAAATAATGAAAAGTTAAAAGATAAGATACAATACCACATTATTAATTACTAGTGATAAAATTTTTATATCTTATGTTAGACAGAATCATAAATTTTAGAGACCATGAATCAAACATGTCATTTAATGCTATGATTTTCAAACTGTATATATTTTTTACTATAAAACTGGAATAAGAAATTTTAGGCAATCATATCCCTAACAAAAACACAAGAGACAAAAGAAGGGCTGTCTGGGTAAAACCCAAAAGCACGACGACCCCCCCCACCCCCTGTGGCAGTATATCTTATACATGCCTGTTAGGGATGCTCCCAACACGCTCATGTTCAACAACTGGTCCCCAATTGGTGGCATTTTTGGGACTTGGTGAAAATCTGGAAGATGGTGCAGAGTTGTAAGAAGGCCACCAGGGGCATGCTTCTCAAAGTTTCACCTGGTCCAGGGTCCTTCTTTCCCCCTGATCTTGTTTCCTCCACTTTAAACATTAAACAGTGTTTCATCTGTCTCATGGTCCTGTTGTAACCATGGATTCAACTCTCTGACACCAGGAACCAAAATAAATCTTCCCTTTCAATTTGTTCTCTTGGATATTTGGACATAGCCACACAGAAACAGGGTTCCTAAGGATAGCAAGGCCCACTGAGTAAGCACAAAGACACCGGAGTGCCCCCAGGACTCACGGCACAGACACGGTAACTACAGTTATCACAGCAACAGCAAATGTCTACCAGTAGCAAAAGAGATAACCTTTGATGCCTTGTCTACTGGAATCTTATTAGGCATTCACTCTGAATGACGACAGACATAACAATAAAGATCAAAACGAAAGCATAGGCCTATAGTACATCACGTGTGGAAGGCATACAACAAAACCCTAAGCATCATTGCTCAGTAGGAATAGGGCTAGTGAAGACTTTCCTCCTGTTCACTTTTCTTTATTCTGTAAACTTTTTATAGTGAGCCTGCATCACACACCAGGAAAAATAAACATTTTGAGTTGAGGAGGAAAACTCATCAAACCACAAACAAAACGAACAACCCAGAGAAGCTACAAAAGACAGAAGCCCCACAGTGCACGTTGGTAAGACAGACAGTGGGGTGATGTGAGAGAAGCGTACCTTGTCAAATGCAGTTTTTTGCTCAGGTGGTTGTGTAGGAGTTGTCTTTAACTGAGCTGTGATAGCCTGAACCTGAGCCATCACAGCACTGTCAAGGGCGGGAGACTGTGGTTTTGGAGGTTGTTGAAAAGTCTGAAGGATCTGCTGAAGCTTAAAGAACGGGAAAACTGATAAACCACACAAGAAAGCAGCATCGTCAAAGTTAACTTACTAAACAGGGAAGAATCTTCAGAGTGACTGAAAATAGCAGGCAGTAAGTAAACTGGCGGAAGACATCCAACTTTTACTAATGGTGAGGTTGGGAATGAACACGTAACAGTGTACTGTAACCGTAATGAATAAACATGTATGCTGACAATACCAAAGATACAAGCAAGTCTCGAAAACAAGAGAAAACACATGGAATTGTAACAGTAAGTTTTCTAGAAATACAGAAAATGTCATTCCATATAATGCTGAGTCAACCGGAAGTACTAGAGTTGTGACACCACCACCGGCCACTTCAACAGCTCCCAAATTCTCTCAGAGGCACTGTCACTTCTTACTTTTCACAATCACATCTCTCTTAGTAGCCCTAACTTGGCCATCAGCTCTCTAGTGAAGGCTACTCTGGTTGAAGACATTCTCTCCCGTTGAGGTGCATATGGAGGAGGCACTGGGACAACAACAACAGCGAAGCCATCTCATCACTAAGCTGCTTACCTGCTGGCCTTGGCTCGTCTGAAACAGCTGAGCCACAGCAGCAAAGGCATCAGAGCTGGGCAGCTGTGGTACAGTAGGCATGGAGTTCGTGGGAGCTTGTGGAAGTTCAGAAGAGACTTTTACTGGGGGTGGAGGTGAGCCTAAAAAAGCAAAGGGCATCAGGCCTCAAAAAGTCAACATACTTCCCTTTTAAAATGCCTTTCAAATTTTGTTGCTTAAACAAAATTCTGTCCAGTTTAACATATAGCAAAATGAATAGATTGTGGTTACTAAGCCATATACTACATATAGAAAGTGACAAAGGGCATATTCCCATTTGAAGTAAGAATAAAGGAAGAAAAACTGTACCTTCCAAATGCAAACTCAAGTCTTCTTTCTATGGGAAAGTTCTACCAAATCTTTCACATACAAAAATTCTACTCTTTTCTTACAAATGTGCCTTTTGTTAAAGAACCAAGCCTTTTCAAACAGTATATTCTGATTATGGCTTTCCTTCACTAACTCCTCTGAGATCCTCCCTACTCCCCTTCTTATCTAAATAAACACCTTTTCTATCTCTTGTTAGAAAACAGGCATCTAAAGAATAATAAAATGAAATGAGAAAACAAAGGCTAACAAACCGGAACAGCACAAAACAAACACCACTTTTCTTAACTCAGACATGCCACTGTACCTTCATTGTTGGTGACATTTTCTGCTACTGGAGCAGCATTACTGGTTCCTGCTGCCATGTCCAAAAGAGGCTGAATAATTTCAATTTTGAACACTCCATTTTTTTGCCAAAGATTTAGCACACGAACTATTTTACTCTGTTATATGCAAGAAAATGAACTGTCAATATATATTTATAGAAATAATTTATCCTATCTGATTTTAAAAAGAATTAGTGTTTCATAAGAGAAATAAATCTATCAGAATTATTACCCAGTTAAACAACTCTAACCTTTCCTCAGTGGTATAATCTAATAAAAGGAACACAAACACTATATACCTAGCAAACAAAAAAGGCATTATTTGATTGTCACTGTCCCTTACTAAGAGTTTCCAAGAAAAACACTGACAGAACTCAGTTATCTTAGAAGTTTCCTCAGGATGATCAAGGCAGTTAAGTAGTGAGAGCCTGGCTGCATGTTGTTGTGCTCAGAAAGGGAAGACGTTGAGCCTGAGGCCCAGTACTCCAGCACAAAAACGAACAAAACCAAACAAACCAGTCTTTAAGAAATTGGTTGATAACAGAAGGAAGGATGTTCGTGGCCAAGTGAACATGAAAGAGATCCACATGAAATTTGTTATTCATAGGTACAGGTTTTATCTCCTATTCAAGAGATCTTTTTATAAAAGTACAATTTAAGAGCCATCTCTAAAAACGTACTCAGACCCTGCAATACCCACATTGTTCCTCTTAAATTAAACTGTCTTTCATTATTGTATCCAGGAATCCGTGCTGAGAGAATGGGCCACAGTTATAGCAGACAGAAGAGACAATCTAAACTGTAAAGGGGACAACTTGTGGCCCTTCATACCTCAGGAAAGGGCTGGTTAACTGTCTCACATCTGTATCTACATATTGGCTGGCCTTTTCCTTAGGGTTTTCTTTGAATCTCAAGTCTAACACAGGAACAAGAGACAAGAAATAAGCATTCTCGGGCTGGGCGTGGTGGCACATGCCTTTAATCCCAGCACTTGGGAGGCAGAGGCAGGCAGATCTCTGTGAGTTCGAGGCCAGCCTGGTCCACAAAGTGAGTCCAGGACAGCCAGGAGTATTACACAGAGAAACCCTGCCTCGAAAAACCAAAAAAAAGAGAAGAGAAAAAAGAAGAAGAGAAAGAGCATCCTTTGTCTCCGGCTTGGCGAAACCGCGATAAGGCCAAGTTTCCTTTCTGTGTCCTGATCACTTTAGGAACTCAGGGAATAAAGCAACAGGTTACGAGAGTCAGCAACGTTTACTGTGTGACCCCATCTATTTACAGTGCACTTAAATGTATCTTGTATATTCCTACCTTCTACAGTACACTGTGAAATCATGCTGTGTGTCTGTGCTGGAGTCTGATTACTGCACATCAGTATCACTTACATGCCTATATGTTGCAGAAGAACAATTCTGGCCCTTCTAGAGTAAGCAACACATTGAGATGAGTATTTTTTCTACTCCAGAGTTGTTCACTCCGTTTTTGTAGCTCAGGCTTGCTGTTACTAGCAATCTTCTCGCAGCTACCTGCTAAGTGTTGAGACCAAAGGTATGTGTCTCCATGCCCCAGTAGCAATATGTTCTTCTAAGACAATGCTTACTGGACAAACTGTTTTAGCTTCTTTTAACTGAAGAATATTTAACATAAAATATATCTTCTTTAGAAATTTTTAGTGTATGAACAGCTCTGTATTTTACCATGTTCTTGAGGTCTCAGACCTTAGTCTTACCAAATTGAGGATTAAGACCAATTGACAAGCTACTCCTCACACTCCACTCCTCAGCAGTCACTTCTCTGCTCAGAGTCTATAACTCTGGCTCCTTCTGCAATTCTACATTACAAAAGTCACTGTATGCACAAGCCATGTGAATGTGCCATTTCACAAGGAAGCAAGAATAGGAAATGATACTGCAAAAAAACTGAACGTAAAACTCGAGTTTACTCCATGAAAATATTATCCAGTAATGTAACAAGCTTCAAATAACATCAATTTAAAATACATAAAAACAAAATAAACCCAACAAAAATGCAAAAATTTAAGCTATTAACCATACCTTATCTTCAGATGGACAAAGATATAAATATTGGAATGTAGCAGTTATATTTTTGGAGAATCTTGGCCCAAAAACATCTTTATCAGTCCCAAACTGATGGCGAGACTGTCTCACAATGGAGTCAATGACATATAATCCTGGAACCTTGTATTCTGGTTTACACTGCAAGGATAAAGATACAAAATTAGAATTAAGAAAAGTAAAATCAGTTGAGTGTGGCAGTACACACCTTTAAGCCCAGAATCCCAGAGGCAGGGGCAGATGGGACCTCTATGAGATCCAGGCTGGTCTACTTAGTTAGTCCGAGGCCATCCAGGGCTACACAGTAAAACCCTGTCTCAAAAAAAGAAAGATAGAAAGAAAGAAAACCCCAAAAGAAAATGTCATTTGGGTGTATAAAATTGACAAAGAAACAAACACTAGACAAACTGGCATTTCTGTAGGAAAAGGCATAGCCCTTCATGGAAGACAATTCAGAAAAAAAAAATTAAAGGTTATTTGATCTAAGGATTTTCACTAAAGAAAACAACATGAATGTACATTTTCCTTTAAGGTTAGCTACTGAAAAGTCCTTAATGCAAAGTAAAAAAGCTAGAGAGATAAGTATACACCGAGTAAGTTAAACCACAGTAACAATCACACAAAGAGGTATTTTGCAGATGTTCATAATACAGTCAGTAGAAAAAGCAAGTCAGCAACCAGCACTGTGTCCGTTTTCCGTACAAATGGACTCACATGTAAATAAACCATAAGTAGACCCAGATGTACATACTGTAGTAAGTGAGGCAGAGGAAGCACATGTGCGATTAAATGCTTTCCATTTGCTTCTTTGTGCTTTGGTCTGCTACTACAACAGGCTTCTAACAGACATAGACACCTATTGTGTCCTCATGGCACAAAGGCAGGTCAATGGATCAAAGAGAGCCGCTGCTGGTGCACACCTTTATTCCCGGCACTTGGGAGGCAGAGGCAGAAAGGCAGATCTCTGAGTCTGAGACCAACCTGTCTACAGAGTGAGTTCCAGGACAGCTAGGGCTACACAGAGAAACCCTGTATCAAAAAAACAAAAGACCAAACAAACAAACAAAAAGGAAGAAAGAAGAGGTATAAGACTATTTTCAGTTCTTTACTGAGAAAGACATTCTAATCACACACACTTTTAAGACAACACTAAACCACACATTTGAAAAATGGTTTAATTAGCCGGGCGGTGGTGGCGCACACCTTTAGTCCCAGCACTCGGGAGGCAGAGGCAGGCAGATCTCTGTGAGTTCGAGGCCAGCCTGGTCTACAAAGTGAGTCTAGGACAGCCAGGGCTGTTACACAGAGAAACCATGTCTCGAAAAACCAAAAAAAAAAAAAAAAGAAAGAAAAATGGTTTAATTGCGATGGTAATGAAAAATCAGGAAAAATAAAATGGAACATCATCTGAAAAATGCACATGATTATTAAACATCAGAAGAGTGGATGGGGCAAAGGGTGTACAACAGGCTAGTCCCTTAGGCTGGGGAAGGACCCTGACATAGAACAACATTCTCTGCTCTAAGCTACAACAGAAGCTGAGCACCAAGCTTTTGCCAATACTCAATGAATAGCAATAATATGAAAAAATATCTTTTAAAACTCCTCAGTACTTCACCGGGTGTGGTGGCGAACGCCTTTAATCCCAGCACTTGGGAGGCAGAGGCAGGTGGATGGATCTCTGTGAGTTTGAGGCCACCCTGGTTTACAGAGTCCAGGACAGCCACGGCTGCACAGAGAAACCCTGTCTCGAAAAACAAAACAAACGAAAACAAAACACTTCTCAGTGCTTAAGAAAATATAGTAACTATTTTAAAAAAACATTTATTGTATGTGTATGACGGTTTTGTCTGTCCGTACGTATAGGTACCATGTGCATGCCTGGTGTCCAGAGGGCAAAAGAAGGCATAGGATTCCCTGAAACTCCAGTTATGGAAGAGTGTCAGCAGCCCACGTGGGTGCTAGGAATCAAACCCACGTTTTCTGGAACAAACTGCAATGTTCTTTCCTTGTTGAGCCATGGCTGCAACCCCAGGAACTACTTTTTTCTGGAGTGCTTTTAAAAGCATGCACCCAAATTTCAACTGACATACATAAATGCATATCATAAAATGCAATAAAGAAATAGTTTACCTTTTTGATGAACTTTTCTACTATCTGAACAACATGCTTATAAAGCTGAAAAAGAACAGAAAATCAGTTTATACATTTCTACATTTCCTATATTTCACAACCTTGAAAATTTCAATTAAAAAATTAGGAATTAACTCAAAAAGCCCTTAGAAGTTCAAAATCAAAAACTGCAAAACATCTTGAGAAAGGAATTAATCAAAACTACACACTCCCATGCCAATGAACTCAAGGCTTTCCCCCACTTTCTCTCCTATTAGATTTAGTGTGTCAGGCCTTATGTTAAGGTCTTTGATCCACTTGGACTTAAGTTTTGTGCAAGGTGATAAGTATGGGTCTAATTTCATTCTTTTACATATCGACATCCAGTTAGAGCAGCAACATTTGTTGAAGATGCTGTACTTTTTCCATTGTACAGAAAGATGCACATGGCATATACTCACTCACTTATAATTGGATTTTAGCCATATAGTACAGGATAACTATCCTACAACCAACAAACCAAAAAGATCAGGAACATAGACTTTGTTACCTATCAATGGGACAATTTGCCCTAGGGGTGCTACCATGTAGGCCCCCAATGGAACAGGAAGCTCTTAGCCCTCATATGACTGTTGAACTGAGAGGGGCTGATATGTAGGGACACTTCACATCGGAGGAGTGGGATGGGTGGGAGAGGAAGGAGAGAGTGGGAGGGTGGAACCGGGAGGGGTGGAAAGAGGGCACTATGATGGAGATGTAACTTGAACTCCTTTCCAAGGCTAATGTCCTTTTTTAAATTGATCAATCTTCGCGAAGCAAGGAGTCAGGCTACTTCAACAGGGCCAATACCATTTCTTTTTTCTTTTTTCTTTCTTCTTTTTGTTTTTTTTTTTGAGACAGGGTTTCTCTGTATAACAGACCTGGCTGTCCTAGACTCACTTTGTAGTCCAGGCTGGCCTTGAACTCACAGAGATCCACCTGCCTCTGCCTCCTGAGTGCTGGGATTAAAGGTGTGCACCACCACAAGACCATTTCTAAACTGTGCCATCTACTAAAATGTGATATTGGGTATCATAGTCCATAAAAAGACAACATCTCATAGCTGGTTTATAAGGACTGAAATAGAGGGAAAGTGCTATGAATGGATGCCATAACATAGACACACAGTATTATTAAAAACCTTCAGCAAAACTTAATTCATAAGATAAATTCTGATGTTTAACAATAATTATTTTTAAAAATTCAAAAGGAGACCTGGCAAGACGGCCGAGAAGGTCAGGGTATTTATTTGTTACAGAAGCCTGGCAAGCTAAGGTGGATCCCTGGAACCCACATAAAGGTTGAAGAAGAGAACTGACTTTACAAAGTAGTCTTTTAACCTCCACATGTGCGCCATGACATGCCTCCACCCCTTCTACCATTAATAATTGATTAAACAATTCAAATGTATTTCCAAATTAAATATTTTATTATTACCTTAATAGCTTTAATAGCAGCTTTAGTAATGAGAATCATCTTGGCTCTAGAGATGGGAGGTTTCATATCCATAAGTGAAAAGAGCTTAAAAAAAAAAAAAAAAGATTAGCTCAAAAAACAAGGTAAATTCAGAGGTTAATTCCCCTTGCTTTACAAAGAAATTTACACTTATTAGTCAAGAAAACATCAAACTTTTGTAACTACACATCAAAGAAAAAAAACTTATGAATGCAGAGACAAAAACATTAAAAATGTTACAAAACTAACCACCATCACCACCACCACCAACAAAAAATCAAAGAACTAAAAACCATGAAGGGAAACAGCACACCTCCTCCTGGACTGAATGTGGATATAGTGTGATTTTATCACTGTTTAATGTAATTTCAGTTCCAAATCTTACTGAGACTTTGGAGAACTTTCAATAACTCTTAGGTTCATTTAGGTAAACATGTAAAAATTTGAACTATAAAATACCACTATAAAGTTCCAAATATCTGTGATGCTAAATATTTGGAAGATTCAAAATTTCTTCATTTAAAAACCACCCCGTCACTAAGAGGCAGAACTGTTTAATGCATCTTTATGGCAATCAGTTAATCCTAGATGCCAAACATACAATATTCTTTCCCCCAATAATTAAATCCAACTAAGATATTAATAATCAGAGTCCAAAAGGGTTATAAACCTACAATCCTGAGATTAAGTGCTGTTGGAGTGATGTTTTGCACACACTATGTATTCAAATGCTCATTTCTGTTTGGTATGGATCTGACTGCAGTCTGGACTTTGGCATTGCCATTGTTAGGATGCACTTTCTGTCTTAGTATCTTGTAGACACTGTTCTCTATCACCTTCTGATCAGTTAAGTAAAGAGCTGGGCAGGAGAGGAAAAGGTGAGATTTCCAGGTCCAGAGATAGAGATAGAGGGAGAGGGAGAGAGAAAGTGAGTATGAGTGTGTGTGTGAGTCTCTCAGGTGAGTCTCTCAGGGAGCTGCTATCAGGATATGGATGAAGAAGGTGCCAGCACAAGACTAAGATGGCAGATAACAGGCCACATGGCTGGGAAGTAGGTCAGGCCAGTACTGATGGGTTAGAATAGCAGAAACTGCCTAGCTTAGTGCTATAAGCAAATAATAAATATATTAAGTCTCTGCGTCATTAATCAGGAGCTAGGGCGGGCCTAGAAAAACAATTTGGCACCCAATGTGGGGCCTGAACCCACAATCCTGAGATTAAAAGTCTCATGCTGTACCAACTGAGCTAGCAGAGAGTCTTACCCATTTATAGTTTAGGACTAAATTTCAGACCCAAGACCTCTAATCATTCGCTTTACCAGTTAAAACTGTGGGTTTTTCTTGATCGCAGAGAGAACGCCAGCTATCCTGAGGGAACCAGCTAGATAGTTCCATTAGTCTTTTGCCCTATATGCAGGTTGGACAATCAATTTGCACATCAGGAGCACTAGGGACCTCTGGCTTCACCCTGCCCAGGCATAGTTCAAGATCTGGGGAGATGAGTGCAGTGTGAAAGTGCATGCCTTTAATCTCCTTGGTATTCAGAGGTAGAAGCAGACAGGTATCTATGAGCTCCAGGTCAGCAAAGGATACATAGAATCCTTGTCTCAAAAACAAGAACACCTGGGGAGATGGTTCAGTAGCAAATGGACTGAGCTGGATCCTTAGAACCCACATAGAAAGTGGCATATGGTAGCTTGTTCTTGTAACCTCGGGGCTAGGAAAAGCCGAACAGACTGGAAGTGTATGACACTTAAGGTTGTCCTCTTTCTATACACAAGCATACACTTACTCAATTTTTAGGCAGCACTGACCCAAAGAGTCTAAGAACTGTCAAGCACACTCCACAAGTTTCTGAGAATTATCCACCTTCTATGAACCATCACCATTTCCTTCCAGCTAACACTGTTTCAAGTGTGTATGTCCTGCCATACCATATTGACTAGACGATACTATACCAGTCTAAAAATGAATCTCTTCCTAGGGAGCAGCCCTACCTGGCAGCATATCCTAAAAATTCACGATTTCATAGTTCTTTAAAACTAGGGACACTGCACCTACACATATGCAGTATTTTTATAAAAGGCATGGGATGCCAAATGCAACCAATATAGGGGCCAGACACCCTAAGTAGAAAAAGGTGGACATTTTCTATAAATGTTAAGAAAATGGTAGAAACAACTTACGGTATTTCATACAAATTCATTTTCTGAAGAGATTCTCTTAAAAACAAACCAAAACCAACAGCAATTCTTTATTATTTACTAACTTACAAGGTCCTGAGCAGTGAGAGGGCACACTGCTCTTTCAGGGAATGAGTTTGGTCCCAGCACTGAGGCTGGGCGGCTCACCACAGTTTGTAATTGTGCCACCAGGAGATCAATCACCTCTTCTGTCCCCTGGGTACTTACACTTGGGAACACGCATGTCCGTGCACACACATACACACAAAATTAAATCTTAAAAAGAGAGGGGGGTGTTCTCCTTGAGAATAACACTAAATGGAAAAGTAGAAAGGATGCAGTGATGGTTGAAGCTATAAAATCAATGAATTAAGACAAATTTAACTATTTCAATTTAAAACCTCTAAAACTGATTGACAGACAGCACATTTACTGTCCTTTCCATCTCTGTATCTTAAGACAAAGGGGCTGCAGAAAAGTCAATACATGGATCTCAACAATGTATTTTTCCAGGAGTGTTGGCGCACATCTCTAGTCCTAGCACTTGGGAGGCAGAGGCAGGTGAATCTCTGTGAGTTCAAGGCTAGTGTGATCTACAGAGTGAGTCCAGAACAGCCAGGGATTCACAGAGAAACCTTGTCCCGAAGAGAAAAAAAAAAGTAATTTCAATATTAAGCAAGTCATTATTTTCTTTAAAGTCCAGTGAGCATAAAAGAGTGCTACTGCTTCCAAGTGAGAACAAACGGTCATACCCATTTTAAAAATTACAGTACAGACGATCACATAGCAACAGTCAATATACGGGGAAAAGATTAACAAGAGATGCACAAGGATAAGAGTCACTTCCTTATCTAGCATGCATAAGGTAGCAGGGTGACTTCATCACCTCTAAGATTTGCTTTCACATGACTCTTGGAAAGGTTCCACATTTTAGATGATACCCAAGAAATGAAACTAAAAATTGTCAAATCTAGTCTGTTCTAAAGTTGAAGCTCCCTAATGGTGTATCTAATGCTGTTTGCCAACTACATTTATGCAGAAAGCACTGCCCACGATAGGGAATTCAAGAAGCAAGAATGTCAGACAAGCATAGTCTCCTCCTTAAATATTGTATTCATTCAGCAATGAGACACAATATGAGCTATGCACTCAGCATCCAGTAGACATACAAATGGACTGTAACACACAAACAGGTCCATGTGTGAAACAGAAACATCTTCCATGAAGAAAGCTGAGGGAGGAATCTAGAGCCTACTGGAAGTTCAGGATACAAAAAAGTCCAATAAGCAGGGAAAAAAATCATCAGAGCAAAGTGAAATCCTGAAACCCAGAAAGGCACCTGGCATTTTCAAACACCACAAGGCTAATCAGAACACAAGCCAAACGTCGCTTTTTCATTTAGGAAATTATGAGGACATAACAGACATGAAGGTTTTGTTTATTACAGAGTGTGCACTTGTGTATGATGTGAGTACAGGCGTGAGCATGTCACAATACACATGTGAAGGGCAGAGGGCTTAAGGTAGTCACTTTTCTCCTTTCACTGTGGGTACCAGGGACAATTGCCTGTAAATAGCCTTTTCCCAGAGCTACCTTGCAGACCCCAGACATTATTTTTTCAGTGACTCTAAATTCCAATTGGTTAGGATTGCATGAAAGCAGAAATGCATTTGGGGGCTAATTTTTCACTCAAGAGGTCAACGAATGGCACACTTAGCATAGAGAGGGGCAGCAAGACCATCTTCAGGGTATCAGTGTGTATCCCTGGCTATTC
>CAJQZJ010000638.1:932822-982870 GCA_907164525.1 Lophiomys imhausi | reverse complement strand
TCACAGAGTAGACCACGTTGCCTTGAATTCAGAGACCTGCCTGCCTCTGCCTCTTTAAAAGTGTGCGCTACCGTGCCTAACTTATGCTTTAGAATTGTAAAGATGACTTTACCTCTTAAGTAAGCATATAGTTTCCAGGGCACCTAAGTCTCTTTTTAGATGATGCTGACTTTCCTTCACCAACTTTTCTTTGATTCCTTGCTATAGGTCACTGGCTTCATTAGATATGAACCTACCTCCCTTGTCAGGTAGACATTGTGATTTCATGTTACAGATGTGTGTACTAAGGTTCAAGAACCGACCAAGCTGCTATGCTGACATCCCAGTCCTGTTACTACAATGCTTTGCATATGTCTGGATGTGTAGAAGGAAGAGTTCAACCTCAACTGCCTTGCTTAAGAGACATCCACCTTAAAGAAAACAAAACAAAACAAACTAACCATCACTACTACCACCAAAAAAAAAGACATGGTCTATCCCCAGCCAGGATTTCACTAATTAGACTAGACCCTGGACAGCTAGCATAGTCATTAAATTGTGGGACCATTTGTGCATCAAGAAAAAAAAAATTGAAATTAAGGACTGGGGACACAGCTCAGTAAAGTATTTACGGGAGGGACCTGAGCTGCACCCCTAGAATTTATGTAAAAACCCAGATCTGTTAGCATGTAGCTATAATCCCAGGATTGAGGAGATAGACCCCTGGGCCTTTGGAGGTTCTACCTGACCCTACCCTTGCTCTCCTGGGATGGGACCATGTCTGAGCTGCTATGAATGGCTTTATGCCTTTGCTGCCACAGTGGACTGAAGTCCTCTGAAATCTGAGCCCTGACAAGTACTATCACAGCAACAAGAAAAGCAAGTCCATACAGAAGGGCTTGCTTCACGTGTACAAGGCCCTATGTGAGATTCCCACACTGAAAAAGAAAGAAAAGCAAAAACCAGAAATTTGTCCACAGTGCTCCCCTGATGAGAATGAGGGCTACTCAGAAATGTTTAATGTCAAAAGATACATGACAAGTACACTGGTTTTTAGATTTCAATATTTTGAACACAGAAGAGCTTTCTTTTCAATAGCCAGCCTTCTGTTCTACAGGATGAGAGTCTACTTTCTTACGCATGTGAGCATGTCTAGGCAAGACAGGGCCTCCTCTTCAACTGCTTCTGAATTTGATCCCAGGTCTTTAAAAACAATACTGTATTACTGTCTTCTGAATTATTAATTCAGTTCCCAAATGGAATTATCTAAAATAGTTCGCAATAGTTGTCTTGCTTTTTCTTTTCCTGGTCTCCATATCTACCCTTATCATGTGACCAATCTTGACCATTTTCTTAATGACAATCAATTATGTGAAGCCCAATACAAAGGTCCGAGACGCCAGCTACATGAGAAGCTAAGGTAGGGGTGTAAAGTTCAAGGCCAGTCTGGGCAACTTATTGAGATCTTGTCTCAAAATAGAAGGTAAATAAAAATAAACACATATATTGTTAATCTGTTTTCTATTTATGACTAGTTTCTCTTATTCTAAAGTAAATCATTTACTATTTAGTCTTTCCTCATATAGAGCCAATCTGCAATTTAAAGATCTTAAAAAAATTTGTCAAGGGCCGGCCTTATCACAATCTGAGATTTTGATTACAGTTACTGAACTTCCATACTTTGTAATTCTAGGTCAGAACACAGACCCAATAATCAACTGACTGCCCACTAAGTTTGGCTCTGCCACTGGCTAATGCTGGGAACTCTTCATGTGCACAATGGAAATCATACCAGGTCTGCTTGCTTAAGAAGAGTTAAGTGTACAAACATATCAGAGCATTACTGCAGCACCTAGCAGAGAGTAAGTTCTCAAGAGGCATCCATTTATTACAGAACACCTTGGAGATGGCTCAAAGCACTGCTCTCCGAGCTACAGGTGGAAGCCACAACTGAAAAATTTTTCCTGTGGCACTGGATCCCCAAGAAAGCCCCTTACATAAAATGGTATAGAATGTGCACATTCTCTGGTATACTTTCAATCATCTCTAGACCATGCAGAAAATTTAATACATAGCAAGAAGTATTTAAAAATAAGTGTATGATGTACTGTTTAGGGAATAGTGACAAGAAGAGAATAAGTCTAAATTACATAGTTCACAAATGTGATACAAGAAAAACTATTTTCAAGCAAGTGCTGGTGGGAACAGGAGATCTGAATTAATTAGCCTGAGTTGTATGTCTCCACATCACCACTCACAAGGACTCCAAGTACTGCTTAATGAACTACATTCTCAGTGCACTACGAAATTTTTAAGGAACTGTTGTTTTTAAACGGGCTCTTACTCAAATTGGAGGCAATTCTCATATTGCAGTCTCCCAAATGCTGGAAAGTTCAAGGTGCTCCTACCTGCTGAAGGCGTTTGTCCTATGGTATATCACAGCAAAGGACAGAGGATAAGAGAGCACAGGAGGGGAGGGGAAAGAGAGAGGAAGAAGGGCCCGAGCTTGTGTCTTTTTTTTTTTTTTTGTTTTGTTTTCGAGACAGGGTTTCTCTGTGTAGCCCTGGCTGTCCTGGACTCAATTTGTAGACCAGGCTGGCCTCGAACTCCCAAGCTTGTGTCTTAATGACCTGCTTTCATGACAAAGGTATTAGCTTCCTGGTAACTCAGCCATCTCTGATGAGGTCTCATCTCCCAACACAATTGCACAAACAACATGAACATGATTCCACACACGAACTGAATCATTCATACATGTCAATAATTCTAGCTAACCTTTTCAAACCCTAAGGTTTTTTTTTAATTTGAAAAAAAGAAGCATGTTAACGGTTCTTATCTCGATTCATAAGGTTGTTGAAATTAAATAAGGCAATGCACATGTATCTCAAGCCTAATACCTGGCACACATGCTCTCAGCAAATGAACAATATAATGCCCTAGGAATGTTGGTTTCTGTTGTTTTGTGTTTTGGATGTTTCGGGACAGGGTCTCTGTGTATGTAGCCCTGGCTGTCCTGGAACTCACTCTGTAGACCAGGCTGGCCTCGAACTCAGAGATCCGCCTGCCTCTGCCTCCCAAGTGCTGGGATTAAAGGCATGCGCCACCACACTCAGTGGCATTAGAATCTTGTTTTTTATTTTTAAGTATTACTGTCTGTGTATAAAACAAAATTATTAGGTTTTTTTGTGTCTGACTTGTGCGTGTAGCACATAAGTCATAGAGTGCTGTTCTATCACTCTCTACCTTCTTCCCCTGAAACAGTGTCTCTCAGTGAACCTACAGCTAAGCTCCAGCAATGCTCCTGTCTCCACTAACCAAAGCAACAGGGTGACAAGTGTGCTCACACAACCCCAGCAGCTTTTTACATGGGTGCTGGGGTCAAGTCCTCAAGCTTGCATAGCCAAGTGGTCTTATTTTCATAGTAACGTAAAGCTGCCCAAATGCTACACTTGCAGAACAATCTCTCTGGTGAAAATACAGACATATCCTAGTCGGTCGGTTCTAATGGTTACAGCAGCACTGTGTGTACTGACCCACAATTCAGCCGAGGCACAGAGCAGGGATCCCTTTCAAATGACAAAAATGTGAACTTGACTACCATGCCTTCCCTTTACCTTAATTACTATACTGCCAAATGATATGATTTCTAGATATAAGTATCCCCAGGTTACGTAAGTGTGACACCCTAAATTCTAGAGTTCATATGTATTCTCAATATCCTCTAAGAGTGAATTAACTTGACTGCTTTTCTACTGGTGCAATACAAAGATTACAATGTACCCTAAAAAGGCTTTAAGTGATGCACCTTATATTTTCAAGGGCAGACTTTCATTAGTCAAACATCAACATGGTAGTAGGGTCGTGCGCGCGCGCGCGCGCGTTCCTGGAGACTGTGGTAGGCTCCATTTCTTGCTATTTCAGCTTCTACTGGCTGACCACATGCCTATGGTGCAAGGCCTCTCCCTCTCCTCAAGGCACCACCCCATGCCTTCTCCCTCTGCCCTCTACTTGCCCTGTCTTTCTTCCTCTGTCTCTTGCCATTCTTAGATAAGAACCCATGTGCTTATACAGAGCCTTCTCAGATAATTCAGGTCTCCAAATGGAGACCATTAAACCCCCAAATTTTTGACACATAAGGTAACACAGCCCTGGGTTCGAGGAAACCTCAATGTTGGTACTATGCAAGAGAGATGTACTGATTGCTTTAAATAAAAGTCCTGTTTTTCATTATTGTCTCCAACAAAATTACATTTTCATTGTGACTATGCTGGGTTTTTAACAGTCTTCTCTATCTATTTTATAAAATCACTTTATATGCCTTAGTCATTCAGTGGCTTTGAATTAAGAAAAGTAGGGGGGACGACACAACTTACTTCTATAATGATCTCAACTAAGCCCTATTATGTTTTATTAAAACTACTTGATACCCTTGTCTGAACCCATTTTTCTAACAGATTAAGAATAAAGTCATAGCCGGTATCTTTCTGAAAAAACTGTTACGCAGTCTTCACTTGACAAATTTTTTTTCCTGTTGTAAACTTAGTGAACACGTTCTGACTGTTGGTAACTAGCAGACTAGATATTCCTAAGAGGAAAAGAACTGAGAGAGATAAAAGTGAACTGGTATAGACTCTACAACTTCTTGAATATGTCTTACTCTAATTTTGGAATCAAGCTATCAAGGAAATTAAAATAACTAGAACAGTACAAAGTAGTCTGAATTTTAAAAATATTTCTGTGTATGAGTGTCATTTGTATGTATCACTGCATCCTAGAACTGGAGTTCTGGGAAGCTGTGAACCACCATGTGGGTGTTGTGATTCTAACCCAGGTCCTTTGCAAGAACAAGTGCTCTAACCGCTGAGCCACCTGTCCAGTCCTACTCTCAATTTTTTAAAAGAAAGGTATGCACGGTTCACGTTTATGTATGTGTGTCTGACACTGAGGCCAGAGGTCAAAGTCCAATTTCCTCTACTGTTTCCACTTGTTTGACACAGGGTCTCTCCCTGTACTTGGAGGGCATTAATTGGTCAAACCGGTTGGCCAGGACCTGTCTCTACCCTTCTAGTGCTAGGTTTCCAGGATGTCTTGCAACAGCAGGCACCTTCATCACTGGGCTATCTCCCAGTACCTTAATCATTTTTTTAAAAATTCTTAAATTCTTTAAGTTCTTTTTCCTTTCCGAGTTTCCTTCAAAAGGTACTTAGCCCAATCTTTCTTTTCCTTAAATTGAAAATTTTTTTTCCATTGTGTAGATGTACCACAGTTTTTTAATCTATTCTTCAGTTCAGGGATATCTGGGTTGTTTACAGTTTCTAGCTATTACAAATAAGGCTGATATGAACATAGATGAGGAAACTTCCTTGTGATTCGGTGAGGAGTCATTTGGGTATATACCCAGAAGTGGTATGGCTGGGGCCCGAGGCAGAGCTATTCCAAGTTTTCTAAGATATCGCCAGACTGACCTCTATAGTGGTTGCACAAGCCTGCACTCCCACCAGCAATGGAGGAGGGTTCCCCTTTCTCCACACCCTCGCCAGCATGTGCTGTCATTTGAGCTTTTGATCTTAGACATTCTGACAGGTGTGAGGTGGAATCTTAGAGTTGTCTTGAGTTGCATTTCTCTGATGACTAAGGATGCTGAGCAGTTCTTCAAGTGTCTCTCAGCCATTAGGGATTCCTTCTTTGTGAATTCTCTGTTTAGCTCTTTCTCTCATTTTTTAATTGGATTATTTGGTTTCTTGGCATTTAATTTCTTGAGTTCTCTGTAAATTTTGGATATTAGCCCTTTGTCAGATGTGGGGTTGGTGAAGATTTTTTTCCCAATCTGTAGGCTGCCGTTTTGTTTAAATGACAGCGTCTTTTGCCTTACAGAAGCTTTTCAGTTTCATGAGGTCCCATTTATTGATTGTTGGTCTTAGGTCCTGAGCTGTTGGTGTTCTGTTCGGGAAGTTGTCACCTGTGCCAATGATTTCGAGGGTTTTTCCCACTTTCTCTTCTAGTAGATTTAGTGTGGCCGGGTTTATGTTAAGGTCTTTGATCCACTTGGACTTAAGTTTTGTACAAGGTGATAAGTATGGGTCTAATTTCATTCTTTTACAAGGGGACATCCAGTTGGACCAGCACCATTTGTTGAAGATGCTGTCTTTTTTCCATTGTGCGGTTTTGGCTTCTTTGTCAAAAATTAGGTGACCATAGGTGTGTGGGTTCATTTCTGGGTCTTCAATTCGATTCCATTGATCCACTGGTCTGTTACTATACCAGTACCATGGAATACTACTCAGCTATCAGAAACAAGGAAATTATGCAATTTGCATCCAAATGGATGGAACTAGAAAAGCTCATCCTGAGTGAGCTAACCCAGACTCAGAAGGATGCACATGGCATCTATTCACTTATAGTTGGATTTTTAGCTATATAGTACAGGATATCTATACTACAACCAATGTACCAAAGGGAACATGGAGATAGACTTTTTTGTTTTGTTTTTTGTTTGTTTGTTTGTTTTCTCTCCCTGTCAATGAACACTTTTCCATGGTGGTACTGCCTTGTAGGCCTCCAGTGTATGAGGAGGCTCTTGACCCTCATATGACTGCTGAACTGGGGTGGGGGAATGTTATGTAGGGACACTCCACTCCAGAGGAGTGGGATGGAAAGGTTAGGGGGTAAATGGTGGGAGGGCAAGACTGGGAAGGGTGGAAAGAGGACACTATGATGGAGATGTAACCTGAAGCAATAAATAAATTAAAACAAAAAAAAAGAAAAATTTTTTCTCAAATTTACTTCACAATGAATTATATCTACCATTCTCTCCTTTGTTATTATATAAACTCCAAGATGACAAAGCTTTTTTTCTTCAAGTCTTATTATTCTTATTTAATTACAAAATTTAAGGAAACAAACAAATAAAAACAAGAACAAAAATCCCAGCTTGCCATCACAGAATAAGTTGGATCCCCAGAACCCACACAGAGGAGAGAACTGACTCCTGAATGTTGTCCTCTGACCCCTAAGTGCACACATGGTAGAAAAAAGGAGAGAATGCTTCCAAAATAGTCATACAAATATTTAGTGTCAGTCTTCCAGTGAGAGGCAGAGATAATAAGTATTCAATTCTACTCCCATTTTTGTACATTTGACTCAGTATATCAGATGCACTAGTTTTTACCAAATCAAAAGCTAAAGTCAGCACAATTGTGATGTTTAATAACATGGAGAGTAAAAGTACTCAAATTTCTTAACAAAAGATAAATGTTATTTCTGGGGGGAAAATGCTTATCCAGCTAATTATATCCTAAAGACAACTCCATAAAACTTATTGCCAAAATGGGTTAGGGATAGGTCACAATGCCTTCTGACAAAGCATTTCATTTTAGGTCTTTAATGTGTTATTTACCAAAGCAATGTTTGAGAAAATACTTTTCCTAATATTGGGGAAAAGAGTCTGGGGAAGGTCAAGCCCAATAAAACAAGTTAGCATGTTCTACAAAAGTAGATAGACACTTGTGTATAGAGCTATCAAGAGCAGGCACAGACAGGGAGGGCGAGCCTGTGAGATAGCCCCCAGGTAAAAATGTTTGCTGGGCCTCAGATTCAAGTCTGAAGACTCCTGCCAGAAGTCCTCTGACCTCCTCATGTGCACAGTGGCACATGCCCCCTCTCTCCATAAATGGAACTAAAAAAAATTTCAAGAGATACTAAAACTAAAAAACATACAGTGAAGTCAATTAAAAAAGGAAATGGCAAAAATAGTAAACAAATGAGCAACCTTACTAAGAAAAACTCAAAATATAAATTAAAATGGGCTAGAATTCTTCATATTCTATGATGTTGAGTCCAACATAAAGTCAAAATACTGTGAGTGAGACATGGTTGTTGCATTTTAATTCCTGAGAAATATGAAGTTATAACAACAAAAACTAGAAAAAAAAAAACAGAACAAAACCCTATACCTAGAATTGGTTAATTCTACATCTAGAAATGTACCCAATATAACCTGATGCTCTTGAAACTCTCACAATCACTATTCAGAAAACAGTAAATAAACAATTTCCTGTTACATGGGCAACACAATGAGGCTTTGTCTTCAAACAGGGGGGAAAACATCCCAACATAAGCAGAAGGGAAAGAAATACTAAAAAAACCTTAAAATTAACAGGTGTAGTATTTAATGAGATTGTTTTATTTTCCTTTCATTTTCTAATTTAAATTTGCCTAACTTGCACTTATTGCAAAAAGAAAATAAAATTATGTACATAAAAGATAATTTTAAATTGAGCCTAAGACAGAAAAAATTTTTTTTCTCTTTTTGAGACAAAGGTTTAGCTGTGAGGATGGCCTCAAAATAAAGTTCGACCTGCCTCACTCAGCCTGAGTGCTGGGGTTACAGGTATGTGCCACCATGTCTGTTTTCAAATTATTATAAATGTAATTAAGTGATAAAAAGGTGTTAGCTGGGTATGATGGCACATACCTCTAATCCTAGCTAACACAGGCTAATCTCTGTGTGATAAGGCCATCCTGGTCTACAAATGGAGTCTCAGAATATCCAGAATATCTCTGTGAGTTCAAGGCCAGTGAGTTGAGGACAGCCAGGGAAACAAGGAGAAACTCTGTCTCCCCCCCCCCCCCCCCCTCGACAAAAAAAAAAGAAAAAAATTCTCTTTAAATTCTTAGCAGTGATCTGTAGATATAAAACACAAATCTGGGAAACTACCATTTTATGTGTATTTTTAAATTGACACTAGTACATTAAAGGAAGGCTCCTTTAATTACTAATAACTTATCTCCACGTAAATTCTATTTTTTGGTGTTAAATCCTTTTTTTAAGGTTTTTCTACACAGGGTTTCTCTGTGTAGACCTTGCTCTCCTTGAACTTAGAGATCCACCTGCCTCTGCCTCCCTAGTGCTGGGACTAAAGGTGTATGTGAGCTATCACACCTATCTGGTGTTATTTATATCCTTTAAAGCCTAAAAGTTTAACCAAACCTTTTCAGGTTGATTAGAGGAAGGTATGTAGACAGGCCTATCAGCACAGAAAAATAGTTAAAACTACAAAAAAAAGTAAGTTTTAAAAGTAATCAGGAGAAAGATGCTGTGTTGCTTCATCTCTCCTGGGAGAGATGTCTTGAACTCTTCTTCACTTCTGTTCTTGGAACTGGGGACCAACCTGTGGGTCTTCATGTCCTGTCTACAACTCCAAACCAAGGTCTCTAGTTTGGTGTAAGTAGCACATTTCCCCACCTACTTCTTTATAAAACCTACTCCTCAGATTTCTACAAGTTTCAAACCAGACACTTTTACAAGTTAAATTACACATAATATTTTTAAATTCAAGTGTCAAAAAAACCTCCATTTTTCTTGTAATTTTCTTTCCACTTATCACATTTTTTCACAATGTATCAAATTTTCTAATTCCAGAACTTAAGAGAAACATTTTACAAAGTAAACACATGTAAACATAAAAATTAGTCGATATTACATATAAAACCATTTTAGCTTAAGAATATGTATTTCTACATGTATTAAGAAAACAGTATAGTACTGTAAAAGGCAAGAGTCATTTGCTTTATTTCCATTTTCTAATTTCACTATCAAGTCCAAATTCTGTTACCATTTACTGCTGACAGAAGAAAATTTCAAAGTAATTTCTGATGATTTGCCCTAAAATATATCCCAATTTCTGATTCATGCTGGAGAACCTTCCCCTCCAATTTCCAGAAATCTATCCTGCATTCAATTTTTTTACTTCAGAATCAAGTAGCACTTTCCTCACTGGACTTTTTTTTTTTTTTTTTTTTTTTTAACCATTCAGCTCCACTTTCCAACACCTGCCCTTTTCCATTCCTTACTTCTATTTGGCTCACCGAACTGCAGTCAATCCAAAATTTCTTTTCATTTGCTCAAGGAATGCTTCAGAAGAGTGATTCTAAGAAATACTAATGTTTGGGGCCGGCAGGGTAGCTCAGCAGGTAAAGGTGCTTGCCACCAAGTCTGCTGGCTGGAGAGTTCAATCCCCAGAACCCATGGAAAGGTAGAATTAACTCCATAAGGCTCTCCTGACTCCACGTGTGCACCGCAGCATGTGCACACACCCATCACACACATGATATATTTTTAGACTGTCAATGTTTAACCTTTGCCATTGCTCCACTTCACTAACACAGAGCCAGGGTTTAAGAACAGTGTTATTATTATGTTTCACTAGTGAACTTGAACATTAGTATCTCCTTGAAATTACCTATAAAGAATCATTTTCATGAAATAAATATTTCCTCCTAGACTTCAATAAAGAAAAAAAAAAGAACTTGGTTCAAGTATGTAAAATCATTTTATTGGAATTTTTTTTAGCATTTAGACTAATACATATACTGGCTATAGAACCTGACTGTTATTAATGAGCAAACACAAGATTTCTCCCCCTCCTCTTTTTCCTTGAATTGTCTCCTCTGGATAACTTCTTAAAATATCAAGTCAAAAACAAAGATACCTTGAATAAAGTTTAGGTTCAGAATTAACAAAAATAATTTTTTTCTTTTGGTTTTTCAAAACAAGGTTTCTCTGTGCAGCCCTGGTTGTTACATTCTCTGTAGATCAGGCTGGATTCAAACTCAGAGATCCTCCTGCCTCTGCTGCCCACATGCTGGGATTAAAGGCGCGCGCCACCATGCCTGGCTCAACAAAATAATTTACAAAAGCCATGTAGTTGCCTAACAGATAATGTTTTCAATCTCACAGAAAACCAGATCAAGTAAGAAACAGTAAAATGGTATGTTGTAATGTAACACTTGAGTTTTTAAACTTTTTAAAAATATAATTCATATAATAACACTGGACAACAGTGAAGGGCCTTTTGGACAGCTACAATGGTGGTGACACCTCTGGTATCTCAGCACTTCAGAGGCAGAGCCAGACATTGCTGCACATTCAAAGGCAGTCTAGGCTACAGTGTTTAATGACAGAACTACAAGACCCTGTCTCAAGAAAGCATGTATCAACAAATCTCCACGGCTTAGCTATCCTTTCTAAAGTAGACTTACTACTGCTTGGCAAATTGAGAATTAGGCGATGCACACACGTTTAAAAAAGTGTGTGGTGGTGCCTGCAGTGGTGGTGCATGCCTTTAATCCCAGCACCCAAGAGGCAAAGGCAGGAAAAAGCTATACAGAGAAAATCCTGTTTTGTTTTTTCCCCCCTTTTCTTTTCTTGGTTTTTCAAGACAGGGTTTCTCTGTACCAAGCCTTGGTTGTCCTGGACTTGCTTTGTACACCAGACCAGGCTGGTCTCGAACTCAGAGATCCACTTACCTCTGCCTCCCAAGAGTGCTGGGATTAAAGGCGTGGGCCACCATGCTCAGCTTTTTACTTTTCTTTTTTTAAAAGTGTGTGGTGCATATATGTGGAGGTCAGAGCTCAACATTACCTGTCTGCCTCTTACCTTTGGACCTCAACCATTCAGCAACACTGTCCGGAAAGCTCCAGAAATCCTCATGTCTCTAAATCCCCAGAGCTAGGGTTATAGGCACATACTGCAAAACTTAGCTTTTTATGGGGGTGCTGGGTCCACAATCTCTGGGTCCATAACCCTCTGGGGTTATGCTTGCATAGCAAACACTTTACCAAGTGTTTGCTCTTCAGCCCAGACAATAATTTTTAAAGAAATATCTTGTTTCCTAAAGAGTTATATGGCTCCATGGTTAAGGGTACCTTCTGCTTGGTGTGGTAGTACACTCCTTTAATTAATCCCAGCACTCAGGAGGAAGAGGCAGGCAGATCTCTCATTGTTCAAGGCCAGCCTAGTCTACAAAGACGAATCCAGGGCAGCCAGGACTATGCAGAGAAATCCTGTCTGGAAAAACCAAAGAGTACCCTTCTGCTTTTGCAGAAGAACAGGTTTAGTTCCCTGTACCTACATGGTGGCTTCCAACCACCCATGACTCCATTTCTAGGAACTCTTAACATTGTCCTCTGGCTTCTGGAAGCACTGTGCACATGGTGCTCAGACTTTATGAAGGCAAAATATTCATACACATAAAATGAAATCTAAAAAACTTAAAACACATTACAATAATTATACAGTTATACCCTATGTAGGTAGGGTTTTATAATGTTGCTTCAGCTAAAAATTAATGCTGACCAAGAACAAGGATAAGACAAAATAGAAATCTCAGTACATGAAGACATCGGAGGTCTTTCAGAGGGAGATGACAGACTGCAAAGTTGGTCAACTCCTGCTCTAACACAACAGCATAGAGAGGCAACCACACTGGTAGAATACTAAGGGGATATATTCAATCAAGTCTAAACACAATAAAGTGTTCCATTTATTCTTTTACTTACTATTAAGCATTATATATATAACATCAGGAATAAAATATCCCCCTCTCCCTAGCATCTTGTTAGTGGAGGCTCCTAAGTCCCAAAGACTAACTAGTGCAGTGGTGTGGCTACTCCTCAGACTAACCAACCCTTCAATGCTAAGTCTACATAAAACCCATGGTACAAATCCACTGAGTCCAAGCTCATCAGGAAATATGCACTTTCCTACCTCAAGCATTGATGTCCAAAGTAAAGTTGGGGAATTGAGATTTCCTTGGGCTCACTGTCTCCAGTCTTGTCATATACCTGTGTATATGCCTATGCTTGGCCAATACATTCAAACTATATGAATGTCTCCTCCTCGCTGAGAATATATTTCAAAGAGCCACAATCAGCTTTGAACATATGTACAGTGACTATGAAGCTTTAAAACTAAAGGCCCATGAACAAAAAATTATGCAGAATGTCATTACTAAATGACAAGCAGCAAATTTATAGTGAATAATAAACAAGGTAGAAACAGACAATGGCTTTTAGGGTAAAGGGCATCACAGAATTAAAATACAAATGTACCTGATGTGTGGGAGCACATGTGAAGGCCAGACAGCAACTTCAGGGAGTTGTTTACTCCTTTCACCATCACTTAGGTTCCAGGACTGAGAAGCTCAGGTGGCCAGACACAGCACACACTTTCACTTACCCTACTGGGGTAACTTTCTAATCAAGATGACAGCTGACACTAACATCAATGCTGCACACATGGACAGTATCAGAACTTCTAAATTGTACTGTCAAGCAGGCTATTTATGAGTCCCTACCAGACGCCAGGAGCTTCCGGCCTGTACACCTGCTGCTTCATGTACAACTCTGTGATGAAAAGGAACAGTAGTTTTTCTTCAATTAAAGGTATATGGGTAGATAAATCTGGTCATTTAACTGTCTACTGAACGAAAATATGTGACAATTAAGTCTAGTAGCTGTTGACAAAATAAGCTTAAAACCTGAAGAGTTCATTATTGCCCTCTTATCTACCACTATGACAGACAAGTCTTACCCCTTTAAAAAGTTTTATTAGGCACTAACCAACCACACTTTCTCATTGTGATACTTGTATGATTCTATGTATGTGTCTACAGTTCAAAGTTCTTTTCTGGGTTTAAAAAAAATCTAATTGTGGATTATGTCTGAAAGTAATTTTGTGGAAATAGGTGTTTCCACAAAAACCCCTGTACTATTTTGCCTATCTAGAGTCTATTCCAGCGGGGTTTATGATCACATGGATTTATACCAAGACTCTCCAGTTATTCAAACACAAATGAGAACTTTCCATAGGTAACTGGACTGATGTCCATTTTTACTAAGCCTGCTGTCCACTCACCTCTGATAAAACAAAACAAATAAACAAGAAAAAATCCTAGCTTCTAATTCTTAACTGCTTCCCTGAGTTTCACCTGGCTTTCAAATTAATCTAACACAGTGTTACATGAGAAGTTGTCTATTTACACACATTAGTTAAGAGCATTGACTATAAAGCAAGGAATGCAATCAACAAGTCACAGAAACAATAAACACAACAATCGTGGTCAGGGTATATAATACTGTGTTATCAACGTATATTTAAAATGAGATTTAAATGTACAGACATCTATACAAGGTAACTTGAAATGTTTAAATTGTGTTTTCTTCTGTTCCACAGCAGAAAAACTACAATGAGTTTCTGGCTTTAAAACAACAACAAAAACCCCATCCTTATATGATTAGGTACAGATTATTTCCAATTCTATTTCACCATATTTAGAAACCAAATATTTCTACTTTCTTAAATTGATCTCTACCAATTTATTATTTGTGTAGGTAACTTTTCGTAGAACTAAACTCTTGACAAAAATGTTAAAGAGGAACATATTTTTACCAAGAACATTAGGAACAAGTGCTGTCAGAATGCTGAAGAGCCAGATTTCCTTCCATTACTGTGTAAAGAGACTTAAAACACTGACAGAGATTGGGAGTTGGGAACAGAAGAAAAAATTGTAACTAACAGGATGTAAACGCTCCTGGATAACAGCACTGCACAGCCAAATGCAGTAACAAACTGCTAACAGAACAGTATGCATCCCATCCACACAATAACAGCACTCTGAACCCTTTCCCCATTCTCAAAAAAGATTAAAAGATTAATACTGTAGGTTAGAAAACAGGAAGGAATAGCCCCCTCAGAGTTCTAAATTCCATTGAACAATCATGCCTAGTAACCAACAGGTAAACGAGTATTAAACTACTCACATTCTTCCTTCTCCGCAAAGCAGCACTGTACAGACACCACACCTCAGTGCTAAAGTCTCAGAAAGCCTTTTGGTGTTGAGTTCAAAACCACACTCATGTTAATACTCTAGGTGACTGCTTCCTCTCCTTTTGCATTCACTTTCTTACAGCAGTGCTTTCCTGAGGCTGTTACTGCATGAAAGATTTTCCCCCCACAATATATTTTCACTTTAAATTTCTAATACATACATAAACAGTTTGCTGTGGCCCTCGACATTTATGAACTAAAGGAGTCAAAATACAGAGTACAACTGTCAGTGGGTGCATACACGAACACACTTGGCAAGGTTTAATGCAGTTTATCGGCAAAATTGGACTCTCTGTAGAACTAATGTTATGAGCATGTTTAAGAATATGCACAATAAGAAATGTATGTATAAACACAGACTCTCTCTTTATTGTTCACAGGCCTCAGAATTTACCATTTGATTGTCTCTGCTGGAAGCAGTAGTTTCGGTGAGAACAAAGGAAAAAAAGGACTATTTTAAAATAAAAAATAACTCATATTTTCATTTTAAAAGTTTTTTACATCAGTTTTATACTTAAAATTTAAATTATAGATACATGGGAGGGGCAGGATATATTCTTTTAAATCCTAAGAATATAATTAAATGATTTTTAAAAATCTGTAACTTTCTGGGATTTCTGGGATTAAAGGAGTGTGCCACCATCATCCAGTTAAAAAATTCTGTGACTTTTACTCATTCCACAAACTTCAGCAAAATTTTAAACTTTTCACATTGAGGAAAACCACATAGCAAAGCACAAAGTATTGGTCGTAACAGACTTGCCTCATCTCATCTTCCTCAAGACTCATCAGTGTCTTTGAGAGAATAAAGCACCCAAATATGAGTGCCTTAATTCCTTCACTTTTCTTACCTTCTGTATCAGCACAGGACCTCCACGACATCATTCCCAATCTGTCCTCCTTTTCCTCCCAACCTTCCAAGGTAACCACCTTCTCTTGCTGCTTTAAATTCACCTTTTCATGTCCCTTATCTGAATATACTCAATTCTCCCTTTAAAGTTTATTTCAAGAATAGATGTTCTGTCTGCATGTTATGTCCGAGTTCCAAAGTGTGAACAGCCAGGTGGGTACTAGGTCTCCAATCCAGGACCTCCACAGGAGCAGGCAGCACTTATAATCAGAGCAATCTGTCCAGCCCTCAAGCCTCTCCTACCTAATAGAGTTTAGAGTCAACGCCATACTACCTACCCCAAATGGCTAATCTCACCTGATAGAAGCCACCTCTTAGCAAGACAAGACTTTATGGTGTAGCATGCATAAACACATGGCCAGTCATTAAGCACTGCTGGTACACTTGTTAGCCTCTCTCTCCCTTCCCATCACCCATAAAGCAGCCTTTTCCTTTAACTGCTCAAAACCAAACCACCAGAGATTATATTTGTCCTATTATTTCCTTATCCATTCAACCCTGAACTTCAAATTCTACTACCCTTGAAAGGCTCAGTGGCCTTAAGTCTTTAATCTTTTGACCACTCCCTTAGTATTCTACAAAACATATTAAGCAGAGAGATCTACATTCAAATCCTGGCTCTGCCATTAGTTTAGAAATGTGCCCTTATTAACTTCTTTGAAAATCAGTCACTCTATATGGTAACTGGATACCTGTGCAAGGCTGCAGGAATACATATCTGTTGCTCAAAAGCCAAATATCCTATGGTACATACTCCTCCTCCTCTCCCCTGCAACCTGGGATTTTCACTAAGGGTCCGTCCACCTGACAATGACTGTCCCTGTTTTGGCTACTTCTGACTTTAAATACTACATGCCTGACTGCTTCCAAAAATATCCACATGACTATTCCACACAACAGCAACTTAACCTATTTCAAAACTGAACACATTTTCTTCTCCACTAAACAGACTTTTGAAGACTGACTTGTACTGATGACACTATCACTGTCTCAGCATGCAACGACAAAAGGTGTTTATAGAACTACCAGACACCAAGGTTCATGACTTCCTTAGGGCCACATCCTTTCATGCCTCTCTCACACCACACCACTACAATGTTGCTATCTTACTACTCAAAACCTTCAATGTTTACCCATAACCCAAAGTGAAACTCAAGTACTTTGGACATGAAACATCACACTACATACTACTATCCAAGTAGCTCCCAGATCAAACTATTACTCACTTCTCAGCCCTGCTGTTTAAACTGTCTCTTACCTTCTCTAAAATCCTAAAACTGACACCTTTTCTTCTCCTGAGTTTTCACTGAAACATCCCAGGCACCCCTTAATGCATAGAGCCCAAAGGAAAAACTGTTCTTTCATCAATTAAAGGTCTATTAGATAAACTCCTAAGTAATAAAGACCCTACCCAGTGTTAAGGACACAGCTGAACAACTGAACATTCAAATATTTAAAAAACACCCAATTTAGGAGATTCAACATTACAAGGACTTAATCACCAATAGTTTCTGAATAGGGAGAAATGGTAAAGAATAAGCATTACAAATCAACAAGGCACAAGAACATACATCTTAATTTGCAATTTAGCAGAAAGAGTTGCCAATGGCAACTTAACGCCTAACAAATGTAACTTCAGTTCATAAAGACTAGGAATAAAAGGAAAATTAACCCAAGAAAATACTCATGCCATTTAAAAGGTCAAAATACTATTTCTCCTTCTCAAGGGTCAAAACCATCCCTAAGTTTGCTAAATTTCAAAGCAATTACTGACTGCATTTTAGGCTATATTTTCTTATCTGTTCAATCCTAAACTTCAAATTGTATTAACCTTAAACGGTTCAGTGCTCTTAAGTCTTTAATTTGTTGACCACTCCCTCCGTCATCTACAAAGTCTAAGTGGAGAGGTTAATATTAGATACTTTCACAAACTACTTGGTACCATCCTCCACAATACCTTAAATCAGGATTGAATATTTCTGGCCTTTTAAAAATACACTAAAAATCATTCTCGTTCATTAAAAACTCTCATTTTTCATTTCACCTTAAAAGGTGTGCCTGAAATCTTAAGACTGTGGCATTTGTGTAAGTGCCCATTTATTCAAGAACCATTTGCCAGGCACCTGCTATGATGAGGGCAATTCTACAAAGTCAACGTTGAACTTTGGAATGTTTGGAGCATTATTACTAATTTTCTGGGAACCCAAATTATCTTACTATTGTGAACATCACCAGTAAACGCTTTCATTTCACTTTTTATTACCAGGTGCAACTACTGCAGTCTGTGAAGACATGCACTCATCGGTGAAGAAAAGGGGGTAGTCAGCACTAAGATATTCTCAACTACAGAATTAATCAAAGGGTCCCCTACTATGGCACTAAATAGAAAGGGGAGTAACACCTTAATCCTATTTCGAGTTGAGTCACAGAAATCTCATAGTGAGATGGAGCAACTTCTGACAGACACCTCATCAACACGTGTCGAACTATGACATCAGATTTCTTCAATGCTGGCTTATCTTTAGTTTTTGAAACGGGAAACAAAATCCAACTCAACCCACAATAGTTTCCAGTCTGTAACTGCGTTTTAAAGCATCAATGGTCGTCTCCTCCTCCCAAATCCATTCAGATAAATAAGACGGTATGGACTTTATGCTCCAAAAGCAACACCTGGAACGGATCAGAGACACAACTAGAGAGCCTTAAGGTGGCAGGCAGCTTTGTTCCCGGTTTGGGAGGAGGTTTTCACATGTAAATGTTCCTTAAGAAAGGAGGTGAGGATTAAGTACTCCGGGAGGGCAGTGAGAGGGTGAGCAAGCTGAGACCCAAACAGCCTTTCTAGCAGACTAAGGCGGGGCACATACATGCTCTGCTCTCCCATTCAACTTTCTAGGTGTCACGCTGTTAAGAAAGAGTACGTTCCAGATAGAAAGGTTAAGGAACTACCCCTCTGTGTTTATTCGTGAGAGTGTCAATCCAGGAGGCGGAGGGTTGACACCCTCTCTAACTCTCCGCCAGCCGGGATCAGAGTCCAGCGGCCGACGCGCTGCGGCCTGAGCAACAGGAGAGCTGAAGCGGCTGCTACGCCGGCCCCACAACCCGCGGGAACTCCCGCCTCGAAGTCCACCCGCCCGCGCTCCGCTGAAGCCCCGAGCGGGATACCGGCCCCACCAAGCCGATAACCGGGCCGGGAGCACAAGGGCCACGTTGGAGAAGCCGGAGCCGGCTCAGGCCGGAAGGGGGCGAAGGGGGCACTGGCGGGGGAGGGGCGCGGGGTCAGCCCCCGGCGGCGGCGGCGGCCGCGACCTCTCCTCGGCTCCAGGCCCGGCGCCCCGGAACCACGGGCAGGAAGAGTCCCCGCCCCGACTCCGTGCTCGAAAGCCCTCGGGCAGCGGGAGAAGCGGCCCGGCTGGCCCGCAGCAGACCTGCCCCGAGCACCCCTCACCTCCTGGTTGAAGGCGTTGACGGCGTCCATGTTCGCGTTGCGGCGGCGGCTGCTCCGGGCCCGCCGGTCACATAGACCTCGCGCCGCGGCGGAGCAGGGCCGAGAGCCGGCAGGGCCTGGGGCGTAGGGGGAAGGAAGACGGGAGGCGACGAGCGGCGGAGGCCGAGCAGGAAGGGGCTGCGGCCGAGGCGGCGAGGCTGGGCCGGTCGAGCGCAAGGAGAGGCGGCGGGCCCCGGCTCAGTCCCGTGCGCTGGAAGAGGGAAGGGAGGCAGCGGCAGCGCGGGGCTCCAACATGTCCGTTTGGCGGTGGCGGCTGCGCTCTGCGTCGCGCTGACACAGCCCCCCGCGCCCTCACGCACTGGCCCACACTGGCCCGGCCGGCTAGCGGGCGGGCCTCTCTGTTTCTCTCCTCTCAATCGCCTGCAGGATGGCGGCAGCGACTGGAGTGCACGCCGCGCGGAGCACCCTGGGACAGCTCCGGGCCTCCAAGCGCTTCCTGCGGACGGCTCCGCCCCTCTCGCCGCTCGGCTCCGCCCCGCCCCGCCCCCGCTGCGCGCCGAGCAACTGGCGCGTGACGGAGCTACGACGCGCGCTTTCCCGCCGGTGGCGGCTGCGGAGAGTACGGATGTCCTGTGCTCGGGATCCGGATGAGGGCTCCCGGGGTGTATTGTGGTGCCATTGTGCCCAGGCATGACTACGCCCCGCTGCTGCGACAAACAAAGCGCGGAGGGTGAGCGGCTGCAGTCTCTGAAGCGCCCTGATGTCGACCCGCGCCAGTCCATCTGCGTGGGTTAGGGCTGTGCGCACGCAAGGATACCCATAGGAACCTGGTGGGAGCCCTGAGCAGCCTCCGAACCACTAACGCTAATTTCCCCTAACCTCGTAGCTCGGCAGAAGAGCTGCTCTGATTCACTTTCCTTGACTTCTCACTGCCTGCGTGCACTGCGACTGCTGTTGATCGGGTGTGTGAAAATAAAAGTTTTTCTGCTTGCAGAAACCTCACTTTTGTGGGACAGGGCGGGCACATGGGAGCATGATTATAGAAGCAAGAGGGCCTGACTGTGACTCGTCCAACTGGAAGTTTGGGAAGACTTCCTGGAGAAAAAAGCGAACAAGCTAAAAGGGAAATTAGAGAAAGGAGGGTCCCTCTGGGCCGTGTGCATTGTGAATTCAGTTCTCTTTGGAGGACTACCTGCTGGAACTTAAGCGAAGCAACTGGCGCTAGGGAGACCAGGTCCTAGCAGAGTTAGGATTTTGATCCTAAACGGGATCTTTTAAGAGAAAGTTGGTGTCGTGCAAACTATGCACTCAGAAGAGTGTGAAAGAAAGCGGGGTCAGGGACAGCAGGCCCGAAGAATGAGACTGAAGTTATCAGGCGGTGGAGGAAGGACATAGTTAGGAAGTGAGGCAGGGACAGAATGGTATTCCAGAGGGCTGGTGTCAAGGAAGATACAAAATGTTTCTTGAAGGGCATGGGTGGTGGGTTTGAGTCAACTTGATAATAATTACAGAAAGGAATGAGTTTGAGGGAGTAGTGGTTAATACTTGCAAGTGGCCTTCCATGCACCAGGGACTACAGGACATGCAAGTCTGTTATTCTGTCTCTGTGCCAGGTCTATATGGCTGAGCCTGTCAGCAGTACCCTCATTTTACAGTTGAGCGAGCGGAAGCCTAGTTAACTACATACCTAAGGTCACATGGCTGGATTATTTTCTTTGGGGGTTTGAGTCGTTTGAGCTGCCCCAAGTGAGTGTTTCTGGGGTATAACTGGAGCACAGAAAAATGGCTGAGAGGAGATAGATACCTGGGAATCAGTACTGCACAGTTGGAAGACAGGGCAGACAGACAAGGAAGAGGTGTTTAAGAACAAGAGGTGAAGCTGGTCGTGGTGGCGCACGCCTTCAATCCCAGCACTCGGGAGGCAGAGGCAGGCGGATCTCTGTGAGTTTGAGGCCAGCCTGGTCTACAGAGTGAGTCCAGGACAGCCGAGGATACACAGAGAAACCCTGTCTGGAAAAACGTAAATAACAACAAACAAACAAGAGCTGGTAGGAAAAAAAATATATATGGAGAATGAGGTTTAAGTTCAGCAGGCTAAGAATTGGAAAATAACTCATTAGGATAGCTGTCATTAACAAGAATTAACAGTGAAGTTCATAAGAGTCATTAGAGAGGATTCTGAGTATATTCCCCCATACAAAGTAATAAGGCAGGTGGTGGTGGTGCACACCTTTAATCCCAGTGCTTCAGAGGCAGAGACTGGTAGATCTCTGAAATCATGGTCTACAAAGTGAGTTCTAGGACAGCCAGGGCTACAGAGAGAAACCCTGGTTAAAAAAAAACAAAAACAAAAACAAAAACCGGGCGTGGTGATACACACCTTTAATCCCAGCACTCAGGAGGTGGAGGCAGGTGGATCTCTGTGAGTTTGAGGCCAGCCTGGTCTACAAAGTGAGTCCAGGACAGCCAGGGCTCTGTTACACAAAGAAACCCTGTCTTGAAAAACAAAACAAAACAAAATCCAAAATAAACAATAAAAATCTAATAAACACAGCTCTAATGGCTGTGTCATTTACCCTGAGCTAACCATTACTCATGTGTACATACACTTTCTGTCCCACACTGAACCCAGTAGATACATCTAATTGTTACATATCAATTAAAAATTAAATCATTGGATCCAGGTGTGGTGGTGCACACCTTTAATACCAGAGCTCTGGAGGCAGAGGCAGGTGGATCTCTGAGTTCAAGGACAGCCTGGTCTACAAAATGAGTCCAGGACTTCACAGAGGAACCCTGTCTTGAAAAACCAACAATAATAATAATGATGATGATAATAATAATAATAATAATAAAATAGATCATTGGAAAGTGCTGGGGATGTTGGTATCCAGAAACTTATTTTAACCCCTTGGCTAGAGTGTTGAAGGCAAAAACCCAAGTAATACACATCACAGAAGGGAGGGCAGGTTAAGAGAAATTTTATAGACAAGTTGTGAAGACTTCAGGACACAGTAGGATAAGGGAACGTGTATGAAGGTGAGAGAAGTGTGTTCACTTATTTGCTAATGGAAAAACAAAATAGATCCTGTACTAATCCTTTTTGGTTCTTAAAATAAATGCTTGGGGGTGGGCTGGGGAAATGGCTCAGTGGTTAAGTGCACTGGCTGCTCTTCCAAAGGACCTAGGTTCAAGTCCTAACATCCACCAGGCAGCTCACAGCTATCTGTAATGACCAGGTGGGGTGGCGCATGCCTTTAATCCCAGCATTTGGGAGGCAGAGGCAGGTGGATCTCTGTGAGTTCGAGGCCATCCTGGTCTATAGAGTGAGTTCCAGGACAGCCAGGGCTACAAAGAGAAACCCTGTCTCGAAAGAAAAGAAAAACAAATTTTTTGTTGAATTGTGTGTGAATTTGAGTCCAAGTACACTCATGCCATGGCATGCATGTGTGTGGCAACTAGAGGACAGTTCCCAGAGTCAGTTCCCTCCTTCCTACAAAGGAAACTCAAGATAGCATTAAAACAGTGGCATCCTGTCAGTTTTTTTTTTTTTTTCTGCAACAGGAGCTCATACATTCCAGGCTGGCCTCAAACTTGATATGTAGTTGTCTGGTCCTCCCACCTCCATCTCCCATATGCAGCACCATAAGTGATTTTTTTTTTTTGAGACAGGGTTTCTCTATGCAGCCTTGATTGTCCTGGACTCACTTTGTAGACCAGGCTAACCTTGAACTCACAGAGATCCGCCTGCCTCTGCCTCCCAAGTGCTGGGATTAAAGGCGTGCGCCACCACGGCCTGGCACCATAATTGATTTTAGTTAACTTCTTGTTGCTGTGACCAAATACTTGACAAGAAACAACATTTTTAGTTTTGTTTTGTTTTTTTGAGACAAGGTTTGTCTGTGTTGTCTTGTCTGTCCTGGAACTCACTAGACCTGAGTAGCCTCAAACTCATAGAGATCTTCTTGCCTCTGCCTACCAAGTGCTAGGATTAAAGGCTTGTGCCACCACAGCCCTATTGAAAAGAAGCAACCTAGATGAGGAAGGATTTATTTTGGCTTACAGCAGTGGTTCTCAACCTTCCTAATGCTTCCACCCTTTAATACAGTGCCTCATGTTGTGGTGACCCATAACCATAAAGTTATTTTTGTTTGCACTTCCTAACTAATTTTGCTACTATTATGAATTGTAATGTAAATATCTGTGTTTCCTGATGGTCTTAGGTGATCTATAGGAAAGAGTCATTAGACACCCCCCAAAGGGCGTTGAGACCCACAGGTTGAGATGCACTGGCTTAAAGGCTTGAAGGGCTGTGGTGGATCATGTAGGGAAAGGCACATCAGCACGTGGGGCCATGGTGGCAAGAGTGCAGGTGGGACACCTGGCTTGCTCACATCCTGATGGAGCGGAAGGAAGAGAACAAGTGGGAAGTAGGGCAGGGCCCACTCAGCAATCCACGTCCTCCATTGAGGCTCTGCCTCTTAAAGGTTCAACAGCCTTTCAGAAATAGTGCCACCAGTTGAGGACATGGGAGACATGTATTCTGTGTGATCTGGAGGGTGATCTACAGCAACCGTAAGGACTTGTGATTTTCAGTGAGTGAATTTATTAAGTATATAACTAGCCAAAGTAAAAAAAAAGAAAGAAAGAAAGAAAAGAAAAGAAAAAGAAATAGCAGGTAGGTAGACAGACAGACATAATCAAATCTGGTACTTAAAACATCAGTCAGCTTGAGTTACCAGTTAAGCTTTCTCTCTGGATGACCATCCCAGAAGCTGAACTTCTGGCTTCTCTTTCCCACTGCAGGCATTTTTATATGATGGAATTAGCAATAGTAACTTCCGATGGAAATGTATTTGCCCTTCCTGTTACAGAGTTAAGGACCCAGTCCATGCCCAGATGAGGACTTGAAGGATACCTTAAGAAAAATATGTTCTGGTCTGAAGTGGGCATGGGGGCCCTGTTTCCAGAGCCAGATTCCCAGTGAGCTCAAGTAGACCATGGCAGTTGACCAATGTATTGTAGATTACATCATTTTATACCCAAACCACTGACAGAGCCCAGGCTTTATTTTCAAACTCACCCATTGTCTACTGTCATTTCATGTCACCTTCTCTCTCACTTAATATCCTCTATATTTTCTAAATCCATTTGCTTTTGAGAGCTGTCATCCACACGACAATCAACATTGCACTGGAAAATTCAGAAGTTAATGGATCTCTAGACTTGTACCCTTGCCTTTCTAGATATTCATTATCTGCCAAATACTAGCTGAGATCCCCACGATAAAATTCAACTTTTGTTTTTGCATTTTTTTCTAATTTTATTTATTTCTTCAATAAATAAATATTTTTTAATTTATTGAAATCCCCTCCCTACTCCCCCGTCTGATCCTACCCTCCCACCCTCTTCCCCCTCAACCCCCCCATCCATTTCCTTTTTTTTAAAGTTTAAGGTATATCTTCACCCCAACAGCTCTTCCTTTCAGTCCAACAAATGGCTCTTTCTCTTATAACAACAAATACAATACAAAACAACAGAAATAATTAGACCACAATTATGAGAATTACAAGGCTTAGCATACATTCCCAATGTCCAGTCCATACGTATTTCGCAAATGACTTTAACATTCCACTATCCAACCATCTCCATGAGTTTAAAGTTCTATATCGAACTCAGTTTCCATCCTAACTTGCATCACAATTTTTAAAACATCTTATCAGATCCAGAACACTCTCTTAATTCCTAAACAACTCAAAATTTAACCATGAGACTCTAGCTATCTAGACTTCAACCACATCAGAGACCTGAGAGGGATAAATATATCTGATTGTACAGGAACTACAGGGCCAGCAGCTTCCAAAACTAAGAAATGACATACCAGTGGCTGCCTGGATAGTTCCCAATTTCTCTCCATACATAACAGCATCAATCTTCAGCCATCTGGCCCCGTTTCTCTGACAGACATTGATTGTAAAGCAGGAATTATGAAGGACTGGCCTACCCTGTCTTGGCAGAGCTAGGTTGTCTACTTCCCTGCTTCCAAGTTTTGTCCTTTTTGAACAACATTCTGTCTACAGTTGAAGCAAGGGCTTTTTTTGTCAAGTGATGGCTGGCCACTAATTCAACCATCTCCAATTGGAGATTCTACGATGCTCATCTTCTACTTGGAGTAGAATAGGGGGTGCTGTCAGGAGCTGACATGTCTCCATATGAAAAAAATCTTAAGAAAACATATTTGAATGCCATATTCTGCAGATCTCTTGAGGTTTTTTGAAGACCACCTACGTATCTCCTTATATTTAGATAGGCAAATGTTGCTTGTCTCTTAGCAACTTGATTTCTGATTAACTTAGAAAATAACTGTGATAGACTGCCCTAGTACCTAACAAAATGACATGCTTGAATGACTATTAGTTTGCATTTCTTAATTATCCTGAACAGTTTATGACAGTTGCTAACAAAAGGCCAAAACTTCATATTTAATTTCAAGAGTTACTTAGGTACAATACCTTAAAAAGAGTTAACCTTAATTCTGTATCAATATACAAAGATCAATAACAATGTAGCCAAATATAATCTTTTTTAATAGAAATTCATTTAGCCAAATATAATCTTAATTTTGTATCAATATACAAAGATACAAGAGTATATTCAATAATCTGTCCTTTTTTTCTTTATCATTCCTATATTATGTCTATACCCCATTTTTTCTCCAGTTTTCCCCCCTACATGGGAGAGAAAGAAGGATACAGAAAAGAAAAAGAGAAAAATCCCTGGGTCTAACCTCCAAAACCTAATTAACAAGACCATTTAACAGCTTGTAATCTCCCCCCCCCCCGAAATAACAAGTATCTATAACCCATCAAATGACCAAAGGGGGGAAAATTACCCACCCCACCTTCTGGAGATGGGATGTCATTCTCTTAAAATGACTTCCTGCTGATTTGGGATGTAGTAAACCTGTTTGGGACACAAATAAAAATGGAAAAATGGTTAAGCATGTTAATAGAATCATTTGATGTTCAGTCCTTTTGTGCTCAGCTTTTTAAATGTCCTAAGAAGTTTGTAGTTAGCAGCTGAACTTCAGGCCTTTACTGAAATTCTGGCTGGAACAGTCTGTGGGGCTGAACAATCTTAGCAATTTTAAGTTGTTGTGGTTGTAGACTTTTGAGGAAAGAACTATTGAGGAAGTCTGCAAGGCTGGATCATCTTGGCTACTTGTCTTTGGTGTCTGATCTGTTTTCTTCTGAGGTTTCCATTGTCCAGTTGTGCCTGGATTCCTTAGATGGATGCTTTAAATCTCCTGGAAAGATAAGAACAGAGCCCTGCCCTAATCCTAACTCTGGGACACTACTCTTTTGGGGGGGCAGATAATATTTTTCCTGGAGCAAATTTGGTTTTTGACAATATAAAAAGTATTATCTTTCAATTGAGATTTAAAACGTAATTATTTTGATATTTTGTAACTAAACAAACCTTTAAGTGTATATATTTTGAGATCTCAAAGGACAATTCACTTTGAATTTTGGCATGCCTTTTGTGAGTAGCTTTTGGACTTAAATCATTCTAAATCCTATGTGCTTGTCTTTGCATTCTAAGTATTGGGATCAAAGGCATGTGCTTCCCAACTGATGGGATTAAAGATGTGCACCATCACCCCTGGATCAAAGTTTTTCTCAATTTAGAGCTTGCTTTGTGTCAGGCTGCCCTTGAACTCAGAGATCTGCAGGTTTCTGTCTCTAGTGTTTGGGATTAGGGGTGTATCCCTCTCAAATGATGGGATTAAGGGTGTGCATCATCTCCATCCTGTTCCTTATAACTCTAGAATTTACAAGACAACTAACTCTATAGTGATTCTCCTGTCTCTGCTGGAATTAAAGGCATGGGATAACACTGCCCTTCTCATATATTTTACCTTAGCTCCAAATGTTTTCAACTCTTGGAGGTAAAACCCAACTTTTATCAGTCTTTGAACACATCTGGGGTCCAGCAAAGCTGGGCCTCTACTCATCTAAACTGTCCCCTCCACTTGGGAAGGCCCATTAGGTGTTGCTGATGATGTCACAGGTCACTTCCTTCCTTTCACTATTTATTGAATACCTACTTTCCTTGTAATAAGCCGTTTCCAGGCAAGCTTCTTTGTCCTCCCCTTAGCCACTTTTAGGATCTCCCTCAAATGTTTCCATATATCCAGGATAGCATGGCTTGCTATCTATGAAAGAGCCTGTGTCAATCTAACACTAAACATCCCTGTCTTCTCTCTACCTTTGTATTAGTTACTTTTTTCCTAATGTAACATAATACCTGAAAGACTCAACTTGAGAAAAGACAGGTTTACTTTGGCTCTCAATTTAGAAGGTATAGTCCAACATGGTAAGGAAAACATGGCAGTTGAAAGGGGTTGGTCCATGGCAGAGCGAGCCAGGAAGCAGAAAGCTTGGGCAAGGACTGGCTAGGCTATTGTCCTCAGCACTCCCCTTCCCAGGACTAAGACCTACCTCCTAAATGTTTTACAACCAGATGGCACCAAGTGTTCAAACGTGAGCCTTCTGGAGACTTGACTGTAAAATCGTAACTCTATCTGTGACTTCAGAAGACCCTAAAAATAGGCTCACAGGGGCTGGAGAGATGGCTCAGTGGTTAAGAGCACTGGCTGCTCTTCCAGAGGACTCAGGTTCAAATCTCAGCCCCACACAGCAGTGCACAACTGTCTGTAATTGTTAAACGTGGTAGCATATTCCTTTAATCCCAGCACTCAGGAGGCAGAGTCAGGTAGATCTCTGTGAGTTCAAGGCCAGCCTTGTCTACAAAGTGAGTCCAGGACAGCCAGAGATACCCAGAGAAACCCTGTCTCAAAGAAAAAAAAAAAAAAGCTTACAAAATGACATTCTTCTTCTTCAACCAACAGGATTATTTCATCTTGGACACAAAGGAAATTGTTCTGGGTAAGGAATTATGGAAATTTGAGCCAGAATCACAGGATTTAGGAGATTTTGGGATTTAATGCACTACAGCTATTGTGCTATATTATTAGTTATTGAGTGAGAGAATGGCAGCCAACTAGCATATTGTCTGTGTCCCATCCTACTGAGATTTCAGTATGTAAGGAACAAGATTTGATTTTAAAGAGCCATGTGTTTGAAGTAGGTAACTTAGGAGTTACTTACTGGAAAGGGTTGTTTGGTTTTATGTTGACTGTTTGGGAAGTTTAAACAAGGACTCTTGAGATGTGTGTTATCAGCTAGACTTTGGGTGCCTCATCTGCACTTTCTAGCATTTCTTTGTTCTGAAGAAAGGGATACCTCTGCAACCCTTTGCACAGCTACTGATAGATTTCCATCCCTCTCCCCCAGGCAGACCAGGCAAATCTTCCACTAAGATACTTTTTGAGGCAAAAGACCACAAAGGCTGTCCTTTGTAGCCAGACCTTGCAGCAGTAGAAATGCACCCTACATTAAAAAGTGGCCAGTGGATCATAAATAGATGTGAATGCTTAAAATCAGCAGGACCTTGTAACCACTTGCAAACTTGCCTTCTTTTTTGAAGCATAAAATTATGCAGATTCATTTGTTCATAATGTGGGAAGGCCATTTTAAACAAGCTTGCACTGTTGAAAAGAGTAAACAGAATCAATATTGTTCAGAGGACAAAGCATGTGGATGGGGGTTATATTCTGGTCAGCTCTTCAGCCTTTGCTTGTTGACTCATTTTTATGAAAGGGACTCTGGCTACTGTCACAGGTGTGGGGAATGCGGCCAGAAAACATTTCACTCCCAAAAGGCTCAAGAAACTATTTACAGACAGAGAATTCAAAGCAAATGCTTCTTTCTAATGTTTTATTCCAGATGGGCCACACCTGACTCCTTTTTGTGCCCACTTCTGTCTTCAAGATCTTCATGCTGCTATTGCCTATAAGGTGGGATGGGCAAGAAGGGGGTGTGTGAAAGAACCAACATTCTTCAAGAAGGAAGCATTCAGTAGCACACGGTTGGGATTTTAGGGAATTTTTGTTTTCTTAGTTTTTCAGAAATGTACAGAAGCCTTATACAAGGCATGTGTGTGTGTGTGTGTGTGTGTGTGTGTGTACATGCACTCATGCTGTATGGCGAGGGGGGCATATGGAGGTTAGCTCACAACTGTGTGAAGTTAATATTCTCCTTAGTTCCAGGTTTCCAATTCAAGCCTTAACCTCTGAGCCATCTCACTGACCCCATGACACAAGATTTAAAAGGAATCTTACCACCATCTTGTTGTTTATAATCAAAATCTCAAACATTCAATTTTACCAATGAAGACTCGGGAGCCAGATGTTGGGGTGATAGCCTGCTAGCTCAGAGAGGCAGAGAAAGCACTCAGCTGCCCTTCCTCCTCAACTGAAGTCCTGTTGTTTAAAAAACAAAAAACAAAAACCAAACTATCCCAGTCATTCGATTTTACCAGTGAGGACTCAGAAGCCAGATACTGTAGCAAGGTGACTTTTATTATATTTGTTTTTTATTCTTTCTGAATATTTTACTATATTCAATACTCCTACCTCCCTTCCAACCCTTGTTCCTTCCACCACCACCCCCCCCCAGGTGGGAGGGAAAGAAGGTTAAAGGGAAAAAAGATGTAGGTGTCTTTGAGCTACTTCCTGCTGATCAGGGTCATCAGGTTCTTTTGGGGCAATACCAATCTCAGTAGAAGTCCAGCAAACCAGGAAACAGCAGCAGTTCGGTGGAGCACCAGCAGCTGGGAGAGCAGCAACCTCTTTCTTCTCTGTAGCCCCTTCTCTTTTTATTAAGGAAGGAGGGAAGGACTTATTTGGGCTCACAGTTTGAGGGTATACTCCATCATGATGGGGAGTGTAACAAGGTTTTTTACTTAATTATACACTCTAGTTATTTTACTCTCCTTAACGTCTGAATCTCCCTTCCAGCCCTTGTTCCTTCCAACCCCCAACACTAAGGATAGGGAAGAAAGGGTTAGAGGGGAAAGGGACAGACAGACATCTCTTTGAGCTAACTAGAGTCGTTGGATTATTTGGGGGCATTATCAATCTCAGTCCAGAAGTCCAGTAAACCAGGAAACAGCAGCAGGAAGAACCAGCAACAGGAGAACAGCAAACCTCTCTCTTCTTTGAAGCACCCTCTTTTCTTCTTTGTAATGCTCCCTTTCATCTTTGTAACACATGCCCCTTATCCTCAGGGCTCTGGCTCCCCCCCCCCCCCCCCCAAGTCCTCAGAGTTAAACTTCCTCAGCTGCTAAGCCACACCCCTGCCAGCTCATGAGGCAGTTAATAGTTTGCACCTGTGGTCCTAACTGAAGCAGCCTCACACCTGGGATTAAACAACATTCTCATAGCTGTTTTCTTTCTTTCTTTCTTTCTTTCTTTCTTTCTTTCTTTCTTTCTTTCTTTCTTTTTCTTTCTTTCTTTCTTTTCTTTCTTTCTTTTTTGGTTTTTCAAGACAGGGTCTCTCTGTGTAGCTCTGGCTGTCCTGGACTCACTTTGTAGACCAGGCTGGCCTCGAACTCACAGAGATCTGCCTGCCTCTGCTTCCCGAGTGCTGGGGATTAAAGGCGTGCGTCACCACGCCCAGCGCTCTTTTTTTTTTAATAAACAAAATCCATACCACAAGATACTGGGATGAAAACCCACTAGCTCAGAGAGGCAGAGAAAGCACCCAGCTGATCTTCCTATTCAGCTGAAAACCCTAGAGGAAAAAGCCCAGAGCTAAAAAGCCCAGAAGAACCTAGAGGAAGAAGCTTTGAAGGAGAAAACCCAAAGGAAGAACTCCCAACTCCTTCTCCATGCTGTCTTAAATATCCTCAGCTCAATGTCCCTCCTTTCTGTTCACTCCCTGACACCTGGTTTCTTGCTCTGCATCTTGACCTAGTGTTAACATTATTTAATCCTGTGTACTGAAAGCTCTTGGATTAAAGGTGTGTTCTAGGGCTGAGCCACACCATAACTACTTGTTTACAATAAACAGAAAGTTCTAGGATTAAAGGCTGAGCCATCCCATAATTAGAAACAGTTTTTTCAATTCACCAACTTGGGGTTCACAATGTGATCAAATATTCTGCAGCAAAGTCCCAGAAGGAAAAGGCTGTTCTCCTTCTCCAAGCCATCTTTAAAACTCTTCAAACTGAATGTCCCTCCTTTCTACTTCCTGTGCATCTCTCTATATGTCCTCCTGACTTCCTCTCATTTTCTGTGTTTTTTTTTTCATTATGTTCACTCCTTGTCAACTGGTTGCTTGCTCTGCCTCTTGACCTATGGTTGACCTTATTTAATCCTGTTTACAATGAACAGAAAGCACTTGGATTAAAGGTGTGTGATAAGCCTGAGGCACACCACAACTAGAATCAGGTTTGTCCAGCACACAGTCCTAGGATTCACAGTGTCATCAAATATCCTGCAACACCACCTGGCTCACAGGTTCTGATATGCAGTCTATCAGCCCACCAGATATGCACATGCCTACGAGCAAAAAAAGCAAGAAGAAAAGAAAATGATAAATGAAAGGTAGGTAGGTCTAAAGGCAGTTACATTTGAACACATAAATAAATAAATAAATAAGCACAGCCCTTCAATATCTACAGCAGATTGATTCTAGGATTCCCCCAAAATAGCAGAATCTGAAGTTACTCTAGTCCTTTACTCAAAATGGTATGGTATTTGCATGCAACCTAATGTAATTTCAACACTGTGCAATAGTTGTTATTCTGCACTGTTCAGGGAATCATGAGAAGAAAATGCCTGTTGCCTGTTCCATACAGATGTATTTTTCTAAATATTTCTGATCTATGGTTGGTTGAACCTCAAAATATAGTGGGCTGACTGTAGAGAAATAGTTGTATAGGCAGCCAAAATGAACCTCCATTGCTCTTATAGTGAGAACACATGCCACCTGCTGAATTGTCACTCAGCAATTGCTGTTAGTATTGCCTGACGATTCTAATATTCCAGTCTTTGTTTTTGAAAGTCCAAGGACACTAAAAGCAACACTGTATCAATTGAACTATGTCTCCAGCCTAAACTCAAGACATGTTAAACTCTTCTGTGTCACACTTCGTTGATGATGCTAATACATCAACAGTTACAAAGTGTGACAAGGCAAATTCATATAGAGATTTGCAAGGGAAGGCTCTTCCTAGCTTCCCCCAGCTTTGAGATAATACATACATGTGGTCAGAATAGCAAGAGACACCACCGAATGGAGGGAGGCACATAATGAAAGAGGTTGGAAAAGGTGGCTTTTTTTCCATAGCTCCTACTCCTCTGTTACTCGGGAATGAGGCCAGGAGTTGCTATGGTTTGGATATGAAATGTCCCTTATAGGCACAGGGTTGACGTCTTGCTCCTCAGTTGGTGGGACTGTTTTGGTCTCTGTGCCTCCACCATCCCATTTTAGGCAGTGCTGTGTATTGAACCCAGGGCTTCCAGTCCTCTAGGTCCTCTACACACACTGAGTTACCTCTGCAGCCCCTAGTGGCACTATGTGGGGAGGTGACGGATACTTTTAGGAAGTGGGGCTTTGCTGGAGGAAGTAGACCACTGAGAGTGTGCTGGGCTGTCCTGCTCACTTCCTGTTTCTTTGATTCGTGGTTGTCATCAAGTGAGTAGCTCGGCTACTATGTCCTCTCCACCATGATGAACGGCTGCCTCACCGTAGGCCCATGGCAATGGGACTGAACGACAACACACCAAAATTTCTGAAACCATTAGGTAAAATCAATCCTTCTTCTCTTTAAGTTGGTTCTCTCAGGCATTTGTCACAGCAACCTAACCAACTGAGGAATGTGGGGTTTCTGCTAACACAAGACTCAGGTTTAATTTGATCATACTCAGTTTCCACAAGGACAGTTCATCAGACTTTATTTATCTTTTTATTTTTTATTTATTTATTTTTTTGCACTGTGTAATTCCTTTATTTTCTGCATGTTAGTGCTTCAGCAACACTACAACCATAAAGAACAATTTCCAAGTACTGCACTTTTTAGCTGGGGAAGGAGGGGATCACAGTCTACAGACTCATTTACTTAGAAAAGATTAACCTCATTCAAAACTTACTGCATGTTTATAAATCCACACAAATACAGAAATTGATGCAATTAAACAAAATCTTTAGGTTCTCATTTTAATTCTTCCATTATAACTTTTTCTGCAAGCTCCAATTCTCTGCTTCATAATCACCAATGGTTATGGTTTGACTTGACTACATCAATTATAAACCTCTTTTATGCTTAAAGAAATGTAAGTGAAAATTACAAGTTCTTTCCAAAAGGTTTAGGGTTTTTCAAATTTCAAATGCGTTCCCCCCACCTTTTCAGATATTTCAAATAAACTAAAAATAATCCATCTCAGCTGCAACATTCAGTAATAGCAATCACTTATATAAAATTTTAATTATACCCCCAATTATTTTAAGACACACACACAAAAAATGGCTGTCTATGAATCTGTCTGTCACAAGTCAGAACACTACATTTAAGAATCAACATGAGGGGGGATGGAGAGGTGGCTCAGCGGTTAAGAGGACTGTCTGCTCTTCCAAAGGTCCTGAGTTCAATTCCCAGCAACCACATGGTGGCTCACAACCATCTATAATTGGATCTGGTGCCCTCTTCTGGACTGCAGGCATACATGCAGACAGAATACTGTATACATAATAAATAAATAAATAAAATATTTAAAAAAAAAAAAAAAAGAATCAACATGAGGGTTTCAAGTTTCCTACAGTTTAGGCATTTATACCTTTGTTTTGTTTCAGGATGTTACTATAGCATTGATATTTGTATAACCATATTCCATATTTATGTACCTTAAAATATAACCATTTAAAACACTAAGATTTATTGTTATTTTTTTATGAGACAGGGTTTCTCTGTATAACAACCCTGGCTATTCTGGAACTTGCTTTGTAGACCAGGATGGCCTTGAACTCATAGAGATCCACCTGGCTCTACCTCCCAAGTGCTGGGATCAAAGGTGTGTGTGCAACCACACTGGCAAGGACAGTTTTCTTAGGACACAGATATGCTAACACACCTATGTGTTGTTTATGGCTGTTTCTAAACTACAGGAGCAAAGAACAGAGTACCTGAAATATATACTATCTGTCACTTTTTAGACAAGTTTGCCTACTTCTGTTCTGACTTCATGCCTCATATGTAAGACTTTTAGGGTCTCTAGGGAAGTTCTGAGATGTATCCCTGAAAGCTGGTAGCTAAAGTGGGAATCATGGGCTAGAAAAGCCAGACAGTGAAGTGATCCCTCGAAGGGGCCTCCTTCACTATTTTGCTACTTATAATGTGCTTAGACTTAAAGATGCTAGAGACTCAAAGTGCCAAACACAGTCCTTTCTGGCAACAGAACCAATACCCTGGTGTTGGGATCCAAGAAGTGATCCTGAGTGTTTGCTGAGGCCCACACAGGCCTGGGTGGGTTGGGAGTGTATAGTGACGTGGTTTCATTTGAAGTTAGTGGGTAGGCCACCTGGAGGCTGGAGTTGACCACTGCAAGCCCAGAGGTTAGAGGACTGGTATGGAAACATGCACCCCCAAACCCCTAGCCACCCCTACCCATGCCTAGAACAGGTACATCCCATGAAGTCAAAGCAAGTAGAAAGAGGAAAGGGCCCAGAAAACCTACTGCAGCCATGACTGAGTGAGTTCTTGTCACCTGCAGCCCAGAGGCATAGCAAGAGGCCACCAGGCAGAAGAGCTGACCTAGACCCTTACCCCTTCCCAAACCCCTCTCAATTCACCCTAGTGGGTCTGCATCAACAGTTGGCAAATTGGGGGAGACATAGCAGGGAGAAAGGGGGCCACAGAGCTGTGGTATTCCACCCGAGTGTAGAGTGGCATTCCACTCCCAGGCAAAAGTTGAGGGAGGGAGACTTACTGCTGTCAAATTGGTTTTCTGACGTGCTAGCTGCTAACCTGAAGATGTTGGTGATTAAACGTGACTTGTTTGTTACCTAGACATGAGGAGAAAAGCTGAGTGGTGAAGAGAGTTCAAAGGATGAGGACAAACACAGAAGATCTCGCTGGCACTCTGTCTCTTGCCTACTGTACTGTACCCAATCATGAATATTCACTAAGCACTCAATATTCATGTACCCAATGATGAATATTCACTAAGCACTCAATATTCATGTACCCAATCATGAATATTCACTAAGCACTCAAACACACTAGGTGCCACACCATACACCCTCTCATAAAATAACACATCCCAAGGAGCCTATGGGAAGCTACTGTCACAGAAAGGAAGACAAGAGAGTTGACAGCACAGAACCTCACAGTTAGTGAGTAGTTGGGATGAGATCCAAACCCGAAGCTCTCAAACACTGTCCCTTGGCATTCACTGAAGAGTGGACCGGGCCCGTGGGTGTTCAAGTCACTTGTATAATACATCTCAGTGTTTGTGTATAGCCTAGGACATCCTCCCCTGAACTTTAAATCATTTGTACATTGACTGTCACCCCTATGCAATGTCAGTGTAAACAGGGTTTTACATTGTGTAGGGAAGGACTAGTGACAAAAAGTGAAAAAAGTCCGCACGTCTTCAGTACAGGTGTGATGTCTAAAATTCAATTTAAATTGATTAATTTAGTAGGGAGAGGGCACACAGAGGCCATGGCCTGCATGAGGAGGCCAGGGGACAACACTTTGGGAGTTTGGTGCTTTTTTTCCACCATGTTGAGGCAGGATTTCTCTTGTTGTTTCTGTTGTTGATTCATGAGTGGCCAGAGAGTTTTTGGCCACTTCTCCTGCCTTTAGCTCCTGTTTCAGTGTGGGAGTGCCGAGATGTGCGCTACTGGATCCAACTTCTTACATGGGTTCTGGCGTCTGTTTGTCAGATGTGCATGGCAAGTGTTGTGTTGTTGTTGTTTGTTTGTTTTAACATTTATGTATTTCTTCAAGTTACATCTCAATCATAGTCCCCTCCCTCTTGCCCTTCCTGATCCCACCCTCCTACCCTCTTCCCCCTCACCCTCCTATCTGCTTTTTTTTTTAATTTAAAGTATATCTTTTTTCCCCTCAAAAGCTCCCCCTTTTAGTCCAATAAAAGTCTCTTTTTCTTATAACAATAAATACAATACAAAACAATAAGAACAATTAGGCCACAATTATGAAAATTATAAGGTATAACATAATTCCCAATGTCCAATCCATATATATTTGGCAACTGATATTAATATTCTATTATCTATCTCAATAAGTTTAAAGTTCTATGCTTAACTCAGTTTCCATCCTAACTTGCATTACCAACTTAAAAATATCTTCTTAGACCTTGAACATCCTTTTAATTCCTAAACAATTTAAAATTTAACTGTGAGACTATAACTATCTAGTCTTCAACCACATCAGAGACCTGAGAAGGATAAATACATCTGAATGTATAGGAAGTGCAAAGCCAGCAGCTTCAAAACTAAGAAATGACAGACAACTGGCTGCCTGGACAGTTCCCAACTTCTCTCCATACATTACAGCATCTATCTTCAGCCTTTTGGCCCAGTATCTCTGACAGACACTAATTGTAAAGCAGGAATTATGAAGGACTTGCTTACCCTGTCTTGGCAGTGCTAGGCTATTGACTTACCTGCTTCCAAGTTTTGTCCTCTTCAGACAGCATTCTGTCTACAGTTGAAGCAAGGGATTTTTCTTACCCACTGACAAGCTTGCCACTAATGCAGCCATCTCCAAATGGAGATTCTTTGATGCTCATCATCTACTTGGAGTAGAATGGGGGGTGCTGTCAGGAGCTGACATGCCTCAATATCAACAAATCTTAAGTTAAGAAAACATCTTTGAATGCCATATTCTCTTGAGGTTTTTGAAGACCACCTCTCTATCTCCATTATTTTGGATAAGCAAATGCTATGGCAAGTGTTTTTACCTATTGAGGTATCTGACCCTAGATTTTTTTTGTTAAGTGAAGAGCCTCCCTATATATCTGTCTGGCCAAGAACTCACTATGCAAACCAAACTGGAGTTGGACTCACAGAGGTCTGTCTGCCTCTGCCTTCCAAGTGCTAGGATTAAAGATGTGCACTGCCCTGCTGGGCCCCAGACGCAATTTTTAAAAAGCACTTTTTAAGATTTATTTTTTAATTTTATGCACATTGGTGTTCTGCCTCCATGTGTGTCTTTGTGAGAGCATCAGGCCCCTGGAACTGGAATTACAGACAGTTGGGAACTGCCATGTGGATTCTGGGGTTTGAACCAGGGTCCTTTGGAAGAATAATCAGTGCTCTTAACCACTGAGCCATCTCTTCATCCCCTTAGAAAAGTCTTTTCTTTTTAAATGTTTATTTTGTTACTTCAAGTTACATCTCTATTACAGTGAGAAAAGTATTTTTAATCAACCATTGGTTGACACATAGATACAGAACACACAGATATGGAACATCCAGTTTGTTATACTGCCTTACAGCTCAGCATCCTGAGAGCTGGTCCTTTAAAGACTGGATATTTATCATACCCTGGTTGGTGGGAGTCTCGTCAGCCTTCATTGGATCAGCAGGATCATGGTGCTAAGTGGTAGAGTTGTCTGAACTGAAGCCGGGACCAGCTGTAAACCTTTTGTTCTCTAGATTGAGGGCTGGTGAGTCAGACAGCACACCCAAGTGCATTCTACCTGCCTAAAAGCTGATGCAGGCTCACACCCACTGCACTGCTTTCAGGGAGGACCTGCATGGCAGGGCAACTTGTTCTGCAGAGAGTGAGCCAGAAAGATAATAGTTCTCTGATCTCCTCTCCGAACCTTCGGTAGCTTTCTGAAATATATCTTCTACTCTTTGGCATGAACTGTTTCACCCAGATGAGTGTCTGTCACTTCAGGTCTTTGGAGTTCTTTGGCTCAATGTCCTATGAGATGATCCAGGTTTGCACAGACTGAACAGCATCGGAGTGCTAACATCCACTGAGGATTGGAAAACTTCATCATTATTTCAGACAAGTGAAACAAGCAACATTCTTCTGCTGTTTTCTAGATATTGAAATGGGGAAAAAATCCCATCTTTGGTGGATATGTGCCTACATTAATGTGTCAGGGACTCTGAGTGCAGCCAAGTGAAACAACTGGTCTGATTACATATATATCACTCTGTTGTTCCTCAGCATCCATCTGATTGTATGCAGAAACCAAACTAGAGAGTTTAACGAGAATGTGTTATCAGCCTCCTCCTGTGCTCAAGTCTGTTATCTCAGACATTCATCTAGAGACCTGTGGCTGTGATGTACCATTGGAATGTTTAGACCTCCTTGAAGTAACAATTGAGGAATGGCCCATCGTGGCCCTTAATCCCTCTGCAGAGTTGAGAGACACTGTGAGGACTGGCTGTATCTACTATGTATGTATTCTTATTCTACTGATGCTCTCAGAAGCTGTGGAGATGAACCTAGATCTGGGGGGTATTTGAGTCCCATGAAGATGAATGTTGATTAAAAATCAATTTACTTTCTTTGTTTGAAACTATTATTCTTGATTCACAGGAGATAGTATCAGTACTAGGCCCACTTTCCAATAATCCTCAAAGATCTAGGCATGCATTTATCTTGGTCCATCAGAGGTAGCTGTTTTGGAGAGGATCATGGTGAAGATTTATACTATCCACTTTGATCTTATTATGGCACCCCTCTTTCATTCAAGAGACTCTGGGGCTGTGACCTCTTAATTCAGGTTTGGGATAGAGAATCTCTCTCCTAGTGGTCAAGACCATATGTCTGTGTGATGGTTTGAATAGGTTTGGGCCCCATAGTTTCATGTGTTTGAGTGCTTGGCCCATATGCAGTGGCTCTATTAGGAGTTTTTGCCTTGTTGGAGTAGGTGTGGCCTTGTTGGAGGAAGTGTGTCACTGTGGGGATGGGCTTTGAGGTTCCATATGCCCAAGCTCCACACAGTGTGAAATCCCGTCCCTTTCTGCTACCTTTAGATCAAGATGTAGATCCAGCACCATGTCTGCCTGTAGGCTGCCATGCTTCCCACCATGATGATAATGGATTAAACCTTTGGAACTAACTGTAAGGCAGCCCTAATTAAATGTGTTCTTTTGTTTTTTGTTATTTATAAGAGTTGCCATGGTCATCATGTCTCTTCGCAGCAATAAAACCCTAACTCAGACAGGATTAATGAACTACTGTGATAGGTCTGGTCAAGGTTTTGCTTTGAAGAATGTGGATTTTGGGACTTTGGATTAGAAAAGCTGTGGAATGGTTTAAGTGGGCTAGATGGGCCACTGTGGTAGAGGCATGGAAGACAGTGGTGCTGAGGGTGACTTGAACTGTGGGGGCTTGGCTCAAGAGGTTTCAGAGGAGGATTTTAGTTTTGTTGCCTAGAGATTACTCTTGTGGTATTTTGGTGAATGTGGCTGCTTTTGATTGTGAAGACTAGTCCCTGTTATCAACTTGAATATATCTGGAATGAACTACAATGCAGAAATGGAGGGCACACCTGTGATCAGGATATTGAGATAGTACCACGGGGCCCTTATAGGGCGATCACCACATAAGGGGGTCCCAAGGAAAAGGTGAGTGCACTGCCTGCCTGACTCTCCAGCCTTCACTCCAAAGACAAACAGACGTGACAGGGGTAATGTCTAAGCACTATCCGTTTTTATTATTTCGTCCCCTAGCTTATATACAGAACCAAATGGGTGTTTCTACATGAGGCTACATGGGCCATTAAAGGTCCATCCTATTACATCACATAACATAAGCCTGGTAACATAATAATCATGTATTGTCATGAGTAAGGAAGTCTTGCTCACTCAGTCAGCTATACACATGATCGGGCTTTAACTCCTCCCCGGCATCTTCCAGCTGGTGCCATCTTAGGTTTCTCCCCCAAGTTACTTTCATTTTCCCAGCCATGAGGCATTTTTCATAAGCCTCCATTTCCCGGGTTCCCACAGATAGGAAGTTATACAACATGCCTTTGATTTGGATCTTGAGACTGGAAGATGCAGACTTTGATTTGGATCAACACACACTTTTAATCCAGATTTTGAGGCATAGTGGCCATGTAATTAATCAAGTGTGGTGGTACATGACTTTAATCCTAGCACTCAGGAGACAGAGGCATACAGATCTCTGAGTTCAAGGCCAGCCTAGTCTACAGAGCAAGTTCCAGAACAGTTAAGCTTAGGGAGTGAAGGAACCCATGGAAAAACAGAAAGCTGGTGAAGATGTAATTGAACAAGGGGGCCATGTTCCAGCCCCAGCAAGCAGCAGAACTTAGCAGCTTCGGCCACATGGTTCTGGCTTTAGAATCAAAGATGCAATTTCCCTCTGAGACTAAGGAAAGCCACTGAGGACAGTAATATGTTAGGGATGTCCCTGCATGAAAGCCCAGAAAGGCCATTATGTGACACTGTGAAAGGCCATTGTATGGCACTGTGAAGGTGAAACCTGGATTGCCTTGGCTCAAGATGTTGGAGATGACAGAACCATGGGATATCATCAAGGAGAGTTGATAGCAGAGAGTAGAACCAGACCAAGAGAGAGAAGCATGTTGCGGTCAATAATCCAGAAAGGAGTTGGAGATCTGAAGAGTGCTTTGACATCAGACATGGAGATGCAGAGTTTGAAGTTTGGTCAGATAGTTTTGAGTCTTGCTTTGGTCCAGTATTTCCTCACTATGCTCCCTTCCCTATGTTTTGGAATGGTAATGTGTATCCTGTGCCATGATATGTTGGGAGTATGTGATCTGCTTTTTAATTTTGATGTTATAGGGGATTCCAGTTAAGAGATTGCATGAATCTCAGAAGAGACTTTGAACTTTTAAACATTGCTGAGACTGTGATGGACTATGGGGACTTTTGAAGTTGGACTAAATGCATTTTGCATTATGTTATGGCTACAAGTCTATGGGGACCAGGGAGTGGAATTTGGTGATTTGAATAGGTTTGGCCCCATAGATTCATGTATTTGAATGCTTGGCCCACAGGGAGTGGCACTAATAGGAGCTGTGGCCTTGTTGGAGGAAGTGTGTCACTGTAGGGGGAGTCTTTGAAGTCTTATATGCTCAAGATCCTCCAGTGTGGAATCCAGTCCCTTTCTGTTGCCTTTGGATCATGATGTAGAACTGTCAGTTCCTCCAGCACCATGTCTGCCTGTAGGGTGCCATACTTCCTGCCATGGTGATAATGGACTAAACTTCTGGAACTGTAAGCCCAGTTAAATTTTTTTTATGAGTTGCCAAGGCCATGCTGTCTCTTCACAGCAATAAATCCCTAACTAAGACAGTCTGTTTAACAGACCTGAGTAGGATCTTTAATGCTTTTGTTCCTAGAAACTGTATAATCACTTGGCCCCACCTGGACTATCTTGATTTTATTCTGTCTCTATTTCCTTGCATCTCTCTTGATTTACTGTCTGGGAAGGTTTGGAGAGGGAATAGTTATCACGTTTACACCCTAGTTACAAAGGAGCCGAGTAGAGGATTACAGAGGTAACATTTTTAATTTCAGCGATGGGAACTAAAGTCTGTCTTTCATTAAGATTTATATTCTGAGCCGGGCAGTGGTGGCGCATGCCTTTAATCCCAGCACTTGGGAGGCAGAGGCAGGCGGATCTTTGTGAGTTCGAGGCCAGCCTGGTCTACAAAGTGAGTCCAGGACAGCTAGGGCTACACAGAGAAACCCTGTCTCGAAAAACCAAAAAAAAAAAAAAAAAAAGATTTATATTCTGGGAAAATAAATCCTGATTTTTATTCTGAACATAGGAATAAATCCCAATGGCCTTTTAACCAAAAACAATAAGAAATACTTTTTTGATGAACCATTGAAAAAATTTTAAATTACATTTGTGTGTGTGTGTGTGTGTGTGTGTGTGTGTGTGTGTGTGTGTGTGTACTTGCAGAGATCAGGGGATGACATTGGGGAGTTGGTTTTCTCCTTCTACCACACTGGTCCCAGGTGTCTAACTCAGGCCACCAGGCTTGACAGCAAGTACTTTTATCAGCTGATAAAATTAATCTTACCCCAAAAGGTAGCCCACAATTTCTTCAAGAGAGGAGAGCCAGCTCACTGTAGCTAGTGCTACCCTTGGGCTGGTTGGAGGTCCTGAGTACTATAAGAAGACAAGCAAATATTGCTTGCTATATATGTTTTAAGGGCTGACAACTTGGAATTTAATAGCCAATTAGGAGGCTCATTCCTGGAGAAGACTGATTTTTCTTCTCTCATCGGTCATTGGTTGTAGATTTCATCTAGGGCCTTGGAAGCACTGCAATGTCAACTGGTATTGCTATTATTCGAGTCTTGTTTAGGCAACCAAATTGTTAAGAGTTCATGGGTGTAACTTCCCTGTTATATGCAAATCATGCAATCTCTTCGCAGGTGTCCTGGTCCTCTGCCTCTTGCAGCATTTCTGCATCCTCTTGTATGTATCAATTGGGGCTGGGTACCTCATGGTCAGCGGTTCTCTGCCTTTTGAGCAATTATGACTTTCTGTGATGGTTTCCATCTGCTGCAAAAGAAGTTCTTTGATGAGGAATGAGAGCTACACTTACATGTGGGCTTAAGGGTAAGTATCAAAAATGCAGTTAGAGATTGATACTGGTTTAGGAAAGTAAAGATAAGTAGTAAGATGTAAGTGCTATGAAGGGAGGAATAGGAAAAGTGGACAGGGCGTGAAATTGGGGAGGTGGGGAGGGTAATACAGAGGGAAATAGGAGAATAACACTAGAGATGTTGAAAAAAAAAAGGGAATCAATCACATTGTTTTATGTTTATCATATATATGGTAAACATAAACACGCACATATATATGATAAACATAATGAATATATTTTCATATATATATATATGAAATTATAACACTAGGGATGATAATGCTCGCCTCTAGGGCCACAGTCTGTCTAACAAAACCTCTGGTACCAGCGATGAGGAATCTCCCTTTGAGTCCTTGGTCATGGGAGTTCAAGAAGCTGCCAAAATGTTACAGACTACTGCTGGTGCCCTTAGCTGCCTCCCAGAATTTGAAGGTGAGTTCCATGTTGCTGAAGACACCATGCACTTCAGACCTAGGACTTGGAAAACTCATACTGGATCTGACCTGGAAGCCTTTCCCCTCCACACACAAACTTTCATAGTACTCAATGGTACCATTAAGCTGCCGGGGTAGAAAAGTAATCAATAGTTTTATCTAGTCATGATGTCTAAAAGCCACAACAATGAACAGAACAGCAAAGTGTCCACAAAGGTGTAATAGTGGCACTTATATCTTGGAGGTAGCCAACTGCTGTCTAATTAGACTAAAGTCTTGCTTAATAGAGAGGAATTTATACCTGGCACTGTAAACCTAGCCAACCACCCATGGCTGGTGAGGCCATAGAACCTAGAGGAGAAAATAATGTGCCATGTTCTCCAACCATCAAACTTTGAAAATTCAAACAAGATGCATATTTCTTTCTAGTTTCTACTGGACAACAAAAGCTGGAATGATTCCAACAGAACTGCTCACCCAGCTTAACTACATCACAGCTAAGGGCCAATTATTTACTATGTGATTACAAGTTATAGATTGCAATTGCTCAGTCCTGTCAGGAAGATGTGACACACCTTTTTTTCTATCTGACAAAGTTTATTTCTGTCCTCAAACTTGGCTTAGGTTCTCCTTTGACATCAAAAGAGTGACTCATTTCCCCCTGGGAAACAGAGGAACCAGGTCTTGTGCTGGGCCCACCTCGGGCTCATAGATATTTCCAAGTTCAATTTGTTTTTATACAGTTTCATTAGCGAAGATGACCACTTAATCCTGGAGATTTTGCTTTCTAAATCTGTGCTAATAAGAAAGTCAAGGAGAAGAATCAGATGGATCAGATTAAATTTAGCATGATTCTCCCCCCCCCCCCCCACCCCGGGAAAAAGCTCTCGACACCAGGCAAGAGCTGGTTCATAAGTTGAGTGAGTAAATGTTTGGTGTGCATTTGCATTGCTGTGATCTTCCATGATCTGGTATTTTATGAGCAAGGATGATCTGTTAGCCTCTGACTGCCTCTATTACTTCACATCTCCTTGTACTGAATTGCTTTCCTTAGGGCCCATGTGCAGACAGATCGTTTTAGGCAGTTTGTCTTTAATGCATCTTAAAATTATCCTAGGATTCTCCCATAATTCTTGCCACTCTAAAAGTCTGTTTCCCCTAGATGGAATGCCTATCATTTTAAAATGCCATGACATCTGTTCATAAATCTTTAATGCGTGTGGTACTGTACAGATCGACAGATTCTGTTCTTATTACCTGTGACATTTTCATTGACTTCTTTTGCAAAGTGGCATTACTACTATTCCAGCCTGAGGAAGATTTAATATTTGACATTTCACACATCCATTTGTCAGAATCATTCAGAGCTTGCCCTCCCCCATTCGAAATATAAGTCCAAAGGCATCTTTTCTTTTGAACCAATTTCCTAGAAAACTTTTCTCTAGCAATTGTTTTATTAACGAGCTATTACGTAAAGCACAGCAGCTGTCTCAGCCTTGGCTACAGAAATTCTGCCTTAGTAAAATAGTGTTTGAACTCTTTATCATTAAACTGTAAAGGAAATGCCCAATTCTACTGCTAAGGAAACAGGATCTTTTTCCCCACTCAAGAATGACTTGTATTACTGATCCTGAAACAGATAGTAATACATGGGATGTGCATGGGCACTTGTGCTAAAATTTCACTAATTATTTTTTATTGATTCAACCAAATTACTAGGATTCATTTAACTCATGTTAGTTGGGTTTTTCTTTTGTCTGTTTTCTTTTTCTTTTCTTTCTTTCTTTTTTTTTTTGTCAACTTGACACAAGGTAAAGTCATTTTGGAAGACGGTACTGAATGAAAAAAAAAAGAAATAAAAAAGAAAGGACACGACTGCTCCTAGGTATGGTGGAGAGAGGAAAGTTCATTATACTAGCTATGTGGGAGAGCATAGCCAGAGGCAGACTCATCTACAAGACTACAAGAGTCCATGACCCTGAACCACACAGGGAGATGGGGAGGGGAAGGGAAGCAAGAGAACCAAGGACAGCAGCCAGGAGGCCAAAGGTTCAGAAAGAGGGCAGGTAACCAAAATCTCTGGATTGTATAGGGGAGAGCCTCTGGGGGAAGGGCAGCCTAGCCCCTGGGCAGGAGAACTCAGGGTAGAGGGTGGCCATACCCTGCAACAAGCAGGGACTGAGGGATACTAGGAAAACCTGGAGGCCAGGTCCGCTTTGATATGTTAAATAGGCGCCTCAGCCACTGGGGTGGTGGGGGAGAGGGGCTGAAACTTAGCAGGAGCCTCAATTGAGAAAATGCCTCTATCAGACTGCTCAGTATGCAAGTCTTGGGTCCATTTTATAAAATAACGACTGATGGGCAGGGACCAGTCCACTGTTGGGGTACCACTCCTGGGAAGGTGGTTCTGAGTTGCATAAGAAAGGAGGTAGAGTAAGCCATGGGGAGCAAGACTAACTGACACCCCCCCCCCCACTTCAGTTCTTCCTCAACATTCCTGCCTTGAGTTCCTGTCCTGTCTTCCCTCACTGATGAAGTGTGACATGAGAGTCATAAATATTCCTCCCCACGCTGCTTTTGGTCACAGTGTCACAGTGTTTATTATAGCAATAGAAAACAAATTAGACTACTCCAACAACACAATTGTCAATGATCATGTAGTAACCATTCCACTATGAGCTGGAGCCGTAATTACTTGTTTGTGACACAAAATTAGAGCATCATTTGCTCATTTTTATGTTATTAATTCATAATAAACATCTTTTATAATTTCCCTGCTAAAACATTATACATATTTTCTAAGATATTTTTGTCTTAAAAATTTTTTTTGTTTTATTTTATGAATTTCACATCATTCATCCTGTTCCCTCTCATCTCCCAGCTCCTCTCAGACCCATCCTCCACCCTTGAAACCTCTCCCAACATTAAAAAACAAAACAAAACAAAACCATTGTGGAAGCTGTAGTGTGTGTCTCAGTGTGTCCCACAATATTCCATTTTGTCCACACTTTTTTGCTTGCAAATGTTCATTACAATGATTCCTTGGTTTGGTGTGAAGTCTCTGGCTTCTGCTACTTTGTCAATACTGGAACCTCACTGGGACTCCTCTCAGATATATTGTTGCTGTCCTGTGTCATGGAGATCCTGCAATTTTGGGTCTGTGGACCTGGCCTCTTCATGCACTCCAGCAGTTCACCCATGGGGTATATGTTGGTTTGGGCCAACTCAAAACCCTGGTTCTGGGTCTGTAACCCCTACATCCAGGGCCAGTTCTACTGTGCTACCCAGGTAAAGTACAGGGCCTGGTCTCCTGAGTGCTATAGCAGGTAACAGGCCAGACCACCTCTCCTCCTCTCTTGAGCCTATCAGGGCCAGATCTTCTGTCTGCTACTGGTAGTGAGGGGAAAAGGGAGGGGAAGGGGATCTCTCCCTTGCTAACACCACAGCCAAGCAGACAAACACACTCATTCCTTTGGAGCTGGCTCACCCTCAACCCCCACATCCAGGGTCAGACAGAGTTCTTCTAGTCTTTGGCTTGCTTCTTGTCCTGGGAGCCCAATGGTGCTAGACTGGTGGCTGGCACAGGCTAGCTCCCTGTCCAGGCCCATGGCACCAAACTGGTGTTGGTCTCTGGCTTGATTTTTTTCCAGGAATGCTAGTCTACTATTCATTCAGATGTTCATAGGTCAGAACACTGAATGTAGACATAGCCTCTCTCCTGTCTGCCACCTACTGATGCATATGTGACACAGCAGCCACATCTGCAATGCCTCTAGGGGCAGGGATATATTTGTCTTTAAATTAATGCCTCTATCAGTCTCTGCCTTATTCCATTAAGAAAAGGTCTCTCTCTGGACTTTAAGCTTTTGGTTAGATTGACAGCCATCAAGTCCCCACCATCCTCCTGAACTCATGTCCTTATGCTTGTATACTCTCAGTACTTCTACTCTCTGAACCTTCTTCTCAGCCCCTATTAAGTAGATTTTTTTTTTTTTTTGGTTTTTCGAGACAGGGTTTCTCTGTGTAGCCCTGGCTGTCCTGGACTCACTTTGTAGACCAGGCTGGCCTCGAACTCGCAAAGATCCGCCTGCCTCTGCCTCCCAAGTGCTGGGATTAAAGGCGTGCGCCACCACCGCCCGGCTAAGTAGATTTTTAATATGGAAGCATACTTACATTGCTTGAATGGTTGCATTGTACTGTTCCTTTAATACATTGGTGGACACGAAATTCTGTATCTCTGTGTCCTTATGTATGTGATTAAAATGTAGCATAAATGTTACATACACGTGTGTGTGAATGGATATATACCCACTATCAGTACCATATTCTTGATTGTGAGTCAGCTCCAAGGAGCATATCCTTCATTTTTATTTCCTTTCAAACCCCAGATTTATTTAGTAGAATGTTTAAAAACACCCAAGAAGTTACATTTAATTTTTCTGGAAATTAAAAATTTTAAAGATTTATTTTAGTTTATATATATATATGTGTGTGTGTGTGTGTGTGTGTGTGTGTGTGTGTGTGTGTGTGTGTGCGTGTTTTCATTTCCTTTTAAACACAATATTTATTTAGTAGGATGTTTAAATTTTTCCAAAAGGTTTAATTTTTTGTGGGCTTTCTTTATTTTATGATTTTTATTGTGTGTTGCTCTAAGGATGGTGTCCTATGACCCAATTATCTTCTGCTTGGCTCTATCTTTTAAACATTCCACCATCTCTCAAAATGCCATACTGCTGATCTAGCACATTAACCTCTAGGGGACAAACCATATGCAAATTGTAATACCTAGTCAAGTACTTTCTTAGTAGGAAACCAAACAAGTGAACTGGACTGTATCTTTAAGTTCTGTGTTGTGCAATGAAAGGCTAGAAAATATGGAAAATAAGAATAACAAAAAGAAGCTGTGCATATTCCAGGCCGGTCTCAAGCTTACTATATAGTCAAGAATGATTCTGAGTTTCTGGTCCTTCTGCCTCTACCCTCTTAGTTCTTTGATTCAGGAATATGGCACCACTATATCTGTTTTTATCCAATACTGGGCCTTGAACCCTAGACCTTTTGCATGGTAGGCAAGCCCTCTACCAACTGAACTACAACTCAGCCCTTAGCTGCATGCTTTTAGGAAGCCATTTTTATTCCCAGCCTCACTCTCCTCAATGGTAGAGTGGAGATAAGGGTGATACAGATTCTAGGCTCATCACAGGACTTTGTGAAGATGTCACAAAAGGATGACCATGATTTTTCAAATGACTTCTTTCTTACAATATTAGTTGTCTTACAGTGGACTGGAGAAACTTGTGTTAGAATTTAGAGTTTCCAGGTCTGAGTAGAAATTGTTTGAGAAGCAACTGCTGAAATTTTCATGCTTTTAGTCACATGACAGGTCTTTCTATTTTAAGTGTTCAACTTTCTCTTTGGCTACAGTACATCAGCTTTCGCTGAGTTTCTGTTCCTCAAATGAGTTTCTTTATCTGAATCAGGTAGGAATGTTGTATAAACTTACTGTGGTCTAGCTTTACGAAAATCTCTGCTTAATGTGGGCAGGTTGAAAGAGACGGTAATCGGTTGTCATGAACTCTGAGGTAGAGCACTACCTTGGCACTCAGCAGCCATGGGACTTTGGATGAGTCCTCCACCTCCTTTCTTCCCAGACTTCCATGTCTGCAAAGTGATGAGTAGAGCTCTTTCTTAGGGGTTCCTTTCATGGATGACTTACAAATGACTGCAAAAGGCCTGAGGTGTGACGGGGTGGTGTTAAGTATTCTAAATGTTAACTGGTCCTGTTTGCTGTCTGTCACGTTGTCTCTGATTGGTTAAATAAATGCTGAGGCCTGAGATTGGGCAAAGACAGAGAAAGGTGGGATTTCCTGAGATTAGAACAGGAAGCCTGCGCTTTAGACAGAGGATTAATGCATTCCAGCCAGGAGCAAAAAGGAGGACACTCACCATGAGTTAGAAAAAAGAACCTCATTCCACATGGCCAGGAACATTGGCATATTGTGGAGAATGGCAGTCCAAGGGGACGTATGTATACATGGGGTCATATTTGGGTAATAGAATTAAGAGCTAGCTTAGGTGGGCCAAGATTGCTTAATTCAGGCCAAGGCTTGTTAAAATCCATGTGGTTTCTGTGTGCTTATTTATAATGGCTGGTTAAGAATGAACAGCTACCAAACCAATTAAATATAATATAAATATTGGCAAACAATTTAATTAATAATTTTTCTACATATGGGGCCCAACGTAATTTAATTTTTTTTTCTACAGGGGTGTTGCCCACTGGTGGAGTGGGATTAACATGTATTCAGTTTTAACCTGCGCTCAGTCTCTTCCTCTGTTTTTTGCTGAGGATGAGAGTCATCTCTTTGTCCAGTGTATCCATTCTGTATATATTTCCAACTGAGATAGCTGAGTAAGTTGCTTACTCAGCCATCTCAGTTATCATATCAACCATCCAGTATCCCAGTGCTTCTATTCAAATAATTCTTATTTTACGTAATAACAGCCCCTAAAGTACAAGAATAGTGGCACCGCACAACTTTATTATTTATTATAATATGCCATTATTATTGTTCTATTTTATTATGAGTCATTAGTATCATTTTTTATTATATCTAGATGTTCAATTTTGTTGAGGTTATGGATGCACAGGAAATAATGTGTAGTCTCCAAAATGGCTGGTACTATCTACAGTTTCAAGCATCTTCAGTAAATTTTGGAACTTATCTACTGTTCATATATCAGCCAGATTTCCACCACTGTAATGAATAAAGTACATGAGATAATTAACTCACTAAAATAAAGTTTATTTTGGCTCACAGTTTCAGAGGAGTTTCCAGTTCATGATTGGTTAGCTTTGGGCCTGTGGCAAGGCATTATATAATAATGCAAACATGATCTGGAACAAATCTGCTTATCTCATTGCCAAAGAAACAAAAGAGGAAAAGGAAGGGGCTACAATTTCACAATCCCCTATGAAGGACATGTTACCAAAGACCTAGGGACGTCTCACCAGGGCCCTCACACTACAGGTCCAAATACCTCTCAGTGGTGTCACCTTT
>CAJQZJ010000638.1:904336-927363 GCA_907164525.1 Lophiomys imhausi | reverse complement strand
CTTCTTCTTCTTCTTCTTCTTCTTCTTCTTCTTCTTCTTCTTCTTCTCTTACTTTTTAAAATTTTTTGAATTTATTTTCTTTTTTAAAAAAATATGTATTACTTCAGGTTACATCTCCATCACAGTGTCCTCTTTCTACCCCTCCTAGTCCTGCCCTTCCACCCTCTACCCCCGTCCCTTCCATCCCACTCCTCTGGAGTGGAGTGTCCCTACATATCAGTCCCCCACCCCAGTTCAGCAGTCATATGAGGGCCAAGAGCCTCCTCATCACTGGGGGCCTACAAGGCAGCACAACTAGGACAAAGTGTCTCATGGACAGGCATAAAATTCTATGTTCCTGCCCTTTGGTGCATTGGTTGTAGTATAGTTATCCTGTACTATATGGCTGAAATCTGATTATAAGTGAATAGATGCCATGTGCATCCTTCTGAGTCTGGGTTAGCTCACTCAGGATGAGCTTCTCTAGTTATATCCATTTGGCTGAAAATTGCATGATTTCATTGTTTCTGATGGCCGAGTAGTATTCCATTGTGTAGATGTACCACAGTTTTTTTTTTTAATCCATTCTTCGGTTGAGGGACATCTGGGTTGTTTCCAGTTTCTAGCTATTACAAATGAGGGTGCTATGAACATAGATGAGGAAACTTCCTTGTGATTTTGTGAGGAATCATTTCGATGTATACCCAGAAGTGGTATGGCTGGGTCTTGAGGTAGAGCTATTCCAAGTTTTCTAAGATATCGCCAGACTGATTTCCATAGTACAAGTTTGCACTCCCACCAGCAATGGAGGAGTGTTTCCCTTTCTCCACAACCTCACCAGCATGTGCTGTTATTTGAGCTTTTGGTCTTAGCCATTCTGACAGTTGTGAGATGGAATCTCAGAGTCGTCTTGAGTTGCATTTCTTTGATGATTAAGGATGCTGAGCATTTCTTCAAGTGTCTCTCAGCCATTAGGGATTCCTCCTTTGTGAATTCTCTGTTTAGCTCTGTTCCCCATTTTTTGTTTGGATTATTTGGTTTCTTGGCATTTAATTTCTTTAGTTCTTTGTAGATTTTGGATATTAGCCCTCTGTCAGATGTGGGGTTGATGAAGATTTTTTCCCAATCTGTAGGTTGACATTTTGTTCAAATGACTGTGTCCTTTGCCTTATAGAAGCTTTTCAGTTTCATGAGGTCCCATTTATTGATTGTTGGTCTTAGATCCTGAGCTGTTGGTGTTCTGTTCAGGAAAACCCTTGAACTCATCACCTGTGCTGATGAGTTCAAGGGTTTCCCCCTCTTTCTCTTCTAATAGATTTAGTGTGTTCGGCCTTATGTTAAGGTCTTTGATCCACTTGGATGTAAATTTTGTACAAGGTGATAAGTATGGGTCTAATTTCATTCTTTTACATGTTGACATCCAGTTGGACCAACACCATTTATTAAAGATGCTGTCCTTTTTCCATTGTACAGTTTTGGCTTCTTTGTCAAAAATTTAGTGACCATAGGTGTGTGGGTTCATTTCCAGGTCTTCAATTTGAGTCCATTAATCCACTGGTCTGTTTCTATACCAGTACCATGCTGTTTTTATTACTATTGTTCTGTAGTACACCTTGAAATCTGGGATGGTGATACCTCCAGATGTTTTTTTATTGTACAGGACTGATTTAGCTATTCTGGGTTTTTTGTTATGTTCTTCAACTCCATATGAAGTTGAGAATTGCTTTTTCCAGGTCTGTAAAGAATTGTGTTGGTATTTTGATTGGAACTGCATTGAATCTGTATATTGCTTTTGGTAGAATGGCCATTTTTATTATGTTGATCCTACCTATCCATGAGCATGGGAGTTCTTTCCATCTTCTGATGACCTCTTCAATTTCTTTCTTCAAGGACTTGAAGTTCTTGTCATACAGGTCTTTCACTTGCTTGGTTAGAGTTACCCCCAGGTATTTTAGTTTAGATATTAATTCACTATTATGACCTGTCATGATGTTCTTTTTGAAGGCACTTAGTGCAATGAACTTTCCTCTTAGCACAGCTTTCATTGTGTCCCAAAGATTTGGGTATGTTGTGCCTTCATTTTTGTTGGATTTTAAGAAGTCTTTGATTTCCTTCTTTATTTCTTCCCTGACCCAGTAGTCATCCAGTAGAGAGTTGTTCAGTTTCCATGAGTGTGTAGGGTTTCTATTATTTCTGTTGTTGAAGTCCAGCTTTATTCCATGGTGTTCTTATAAGACACAAGGGGTTATTTCAATTTTCTTGTATCTGTTGAGGCTATCTTTGTGTCCGAATGTATGGTCGAATTTTGAGAAGATTCCGGGAGGTGCTGAGAAGAAGGTGTATTCTTTTGTGTTTGGGTGAAACGTTCTGTAGATATCTATTAGGTCTATTTGGTTCATGAGCTCTGTTAGACTCATTATTTCTCTGTTTGGTTTCTGTCTTGATGACCTGTCCATTGTTGTGAGTGGGGTGTTGAAGTCTCCCAGTACTAATGTGTGGAGATCGATGTATGGTTTAAGCTTTAGAAGAGTTTCTTTTAAATGGTCAAGGGTTGAATCTTTTTTTTTTGTTGTTGTTTTGTTTTTTGAGACAGGTTTTCTCTGTGTATCTTTGACTGTCCTGGACTCACTTTGTAGACCAGGCTGGCCTTGAACTCACAGAGATTCACCTGCCTCTGCCTCCCGAGTGCTGAGATTAAAGGCGTGCACAACCACACCTGGTGAGGGTTGAATGTTAGGTGTGGCCAGCGTGAATACAATTCCTGTTTCTGGTTAAGTTTACAAAACATGGGGCCCAGGTATGATGGTGTACACCGTTATCCCCAGGACTACATAGTGAGACTCTCTCTCTCTCTCTTTCACACACCCACATACACACACATACACATGTTGCAGAATAGTTGACCACATGGTGAACCCCAAGAAACTGTAAAATTCTGTTTCTAAATGTGGTATGGCTCAGCCTTTGATCCTAGAACTTTTTGTTTATTGAAAACAAATGGCTATGATGTGGCTCAGCTCTAAGCACACACCCTTAATCTAAGAGATTTCTGTACACAGGATTAAACAAAGTTAATCCTAGGGTAAGAGTTGGAGCAAGAAACCAGCCGACAGGGATTAAACAGAAAGGAGGGGCGTTGAGCTGAGGGTTATTTAAGACAGCATGGAGAAGGAATTGGGAGTTTTCTTACTTTGGGTTTTCTCCTTCAAGACTTCTTCTAGGTTCTTCTGGACTTTTTAGTTCTGGGCTATTCAGCTGAATAGGAAGACCAGCTGGGTGTTTTCTTTGCCTCTCTGAGTTAGCAGGTTTTCATTCCAGCATCTGGCTGCTGAGTCATCGTTGGTAAAATCAAATGACTGGGATGTTTTAGTTTTTAAAACAACACATAGATACACAGGCACGGACACAGGCACACACACACACTCCACCCAAAACAGAGAACAGAGAGAGGGGATGGGTTTACATAGAAAAGTCTGGGAAGCTCTAGAGATATATTATTAGTGAAAAACTGACTTTTTTCCCCCGGAACTTCTGTGAGATAGTTTATGAAGTGTTTCTTCATCCTTCCAGTCAACCTTCCTCTTGTATTATTTTCTTGTTTTCTTTGTCATTGCAACAACATTGTCTGGGGACCTGGCATCTGTGGATGGATTGTAAGAGGTCCTTTGATGGCTTTTCTTTTTCCTACCCCTTCTCTCTTCAGATGTACGTTCATGCCTTTTGGAGCATCCTTGGAGCTCAGATCTGATCGCATGGCTCATCATTCATTTAATGAGTCTTTTGGGGCCCTAGCTGCAGAGCCTGTGAATCCTTGCCTCTCTGGCATATCCCTTGCCATCTTCACTCTCTCTATTGACGGGGACCTACTGATGCAGCTCATTCCTTTAGATCCACTTTAAGCTCCACCATATCCATCTTCCAAGAAATCACACATGTAGATACTAGAAAGTTTCTCAAAGTTGTTTGAAACCTTAGACCTCTATTGTCACGTGGAATTTCTATAAAGATTTTTATAAAGGGTAAGCAGCTTTTCCATATTCTTTAAGGCATAAATTGACATCTTTATTCAAGAATAAAGTATCTAGATTTGGGTACTTGACAGTGAAAAGAGTAAGTCTTGAATATCAAAGCACCTGATTTCTTTCACTCAACGGTGCTTTCTTGAAAAATAGAGGACTTGGTTTTTGGCTGTGGCTGTATTATCAGTTATGGCCAATGAAATTGCACTGAAATTAATCAACATGTGGCATTTGTTTCCCACAAGAACATTTCATAAATATCTAAGAGGGCTGAGATTTAGTACTTCTGTATTGTTCAAGTGAAGAATCCACGTGAACGGACAAACCCGCACTGAACAGCAGAGGGCGCTTTTGTACACCATACAGAATGCTGCGGGCTTTTGAAGAGCAGCCCAGCAGGTGTGCAGAGTCCTTGTCATCCTCCATGAGCCTCGATGGGGATGAATTTGGTGGGTGCAGGTACCATTTTGAAGTGCTCTGTCACTCATGCCTCTCGATGTTTAAAGCCCAGCTTCTTAAACTGCGTTAGGAAGCCATGTGGGACTAGGTAACTCAGTGTGAAGATAATACAAAAATCCCGCAGTGAATTCAAACTTAAACACATAACACACCTGAGGGGTTTCTGGTGGTACTCGTGTATATTGTTTTACATGACTCCACTGCTGCCTTGGCAGTGAATAATCTACTTTCATGCTTCGCGAACTGTTTGTTCTGCTAATACCACACATCGCCAACGAACACTGTCTGAGATACCTCAGTTTGGAATCAGGCTATTTTACTGTCGATTAAAAGTTTTGAATTCTTAGCCAGACGTAGTGGTGCACCCCTTTAATCCCAGCACTTCGGAGGCAGAGGCAGGTGGATCTCTGTAAGTTCGAGGCCAGTATGGTCTACAAAGTGAGCCCAGGACAGCCTGATACACAGAGAAACCTTGTTTTGAAAAACCAAAAAAAAGAAAGAAAGAAAAAGAGGTTTATTGGGGGAGGGGGAGGTGAGAGGACCTGGGGAAGGGATGGAGGCAGACAAGTGGATAGTGGATATGTAGACAGGCAGACGGACAGGGAGCCGAGCCATGAGGGCAGAGAGAGGAAACACAGAACAAAGAGAGAGAGCTGGGGTGGCAGGCGGGTCCCTTTATCTGCCCACTCACCTGGCACACTTGGCAGAGGTGGCAGGTCATGACCTAAGCAGCTGTTAGGTCTGAGAGCAGGCCAATGGAACTGCCTGTACAGTAACATGAGTGATAAAAGTGTATGTGTTGTGATGGTGTGGCGGGTGGTATACCAGGGCAGGCCCATGCCAAGGTGTATTCCCTGAGGAAATCACCCCATGTCGCGCAACAGGCCTGGTATAAGAGTTTATTAGGATAGGAAGTTGAGGCAGGGCCATGGGGACAGAAAGAAAGAAAGGTGTGGGGGACACCTTCTGCATCCTAAATATATATATGTATATATATATATGTATATATCCAGTATCCTGCCAAGTCCAGGCATTTCCTGCATCCAGGACACCTCCAAAGCGGTCACCCACGCAGCTCCAAAGCAATCACCCACAAAAATGCTCCAGCTCAGCTCACAGACTTTCAGCAAAGCCTGAGCTATCCTAGCCCGGATCCTGGACAGCAGTGAGACAGCCAGCTCTCCTAGGACTTTGCCAGCACCAGATGTTCTTTTTAGGGTCCCCAAAGATGTCTATGCCCCCAAGTCAACAAGAAGCAGCCTAAAAAGAACACAGAGACACCACTCCTGCCCCACCACCTTCCTAGTTCCTCATTTTTTTTCTTCTTAATTAAGTCTACAGGTGTTTCCACTAGCCTGACTTCAGGGGTCCTTCTGGGCCCTAATTGCTTACAGTACTGCCTTACAGATGCCTGGCAGGATAAAAGCTCCCTCCCACCTCTTCAATCCACCCCTCCATGATTCCTCCCCCCCATCTCCCATGCCTCTCTCTCTCTCCCTCCCCCCATGGCTCTGCTCTTAACTTCCTATACTAATAAACCCTTATACCAGACCTGTTGCGCAGCATGGGGTGATTTCCTCAGGGGAGTACACCTCAGAATGGACCTGTCACATGGTCTACCACCTGCCACTCTATCATAAAGCCATGAATATCAAGAATTATTCTAGGGCTGGAGAGATGGCTCAGCCATTAAAGGCTAGGCTCACAACCAAAAATATAAGAATTATTCCAGTGGACACAGAAGGAACCCTGGGGCTTGCTGGCTAGCCAGTCTAGTGAGTCAGTGAGCTCCAGGTACAACGCAAGACCTTACCTCAAAAAACACAGTTGAGAAGAAATTGAGGAGGACAGTGTTGACCTCTGGCCCGCACTTGCACCAGTACAGAAATGTGCATGTGTTCTCATGCAGGTGCACATACACATACATAAACATGTACATACACACACATTCAAAAGTATCTCTTGGGCAAGAGGGATTTGCAAGTATAAAACGTTTAAGAATTCTTGGGGGCTGGAGAGATGGCTCAGAGGTTAAGAGCCCTGGCTGCTCTTCCAGAGTTCCTGGGATCAATTCTCAGCAACTACATGATGGCTCACAACCATCGAGAATGGGATCTGATGCCCTCTCCTGGACTGCAGGCGTACATGCAGACAGAACACTGTATGCATAATAAATAAATAAATCTTAAAAAAAAAAAAAGAATTCTTGAAGTAGTGGAGTACAGAGGCTGGCTGTGGACTTGAAGGTGTCACAACATGGCCTGAGCCCGGTGCACTCAGAGGTGCACACCGGGCATAGCGTGCTGTGAGCTGCCAACTGCCATGGGGAGCTTGGCTCTGTTTCTCTAGCTCTGACCTCTAGAATTTCACACCCGTGCCTCTAAAGTTCTGCTTGGAATCCTTCTGCATGCCTAATCGGCACCCCAAAGTTAGTGGGGCTGAAGCAGAACCCATGTTCAACTTCCTGTCCTAATCCCCGAAGGAAAGTAACCAGTTACTTCCTCGAGCGTCTACCTCGTGTCCATACATGGCACCAGGATGCACTCACCTACACAGGCTGAAAACCAGAGACCGGATTCTTACCTTTCCCTCACTTTTCTAATTTAAGGTAAGCCCTACCTAGGCTTCTAAGGCATGTCCAGATCTGCCCTAGTTTAATGCTCCCAGTTTAGCATAGGCCACCATGTTTTCTGGCCTGGACTTCTATCAAGACCCTCCAAATGGCCCACTCTTCCTCTTTCAAAGACAGCCTGAGTGTTGCGTCCCCCTCGACCAGCAAGAACGACGCAACTCGCAAAAGCTCTTCTCAAGCAGTTTATTCAGGTCCCTTGAAAACAGTCTTCTGAATGCCCGGGCAGACCCAACCCACAGGCTAAATACTATATGAACAGCCAATCAAGTAAAGCCACGTGGTGCTACCTTAGAGGCCCACGTATGCGGAAGCAAGCCAGATCAGCGGTCTTAGCCAAATATGGACTTGTTTACCACAGAGAGCGCTCACCATCGGGCTGGTGGAAGGCGGAAACCGGCGCCATTTTTAGGGCGCGGCACGTCGCATCTCTCTACAGTTCCTCCTTTTTTATTTTTTCTAAAGTTGGTAGAAGTCCCTGGAAAGGCTTCGTAATCCCCATATCTGGGGATCTCACGGTGGGCCTGAGCCTGTAGGAGGGCAGTGCTCAAACTCTTACCCGTCTCTGGGTCAGCCTCCCCACTCGGGGCTGCCCTGTCTTAGGTGGCCAAGACTTACCCGTCAACTCCGTCATTGACTTGCCAGACCCTAATACCCGTGGAACGAATACCTCAGTGGGCAGGGACTATGGTCAGTGAAGATTTAAGGCTTCATGGCAGCGAGCCATGCCTGAGGGGACTGGCCCGCCTCAATGGCGACAAGGGCCTGTATAATCATGGCTGCATTACGCTTCTGTGTGGCTCTCATCTTGTAGATGCACCATAGGCAAACCAGAGAGTCTAGTATCATCAGTATCGCCAAAGAGCCTACGCCTGCCCACTTCTTAAGATGATCCATAGCCGTCTGTATCCAGGAAGTCAAACCAGTAGCCAGGGTCAGATCCACCTGAGTGGAGTTGATGTGGACGATGGTTGCTCTCAGCTCTCTCATCAAATTTTTAAATTCAGCCGACCAATCCTGTAAGAGGAATTCTGACAATTGTCTAGACAGATTAGCAGCCTTTGTAAAATTTCGATACTGCACGGAAGTAACACACAAACCTTGCATTTTCCACTCACACCCCAATTGTGCTAGTTGCCAAAGAGAATCAATCTGTTCTTGTATTAAATCTATGCGTTGATTAACTATCATAAGGCCTCCTTTGAGATGAGAATTCATAGAGGTCTGAGTATCTAATGCCTGTGCTACAGTGGCTGAGATGTTATTCAGGGCACTGGCAGTCTGTATAGAACTAGACAAGGCAATAGCTGAGGCAGTAGCTCCCACAGCAGCAACAGTGATAGCAGTAACAATAGCTGCAGTGATGCCAAAATCTCTTTTAAACCTGAATAGCATCATGGTATTAGGGGCCTCTACAGGAACTGGTACATATCGAGGCATTCTAGTCACCACAGCCACAGGAAAGGCTGTGGCATTCGAGCACAGGGCATAAAAACATATGCCCGGAGCGCATACTAATTTTTCTTCACCCAAGGATGCACTCCCATTACTTACAATCCACAGAAAAGGAGGCCAGAGACATACTGGCGAGGCTGAAAAGGTCTTATTGCGGTAAGAATGAAACAAAGAATTCCAAGTACCAGAGCCACTACAGCCAGAAAGATCCAATTTGGTAGCGGACCCTAGGGAAAAATTACCTCTTTGATAAATTCCTCCCCCAAGCATAATGACAGGTCCCAAGTCCATGCAACTTCCATTTACCCCACGCAAAAGCCACAAATCAAAAGGATTGGTGGCAGTCTGCTGAGGATCCCTAGTAGATATATCAAGCATTCCTGTACAAGACTTATTCACTATATTACTAATCATGGGGCTAAAGGAAAAATAATCTTGTTGAACCCAAACTGCTCTGCGCTCCTGACATCCAGTCCAAGGAAAAGGTCCTTCCTCTCCTGTGGATTCTCTACAAAAAGGTGCCCAGCGTGGCTGTCTGGGGGGGTCCCGGTCAGAGACTCGTGTGGGCCACCATCCTTCAAGGCGAGAACCATTGCCTGAAAACAAACCACCACTCCTACCCCCAAACCTCAGTCATGGTAAAAAATCTGTTGACTGCTGAGACAATTTAATGCATTCTGTATCATCTGACCTATTGAAGCTCATTAAAAAAGTACAGACTACCCTTCAAGCTGACATTTCTATTACCCTCTATAGGGCTTTTCTGATCATCAAAGGGAAGGTAGGGTAAGCCTAAGCTTCTATTACTGTTAAATAAGCGTGGAAACACAGTTGCATCATGTCTGACCGGCATCGGCTTTGGGAATATCGACAGGATCCCCCATCTTGGCTCGGTCATTCCTGACATACTCACTGCTACTATCACCAGGATCCTTAGGAAGGTCTTCATGACGAATCTTCCTCACAAGGCGTTCAGGCACCCACACTGGATCTTGTTGATCCTAAGGAAAAACACAAACAGACCCTCTCACCCATGTTAGCATGGGGTCAGGCCCTCGCCAAGAGCCTGTCAAAATATCCTTCCACTTCACCATGCCTTTAGGTGGACCATGGGAATCCTGATGTCTGTCCGCTGCTGAGCGGCCTTGAGCATCCAAATTTAAAAAAATTTAAAGTAAATAAGGCTAAAGACATTCTCTCCTTGGGGGTACGGCCTTGGCCTACTCCCCCTTTCTGTTTTTGCAAACATTCTTTCAAGGTGCGATGAGCACGCTCCACAATTCCTTGTCCTTGAGGATTATATGGTAATCCGTGATTAAGCTGTACCTCCATCTGGTTTGCAGAAGGAGACAAAGGACTGAGCCGTATAGGCTGGTCCATTGTCCGTTTTCAGCTGCTGTGGTTTTCCCCATGCAGCCCAGACTTCTAAGCCCTATGACATTGCGAGCCTTTCTCCACTCATAGGTGTAGCATGTATGATACCTGAGCAGGTATCCACAGATACATGAATATATTTTAAGGTTCCAAACTCTGAAATGTGGGTAACGTCCATTTGCCAGATTTTGAGTGACATCAACCCTCTAGGGTTCACTCCCACACTGGGAGGATGATGATGAATCACACACTGAGGACAGTCCAAAACCACTTGTCTAGCATCTGCTCTAGATAAATGGAATTTCTGCTGTAGAGTTTTTGCATTTACATGAAATAATTGGTGAAACTGTCTGGCTTGGTCCAGGAATGAGCTCCAAAAAATGCATGTCATCCTAGTCCATTGATCAACTTTATCATTACCCTCACTTAATGGTCCAGGTAATCCTGTATGTGCTCTGATATGTTGAATATAAAAACACCTTTTTCTTTGCCAGATTACAACTTGTAACTCTTGTAATAAGGCACATACAGTACTACTATTTTTAATAGGACCTGCTAATTCTAATACTTTCACTGCGTTGACCACATAGACTGAATCTGAGATCAAATTGAATGCAAATTGACATCTTTTAAACACCTCAATTACGATTTTCAACTCTACTATTTGGGGGGAGCCCGGTTGAAATTGACATAACACAGGCTCTTGTCTTTCTATCAAATAGGCTCCACAGCCTGTCTTTGAGCCATCAGTAAATACATTTGGTGACCCTTGAAGTGGTACTGCTGAAGTAACCTTAGGGAATATCACTGGGTGCTCCTTAAAAAATAATAGCAATGGATGCTTAGGATAATGGTTATCAATCACTCCTTCAAAGCTACATTGCAATATTGCCCAATCATCTACAGTGCCACACAAAATCTTAATTTGATGACTGGAATAGGGCACTATTATACTGGCAGGAGCAACTCCAAAAGACTGCAAGCATTGTTGGATACCGTTTAAGGCTAAAGCAGCAACTGCAGTGGGATAATGTTCTATGGATTTTTTTGGAGAAATCTTTGAATAAGTCCATAATATTGGTCCGTCCTGCCATAGCAATCCTGTAGGTTGACCATAGGTGGCAAATATGCACAATGCAATGGGCTGTCCTTCCTGCCATCTCTTTAGGAAGGCACTCTGCAACCTTTCTTCCACTTTACATAAAGCTTTTCTTGCTTCTTCTGTTAATTGCCTAGGAGAATTAAGTGCTGAATCACCTTTCAAAATATCATATAGGGGTCTTATTTCATAATTTGGTAGCTTTAAATAGCCTCTTATCCAATTGATATCTCCTAACAACCTTTGAAAATCATTTAGAGTCTTTAAATTATCTTTTCTTATCTCAATCTTTTGAGGTATTATCTTTTCAGATCCAACCTTTGCTCCTAAATAATTAACCACATTTTCCTTTTGAACCTTATCAGGAGCAATAAACAACCTCTTCTTTTTTAATAATTGAACTAATTCTTCATAGGCCTGATCTAACATTTGTTCACTCTTAGCTGCCAGTAAGATATCATCCATATAATGAACACATCTCAAATCTGGAAAATCCTTTCTCAAGGGAGAAATGGCTTCCCCCACATACAGTTGGCACATAGCGGGGCTGTTTGCCATGCCCTGAGGTAATACTACCCATTCAAACCACTGATCAGGTTCCTCATGGTTACAGGATGGAACAGTAAATGCAAATCTCTCACTATCTTTGGCACACAAAGGGATGGAGAAAAAACAATCCCTTATATCTATAACTATTATGGACCATGAGGCTGGCAAAGATGATAAAAGCGGCAAGCAGCGTTGCACTGGGCCCATGATCTGCATTTGTTGATTTATGGCACGCAGGTCATGCAACAATCTCCATTTTCCAGATTTATTTTTAATGACAAAGATAGGTGTATTCCAGGGAGATACGGATGGTTTTATATGCTTTAAAGACATCTGTTCATCCACCAACTCTTTGGCTGCATTCAATTTTACAGAGGAAAGTGGCCACTGAGGAACCCATACTGGGTCCTCCGTCTTCCAGGTTATGGGAATGCCCTCCTCAGTGGCCCCTAGGAAAAACGCAGACCCTGTCTCTTTTGTCTTTGCTGCATAGATATGGGACTCTTCCGTCCCTGCAAATATTTTCCTATTCCAAAGCCTGGAGAATATCCCATATCTTGCATCATACGTTGGGCTGAATCAGAATAATCATTACTCAATTTAAATCCCATATCCTTTAAAAGGTCTCTTCCCCAAAGGGAGATAGGGAGCTCAAGTACATATGGCTGCATTTCTCCTGAGTGGCCTTCTTGGTCCTGCCACTTTAATAATCTTGCACTCATATCTGGAGTCTTAGCATAACCCAGGCCTTGAAGTGTTTGAGAAGAGGCTTGTACGGGCCAACCTGAAGGCCAGTCTTTCTTTGCTATGATACTCCTATCAGCCCCAGTATCCAAAAGGCCCAGGATCCTTTTACCATCAACTTTTTTTTTTTTTTTTTTTGTTTTTTGGACAGGGGTTTTTTTAAAATTTTTTGGTTTTTCCGGGCCCCGTTTTGTAGACCAGGCTGGCCTTGAACTCACAAAGATCCGCCTGCCTCTGCCTCCCAAGTGCTGGGATTAAAGGCGTGCGCCACCACTGCCCGGCTTACCATCAACTTTTAACTCCAAGACGGGGCGTTGGTCCAAATCCAAGGAGAGAAAAGTCAGATCCGTGCCCGTGGACCCAAAACCATCTTTTCCTCTCTCTCGATCCTTTGCCGCATAGCGATCATGTAAGCTCGGCAAAATGACCAACTGAGCAATTCTATCTCCAGGAGAGATAGCTGTTATACCACAGGGGGAGGCTACCGATCTTAACCACTCCTGTATAATCTGGATCTATAACCCCAGGATGGACAATAAGTCCTCTCAAGGCTGATGATGACCTCCCTAACAGCAAACCAACTGTACCAGGTTCAAGGGGTCCTTTAAAATCTGTTTCAATTAACTGGACCCCCATTTGGGGCGTTAATACGAGTCTGGTGGTGGAGCAGAGGTCCAATCTTGCTGAGCCTGCAATGGCTCTCCGCGGTCTCTTGGATGGCGGAGGGTTGGCCATCTCTCTTGATTCTGTTCTTTGTCCTGATTCTCTACTGCCCCACATATTTGTGGGCCCTGGGGTCTTGGGCCCCGCTGTCCGTTTTTTGGACGAGCGCCACCATAACCTTGAGTCAAAGGCTGGCCATGGATGTCTGTCACTGAACGGCATTCATTAGCCCAATGGTTCCCTTTTTTACATTTTGGGCATAACCCCGACCGCCTGGGGCATTGTACACTTCCTGTACTTTCTGTACTCCTTCCCCCGGGGCACTGTCTTTTAAAGTGTCCCATCTTGCCACACTTAAAACAAACTCCTGAACTTCCTCCACCTTTTCTGGTCAACTGTACTACTGCGGCAGCAAGACCAGCATTAGTTAACGGCCCTCCAAGTTCTCTACACACTTTCATCCAGGCTTCTAGCCCTTTGTTCTTGTAAGGGGTGATAGCGGCTCTACACTCTTTGGTGCATTGCTCATAAACTAACTGTTTTATTAATGGCATGGCAGCATCCGGGTCACCAAAAATCTTCCCTGCCACTTCCACCAATCGTGCCACAAAGTCTGAAAAGGGCTCCATGGGGCCCTGTAGAATCTTAGTTAAGTTCCCACTCACCTCCCCTTTGTTAGGAAGGGATTTCCAAGCCTTGATAGCTGTCTGGTTTATTTGTTCATAAACCTGATTGGGATATCCTGTCTGCTGGTTGGCAAATCTCCCCTGCCCAAGCAGCATATCTCTATCCCAGGCTGGATTTCCATTCCTCTGATTAATGGCTGCTTGTTCAGTGGCATACTCAATCAAGAAAGCTTTCCAGTCTAAGTATTGCCCTGGACTTAAGCAGGCGCGGGCCAGGCCACTCCAATCACTCGGGGTCATACAATGTCTGCTTAATGCTTCTACTTGAGCCAATGTAAAAGAAGCAGTAATACCATAGATACGAACCGACTCTGCAAGGGATTTAACTACTTTAAAATCAAGCGGTTCCTCATACCTGTTTCCTTGTGGATCTTGGTATACCGGATAGGCAAACTGTAATTCTGTTCTTACTTGTGTCCACATCCCCGGGCAGAAAGATCTCCCTACTTTCAGGGACTGAACAGGCTGATCTATCTGAACGGCTTCTGAGTATGGAGGGGTAGTTGAAGGCGCCACGGCAACGGCTTCACTTACACCGACTGCCACCAACGTGTCTTTCTCTTTTACCTTTTTCTTTTCCCTTTTTCTAATAGCAGTCCTCTCCAACTGTTCTATTAGAGCGTGTAGCTCCCCTTCAGAATCCGTGCCCTCTGAATCCTCAAAATCTCTAAAATCTCTAAGATCGGGATAGAGAGGGACCTTCTTTTTGCTTCCCTTTTCACTGTCTGCCTGCTCAGATCTTTCCCCTTGCAGCAGTTCCAAGGCTGATTCTCCCTCCTTGATTGCGTTACAGCATCTTTGATCTTCTAAACAACTCCTCACCATCTTCCAAATCGGTCTTACTTCATGCTTCAGAGTACCTTGCTCCCAAGCAAAATCCAAGTCCCTGTCTAATTTGTCCCAGCAGGATACAGTAAGATTCCCGGACACCGCAAACCATGGAGCCACAGAGTTGCATTCATTCAAAAATCTCTCTAGGGTTGACTTCTTAAGTTTCAAATTCCTAGCTAAAAGTAGCCCCTGAAGAGCCAGAAAAATTGGATGTGACTGAGACAATCCCATGATTAAAAATTTACTTTCGGTTCACAGTTTCCCCGTGAAACTTTACCTTTAGTTCGCAACTTCCCGCGAAACTTTACCTTTTGTGCGCAATTTCCGTGAAACTTTACCTTTTGTGCGCAATTTCCGCGAAACTGTACCTTTTGTTCACAATTTCCCCGAAACTTTACCTTTTGTTCACAATTTCCGCAAAACTTTATTGTCCCAATTTATCCCAGGAACTTACCAGTGCACTGCCCCTGACTGCAGGAGTTCTGAGTCTTTTCTGGTTCCCCGTATGGGCCACCACTTGTCGTGTCCCCCTCGACCAGCAAGAACGACGCAACTCGCAAAAGCTCTTCTCAAGCAGTTTATTCAGGTCCCTTGAAAACAGTCTTCCGAATGCCCGGGCAGACCCAACCCACAGGCTAAATACTATATGAACAGCCAATCAAGTAAAGCCACGTGGTGCTATCTTAGAGGCCCACGTATGCGGAAGCAAGCCAGATCAGCGGTCTTAGCCAAATATGGACTTGTTTACCACAGAGAGCGCTCACCATCGGGCTGGTGGAAGGCGGAAACCGGCGCCATTTTTAGGGCGCAGCACGTCGCAGCTCTCTACACCTGAGCATTCTTCACAAGCCACTCCCAGCAGGATACCCGGCCCCCTCCCCTGCCACGCATTTCCATCACACTTAGAATGCACAGCCAGGATCCTTCCTAAGGCCTTGAGTGCCCCGCCCATGCAGATCCCTTCTGTCTTGAACAGGCACCCACCCCCTCCTTCCTGCACTGCACTCTCAGCCTTCTGCTCGTGCTGTGGACCCTGCACACAGGCTCAGCACCTCTTCACAGCTAGCTGCCTTCTGTGTGAGATACTTCTCTTGTTGCTATAGCTGAATCCCTCCTGACAAGAAGCAATTTAGGGACGAAAGGTTTGTTTCTGCTGCAGTTTGAGGGACTGCAGTAGGTCATGGGGAGGAAGGCCTAGCAGTGGGAGGGTAGAGTGGTTAGTCACATTACATGAGCAGCCAGGAAGCAGTGTGGACAGGAAGTGAGATTGGGCTATAAAACCTCCCCACAGTGACCTGCTTTCTTCAGTGAGGCCCCTGAAGGTCCTACAACTTTCCAAAAGAGTGACACCAACTGGGGACCACATGTTCCAAGTGTTCGAACACACAGCCTGCGGGGGCACACACAAAGCAGCAGAGGTTTCTTGATGAATCTAACTCTCAGAGAGGCAGTTCTAGATTCATCCCTGTCGCTGTGGTAACACACGCTGACCAAAAGATGTGTGAGGGAGGAAAGGAGAAAGGATTTGCTGCTTGGTTTATACTTCTGTGTCACAGTCCATTGTTGAGGGAAGTCAGGGTAGGGACTCAAACAGGAGATTGAACCAGAAACCATGGAGGATGGTCGCTTGCTAGATGACAGGCTTATGGTTACTTAGCTTTCTTAGACAGTCCATGACTCACGTTCCCAGGGAATGGGCTGTCCACAGTGGGCTGTGTCCTCCTATATCAATTGAAAATTAAAATAGCTGGGTATGGAGGTGCACGCCTTTAATCCCAGCACTCGGGAGGCAGAGGCAGTTGCATCTCTGTGAGTTCAAGTCCAGCCTGGTCTACAGAGTGAGTTACAGGTCACCCAAGGCTACCTAGTGAGATCCTATTTCAAAATAGAAATGAAGATGATGAGGATAGCCTTCCACAGACATGTCCAAGGCCAATCTTATCTTGGCACTTTCTAAGTCAAGGTCTTCCTCTCAGATGATGCTAGGTCACATCACATTGACAATTAAAGCTGACCAGGACACAGACTCTTCTGATCTAATCTAATGGGGCCCAGCTGTTTTTCTCTCACCCTACCTGGACCCTGTATGAAATACTCAACTACCGACTGGTGGTACCCAGCTACTCCATCATGCAGCAAACCGGTTACCTTCAATCCCATCTGGAGATCTGCTCATGGAATCTCGGAGGTAGTTAGCACCTTACACTTCCTGAGTTTACAGAATACAGGAAGAAAGTTGAAAAATCGGCTGCCACCAAATAAGCAAAAGCATGTGTTTTGAAGGAATTGCATCATCACCCCTAAACTCTCAGCATCACCCCTAAACTCTCAGCATCACCCCTAAACTCTCAGCATCACCCCTTTACTAAAACCAGAGGCTGCATGATTTTAGAATCCAGGCCAAATATGTCTCTATCCATGGAAACAGATACAGTGAGTCGCCAGTATTGAATCAGACTTCTCACTGGGGCTTCCCTGACACATCCCAGGTGTCCTTCCCTTTAGTTATTATCAGACATTCATAGAATATGCACTCTGACACACACACACACACACACACACACACACAGAGTCATTATAAATACAGGGAACCCTCATTATATTTCTACCAACCCTCCCTCCAACTGTCCTCTCTTTCTTGTCTACAGCATAGTCCGTGAATGTGTAAAACTCCTCAAACTTGCTTCTAATGCATGTTTTGTTATTTGAGAGGCAACTGCAATGACTGGCCAGCTAAATCTACCATGGCAGTGACTTGAATTGACAACTTTGAACACTACATTGTCATTGGGAAGAGATAATCCATCCTCTCTCCTCTCTCTTCTCCCCACCCCACCTCATCTTATCCTGTGTGTGTGTGTGTGTGTGTGTGTGTGTGTGTGAGTGTGTGTGTGTACATATACATGTGTGTGTTTATGTGTCACTGCAGCTGTACATGTGTCCCAGAATGTGTTTGGAGGTTACATGGCAACTGTTCTGTTAGTCTTAGCCTTCCACTTTTTTTTTCAAGACCAGGTTTCTTGTTATTTTGCAGATGCATATGTCAGGCTAGCTGGCCCATGTGTGTGTATGTACATGTGTGCATTTATTTCTAGGGATTACTCGGTCTCTATCTTTCATCTTGCTTTAGAACCACTGGGATTACACGCCTGGCTTCATGTGGGCTCTGGGGACTCTAATTCAGGTCTTCACCATTACATAGCAAGTGCTCTTACCTACTGAGTCATTTCCCCACCCAGCCCCCTTTTTAAGACAAGGTCTAATGATGACCAGACTGGTCTTGAACTTGCTGTATAGCCAAGGGTGACTTTGAACTATTTTTAATTGAATTGAATTTTGTTTGTGTGTGTTTTGTGTATGTACATATGGTGTGTGCAACTTTGTGCAAGGATGAATTTACCTCCTCTGTGCATGGAAATTAGGGACAGATGCCGGGGTCTTCCTGTTTTCTCTGCCTTATTGCTTTGGGTTAGGGTCTCTCATGGACCTAGAAGGTCAACACCTCAGGTAGGCTGGCTGGATAGTGAGCTCTTGGGATAAGCTTGTTTCCACTGTACAGTGTCAGGTCTCAGGTGCCCAAAGTCATATCTAGCTTTTAATTAATAATTAATTAATTAATTTTGTATTTTTGAGACAGGGTTTCTCTGTGCATCCTTGTCTGTCCTGGACTCACTTTGTAGACCAGGATAATCTTGAAGTCACAGAGATCTCTGCCTCTCAAGTGTGGGCCACCATGCCCGGCGATTTATTTATTTTTAATGTATGTTCTGAGGGATTTGAGCTCGGGTCCTCAAACTTGCAGAGTAAGAGCTCTTATTCACTGAGCCATCTCTCAGCCCACCTGCTGGGATTGTAGGCATGTGTCACCACAACTAGGTATTCTGGCCTTTTAAAGTGTCACTCCACAGGTGTCCTTAAATATCAACCACATATTAACATATGACAATGGAAATTCCTTACGAAAATCACAAGGCAAATAAGTTTTGTGCTTCAAACCTTTATTTTTTTCAATTAAAAATAATTAAAAATGAATTATTATTATTATTATTATTATTATTATTATTATTATTATTATGTGTATGTGGGCATGCATGCCCCAGCAAGAGTGTAGCGGCCAGAGGTCAACTCTGTGGACTCAGTTCTCTTTTTCTACCTTTATCTGGGTTTGATAGATCAAACTATGGTTTCATGGCAAAGCACTTTTACCATCCGAGCGCCAGACTCCTCTTCTTCATTCCAGTATGTCTGCCATCTGCCAACCCTTCCTCAGGGATTGCTGCAATGCTGTGTCGGCACATCTTCAGTGAAAACCCCTAAGTGTTTGAAGTAATGTTTGATTATGGTTATTCATACACATATATGAATGGCAGCTATCTTAGCTCTGTTTATACATTCCCTTTGAGAAACACTTAACAAAACTCTAAAAATAATTTCTTTTGTTGCTATTGCCTTACTTTATTTTAATTTAATTTTATTTTTTTTACAAAATTTCAGACAAGAATATACCGTACATCGAGCATAGTCCTTCTAAACCTCCTCCTTCCCTTTTTGTGCCCCTTTCATTATTCCTCTTTGCTCCCCTAGACAGTTTCAATTGTATTTCCATGCCATATGTACATATGTGATTTTATGCATCTCTATAAAATCTAGGAATCACCAACGAGAAAAACATGATAGAGATTGGCTTAATTTGCTGAACATGAATGTCCTAGTTAGCTTTAATTGTTAACTTGAAACAACCCTGAGTCATCTGAGAAGGGAATCTCAGCTGAGTAATTACCTATCATATTGTCCTATGGGCATATCTGTAGGGGACTGATTTAAAGCCTGTATTGCAGGAGGATCCAACCCACTGTGGGCAGCGCCATTCCCTGGACAGTGGTCATGGTCTGTATCGAAAGCTAGCTAAGTATAAGCCTTTGTATAAGCCAGCCGTCAAGCAGCTTCCTCCATGGGCTCTGCCAAAATTCCTTGGCTTTGAACTAGCTTCCTAGTTAGAGGTGATGCTGGGTGGAGGAGCAAACAGACCTGCCTTCAAGTTCCTGCTTGAATTCTTGTCCTGAATTCGCTCAGTAATGGACTGTAACCTTAAGATGATGCGAACCCTTTCCTCCCCTAAGCTGCTTTTGGTAGTGGTGTTGGTCACAGCAACAGAAAGGAGACTAGGGCAACAATTATCTTCAGTTATATTCATGTTCCTGTAGATGGTTTAACTCCTTTCTTTACAGATGAAAAATTTATATGTGTTAGAAATGACACCTAATGGTTCATTTTCACAGGTGCCCCGAGCCATCTTAGGTTCAGCTACAAATGAACAGAAAACACAATACCCTGCTACTGTCTACTATTCTAACTACCCCCATCTCAACTCTGCTAAGATTCACCCCAAAACTACAAGTTTAGAGTAGAAAATCACTAACAACTGTGGTCAGGTCAAGCCTGCAAGGTCATGGGGCTGCTAAGAGTTAGAATAAAGAGAGTGTGAAGTGTAGAGATGAACCCACACAAAGTTTCTGTTGAGAAGAAGACAAACACAAGCCAGTGACAGAACCATAGATAAGAGTCGGATGATTGTTCCATCCTGGTTACGAATGCAATCGGAGGAAGGATCACGTGTTCAGGGTTAATGTACTGTCCTCAGCCTTGGTCAATGCCCCTGACATTTTGGGCGGACTGGGCTTAGCTTTTCAAGGTCTTAAATAAAACTGCTTCAGTTTCACGTCTCTGAATCTTGAGTGCTCTCTTTTATTTTAAATTTATTTATTTGTTTATTTTATGTGTATGGGTACTTTGTCTACATGGATGTTTGTATACCGTGTATGTGACTGGTGCCCATGGAGGCCAGAAAAGGATGTTGGATGGCTGTCACCCACTATGTGAGTGCTGGGAAACAAACTTGGGTCCAGTGGAAGAGTAGCTAGTGCTTTTAATTGCTGAGCCATCTCTCCAGCCCCTCATGTCCACTGCTTTTCTTATGAACTGAGGACTATTGTTTCTATTTCTCTGTGTGTATCCTTGACTATCCTGGACTCACTTTGTAGACCAGGCTGGCCTTGAACTCACAGAGATCCGCCTGCCTATGCCTCCCAAGTGCTGGGATTAAAGGTGTGCGCCACCCCCACCCCACCCCCTGCTATATATATATATATAAAATTTGTAGTATGTAAATATATTTATAACCTCTCTATATATCTTTATATATATGTAAATTTTTCTTTATCCATAGAAATAAATATGTAGGAAAACCTATTTAATTTAGGCTTTAAAGCGGAATGTTGGAAACCCCTTCCTCTCTTTCTGCCTATTAGCTATGTTGCCTTGGGTAAACAATATAGCATCATTGGCCTTCAGTTTGTTCTGTGTAAACAGCACCTGCCTATACAGGAAAGGACCTGATCTTTAAGGTTGCTGTGGGATCATTTCTGTCACCATCATAGGCTTCATCATCTTCAGCAGCAGCAGCAGCAATGTTGTGGCCAGTTCTTCCCTTTTCTTCAGAAGACAATTTCTCTCTAGTGCCCTTACTTCCCCCTTGTCCTGGATAAATTCTAAGAAAGTTTGTTGCTTTTATTAATACAGTCACATGGGGATATATGGGGCAGGTGGTGGAAGGAGGCTGGTCAGCCTTCAGCATAAGAACAAACTCAGCTTTAAACTTGAGAGCGGCCTGTATGTAACCTGCTCTGAACAGCTTTGGTGTCTGCGCAGCTCCATCCTCCTCGGCCTCCCTTTCAGCAGGTTTCTTGGCTCGCCCGAATGCACATGACTCTGAGTGTTTGATCCTGGTGTTTCCTTCTTGATTCTAACTCCTGAAATGTTTTGCATAAAGTGGTCAAAGAGAGCGTAATTTGAGTTACTTGCTTTTTTTTTTCCTGGCAAAAGTTGATTTCAGTGTATAGGCAAACCAAAACAAACCGACTGAAACTATTCAGAAGAAAAGAGTCTACAGTCCAGGTGGCTCACACAAGACGTTGTGGACAAGGAGTGGCAGGCAGCCTTCTGCTGAGGGCAAAGACCGTTTCTTGGCACAGTGTGCTGGGGATCCTCTATCCACTGATGGCTTTTGGGAGGAAGCCAGTTAGCTGCGAGGGGCAAAGGATGGTCAACGAGTCCAGGGGCTTCAGACAGACAGTAGGATAACTTCTAATGTTCTGTAGTGTAGTAGGGTAACTGTGGTCATGAACTATTAATTGGATACTTCCAAAGGGCCTGTAGAGGATGGTTCCACCCAAGGGAATGCTGTGTCCGAGGCAGTAAGCATGTCAGTTACCAGATCTGAGTGTTACAAATTGACTGCAGGGGGGCTGGAGAGATGGCTCAGAGGTTAAGAGCACTGACTGCTCTTCCAGAGGTCCTGGGTTCAATTCCCAGCAACCACATGGTGGCTCACAACCATCTATAATGGGATCAGGTGCCCTCTTCTGGCCTGCAGGCATATGTGCAGACAGAAAAACAAATTGACTGCAGCAATTGAAATGCCACACTGTACCCCATACATACAGGAAACTACGGTGTCTCATCCAAAACTAGGAAATATATGAACCCCTAGTTGGCACCTCTGAAACGCTCAGATTCACATCTCATTTATCACATGCTGTTCAAAGTGGAGTGTTTGCATTAGCGCAGTCTACTGAAGGAGCAATGCTGTTCAATTAGGGTTCGTCAGAAAAGTTCTCCTCGGTCTTCTGGAAATCTGTGGGACATGTATGTATGTATTTACTTATTTGAGGCAGGTTGGATTTAAAATTACAATGTAGCCAGGGCTGGCTTGGACTCCTGATCTACTAGCCTCTATCTCCTAAGGCCTAGGATTACAAGTGTGTACTACCATGCTCAGATGTGGGACATATTTTTGTAGTCACAGTAGTTGAAGACATTCCTAGTACTTTATAGATAAAAGTCAGGACTTTTAGCCACCCTGTAAGATTTGGGATTTTCCTCCATGATGAGGAACTGTCTCCAATGCCTGTTATTGTGTGTGTTTGTGTGCGTGCATGTGTATGTGCACATGTGTGTTAGTGTTTGAGTGTGCATGTATTTGAATATGTATTAGTGCATTGTGTGTGCATGCACATATGTGTTAGTGTATGTTTGTGTGAATATGTGTTAGTACATGTGTGTTAGTGTGTGTGTATGTGCATGTAGAGATCAGAGTTGGGTGTTGGCCATCCTGTCCAATGCTCCCCACCTTAGTTTTTAAGGTAGAGTCTTTAAACCTCGAGCTTGCCAATTTGGCCAGACTGCCCAGCCAGGAAGCTTCAGGGATCCTCTTTCCTGTACTTCTCCAGTGCTGTGGTTGTAGGGGTGTAGCACCATACCTGTCTTTTCTTGTACATTGGTGGTAAGGATTAAATTCTGATCCTTGGCAAGGCAAGCACAAGGACTAGAGACTCACTTTACTAGCTGAGTTATCTCTCTGGTCTTTTTGTATTATTTTTTAAAAATTAATTACATTTATTCTCCCTGTTCTGTGTGTGTGTGTGTGGGGGGGAGGTCAGAGGACAACTTGTGGGAGTGAATTCTCTCCTCCTGCCATGTGG
>CAJQZJ010000638.1:874569-903503 GCA_907164525.1 Lophiomys imhausi | reverse complement strand
GTTTCTCTTCCTTTTTCTTTCTCTTTTCTTCCTTTCTGTTTCTCTTCTCTTCCTTTCCCTTTCTCTTCCCTTTCCCCTTCTCTTCCTTTCTTTTTCTCTTCTCTTCATTTTTCTTCCTTTCTTTTCTCTCTCTGTCTCTCTTTTATACTTTACTTATTTTTATTTTATGTGCATTGGTGTTTTGCCTGCATGTATGTCTGTATGATGGTGTCAGATTTTGGAGTTAGAGACAGTTGTGAGGTGGCATGTGTGTAGGGAGTTAGAATAATTAAATTAGATTTAGAAAATATATAGGGGTTTCTGATACAGTCTCTTAATTCGGGGCATGAAGATCAACTTGGCTGTGAGTGATTAGCTTATCAGCTTGTGGAAAAACAAGGTTAAAGTCAGGAAAGACTTAATGAACTGAAAACACAAGGCTGAAGTCAGGAAAACAGGAAAGACTTAATGGACTGAAAAACAAGGTTGAAGTCAGGAAAACAGGAAAGACTTAATGGACTTAAAGAAATAAAGTATCTGGCCTGACATTGTTTTCAGCTGCTAAGTGGGCAGAGCCCAAATTAAGCTGAAATAGAGTTCCTCCTATTTAAGGAAAGTGCATGGAGCCCCATAAAAAAAAAAAGAAGAGGCCCCTGATGCTAGAGAGCTCTGAGAGTCCTGCTGGAAAAAGTGCTGGCCATCATTTGATGGCCAGATCTCCCTGAGGCAGAAAGAAGCTGGTGAGCAAAGAAAGCCTGAGCAAGACACCAAAAGGCCAAAGACTAAACCCTGTGGCTCAGTTTTTGCCTAGAGGGATTTGATCTGTCCGAACAGTGGCCTAAAGGAAACTGTGTCTGGCTTTAAGGACTCTGAGGTAGAGTGGCAGAGTTGTTGATGCAAAGAGAGAAGAAAACATTAAGCCTTATTTAAGGTAAGACTGCAATAACCAACTTACCCTGACGAACCTACATCTGAGATATTCCAATAAAAGGACTGCTAAGTGTGTTAAAGAATTTACAACAAACACTGTGTTCCTGACAACTGAGGACCTGCCCCAGAGACTGTATCCTTCTAAAAGGTTAGGAAAATAATTGTCAATAGGATTAGTGGTTAGATTAAAGGGATTGTAGGAATTTATAGGATTAATAGTTAAAAAATTGTTGGTATTTGTTATAAGTGAATACTGTTAGTTAATAAATAATAATAATAATTAAAAAGTTTGGAAACACATGTGGGTACTGGGAAATGAACTCAGGTCTTCTGGAAGAGCAGTAAGTGTAAATACTGACCCATTTCTCCAGCCCTCTCTTCTCTTCTTCCCTTTCTTTTCCCTTTTCTTCCCCTTTCCTTTTTTTCTTCCATTTCTCTCTCTTTCCCTTCACTTCCTTTCCCTTTCTCTTCTTCCCTTCTTTTCCCTTTCCCTTTCTCTTCTCTTTCTTTCTTTTTCCCTTCCCTTCCTATCTTTTTTCTTTTTCTCTGAACAGCATAGCATACTACTTCTACCTAAGCTCAACTGACTGCCACCTTTAATTCCACCATCAGCTTTCGTTCCCCTTTGCTCTAAGTGTATTCATAGATATAGTCATATATTTATATATGCAAAGTCTGGTGATTAGGAGGGGATCATATCCTGCCCATCACAGTTACAGAAATGCCTCTCACCTTCCCCCGCCCCAAAACCTAACATGCTTAGAGAGGCAGCAGGAAATGATCTGGAAAAGCAGGTGTACTTCAGACCAGATTCAGCCTCATTATCATTGAACTTGGTTTAGACATTATCCTGTGTGATATTTGTATTTCCCCAAATCGTGGTGATGGAAGTGATTTTGTAATGACCCATGTAGCTTGTTCATCCTTTTGTTCATGAGGAAATGGAGAGTTGGGCTGGTGAGTAACTTCTCTGAGATCTCCCAGCTTGTGGCAGTTGAGGAGGATCTCTGCCAACATCCTTGATTCTCCGCCCACTGCTCCTGCCACCTTCTTCACTTTTACAAAATCATTTATCTCTATCTTTTCTAACCCTAAGAAAAATGGGCTTTGACCTTCAGAAGGCATTTAATCTTTTTGACAAATCAAGTTTTGTATGTCGTATGGATGTAGCAGCTGTCAATAAAAAATCTTTGAACTATAGCAGAGCAGAAAGAGAAATGGAAGGCAGGACTTCCTGGGAGAGGAGAAAGGATCTCTGGGAGGAAGAAAGGGGAAGGCCCCTTTTCACCAGGAGACATAACAGGAGAGTGATTGTGTGCACAGAAGGTACAGCTAGTCACATGGCTGGATGGGACTAGGGGGTCAGGTTAACTTAGATGAGCTACTTAAGAGTCTGCCTAGCGAAGGCTTAAGTGTTGAAATATTAAAAAAGTGTTGCTGTATTAATTTTTATGGCCTAAGGACCACTCTGGGTGTTAGGCCTGGAGACATAAGCCACCAGTCTCCCACAACAAAGACTGTCTGTCTGTGTGCAGGGGTCTGAAAGGAAGTTACAATAATTGGATAAGATGCTTACATGGTTTTTGCTGCATTTTCTGACCAGGACACATAATGAGTTGAGGAGGCAACTGCCTGGCATTTGGTCAGACTGCATGGTGTCAAAAAGATGCAGATAAATCGAAAGAGGTCTGGAGGAGAATAGCTGAAATGTTGAGAGGAGGGAAAATTGAAGCATCGTAACAGGATGTTTTGCTGAGCAGCCAGTCAGTTAGAAGAAAGTGGGCCCTGGGATGACTATGAGTATTTTCAAGCTGCAATAAAATGGTAAATGTTTACTCTTTTGGTGGGCCTATGAAAACTCACTGAGTGTAGATACAGAGAAAGAATACTGTGTGCCACCACTAAGGGTAGTAAGTACATTTATCTTAACTCTCTGTTGACCTCTGCTTTGGACATTCTGTTTCTACTATGGTGGATGGATAGGGTGACCAGTTGTCCAGTTTGGCCTGCAACTCAAGATTTTCTTGAATTTGGGACTGTAAGTGTTTAAGCCAGGACAGTCTTGAGCAAACCAGGCCAAATTGTTAGCTACTGACTACAATGATTAACCTATTGCATGCGAGAACCATAAACTGGGCCTAGCCCACCTGTGCATCTTTGGGAGAATGCAAGAGCAGGCTACCAGAAGTCTTGTTGGCATGAGGATTTCAAATCTCCTTGAAGACATGCTAAAGAGATCCCTGTTGCTCATGGTTGAGCCATAGCTAACCTGTTGTACAGTTCTGCATCTACAGAGAAGGCAAAGCCTGTTTGTCTTGACTCAACCCAGGGGCATCTAGATTCTTTGGATAGACATCACGTGGCTTACTGTTGCTCAGTGCAACTCATTCTGAAACTTCTGCTTAGGAGTCACCTATGTTTAATGGTGATGGAGATGGTATCCCTCTAGACACCTCTCACTAACTGGAGAATGCTGCTTCTGGAGCCCGCTGAGGGAGGCCAGCATTAGGGCAGGAGCTCTGCAGGAACAAATTGAGAAGTGTGTGGACAGTGTCGGTGGCCACAGGAAGATGGCTGGTCACTTTTTAGTAGCAAAGAATGACAGTAATAAGTCAGGCCCTCGGAAATAGAAAAAAAAGAACCAATGAAAACGAGAATGGAAGCATCTATTGAGAAAGCACATGAAGACCCTCTAAGACATGGGGACCATTTTCACACATTTTCATGGATCCTAATGAGTCTTCCTGAGACTTCCTCCAAGCTGAATAGTATCTCTACTTGTATCCAGGCTGTCAAAGTCTAAATCTTTTTCTGTCAAAGTAGAGAGAGTAGGGGCCCCAGTGCTCAGGGGTGGTTTACTGGGAGAGTCAGTAAGAAACAAGATCTAAGCAGGTTGCTGAAAAGCAAACACAGGAGGAAAGGAAAGAAATATAGCTCAAGGCTGCCTGATCATGTCTGGTCAGGACTGGTCAGAACAGAGGCATGGATCAGGGGCAGACTGGGCATTTAGTAATCAGTCTCATGCACACTGACTCAACCACAAACTTACTTGTATGCAAGACAAAAAGACAGGCAGGCTGCCATTAACAAAAAAGCAGTGTGTCACAGACATGACCTCTTTCTTCCTCCTAGATGCATCTGGAGGGCTGAAGAACATGGTGCAAATAAGCAACAAGGAAAAGGTTTAAAATTAGACCACAGAGAGGATGGTGTGTTGCTACAATTTGCCCTGGATGCTATGGTTGTTGATGCAGATTAAGCAGCTCTGTGTCTGTGGTCACTACCTTCCTTTGACCTCTTCTGTAACATCTACCTTGGCCTCCATTATCCTCAAGGATTGTCTGCCATCCTCCTCCTCATCTGAAGTCCTGGATGAGCCTGGCTATAGGAATCTAAGTCCAAGGAGGCTGAGGAAGACAATGTCTGCAATTTTCCAACTTCTGTGATGGTAGCTGACTTTACATTCCCAAACTCATGAAATAGGGATCTTAGTGACTAGTTAGAAAGAATGACAGTTGTTCTTTACAGCACCTCATTTAGTGGCTCAATGTGAACATATACATGTACTCACAGTCATAACTCATGTGTCCCACCTGATTATAAGATGACCATCTGTAGTAGAAGTTTTGGTTTCTTATATTTTTGGTTGTGAGTCTAGCCTTTAACATCTGAGCCATCTCTCCAGTCCAAGCTTTGATTTCTTTAAAAGTTCAGTTGTGCTATGTGAATGTGTTTTTGCTTTGGTCTCAAATGTAGGATGTGGAAATGCTTTATCCACTACTGAAAAACAGACTCGTGAGAGGGACATGGTATTTGTCAGCTGAAAAACATCCTGATGAAAGAGCGTGTGATGTTTTTTGTCAGCAGGAGACTGTCTTGTGGTGGGGGGCATGGCTTTTGCCAACTGGAAAAGCATCCTTGTGGGGATTCTGAAAGGGTATAATTAGGAGACCCCAAAACAGAGAGGGGTTGCTTTTGCCTAGCGCTGCTTCACCTTGCTTCGAGATGCTCCTAGAAAGAGATGTTCCAGAGTATATCTCAAGTTTGCTGCTGCTTTTGCTGGCTTAGGTTGACTGAAATAACAGACTTCCTGAGCGGGAGTATGGAAGTTGTTGATGTAGCCTCTGTTGCTGCTGATTCCTGCTCCCATGTTTGCTGGCTGGTTGGATTGCTGGAATCCTGACCATGGTAAATAGAAATGCCCCAAGAAACTGCATCTAAAGAGGTCCACACCTCCTGTCCCTACTCACCTTCTTTTTCTCCTACCTTGGTTTGATGGGTTGGAAGAGAGGTAGCAGGACTAAATAAACTGCAAATAAATAATATAGAAATATGTCAAAGAAAAAAGAAATATGTCAACAACCATCATTCATTTTATTATAGAATATCCCCTTTTAAAGCACAGTTGAATTCGTGCCTTATATGTTCTGAGTTACCTTAAATGTCAGGACTTCTGAGTCAGGAACACTCCAGGTATTCCATCCTGATTCTGCCTTGATACTCTGTAATCAATGGGTACTTGTAGTGACCCCCACTACCCACTCCACATAAAATAGTGGAATGGGGCTGGAGTGATGGCTCAGTAAAGGCACCTGCTGACAAGTCTGATGATGATAGTTTGTTGCATGAATTAATAACATTTATAATTGATACTAATGATTACTAAGGTGACAGAGGTATTCCTTAACCTGCTACTTATAAATAAACATACAGAAATGTGTTAGATTTTAAAATATGCCTTAAGCACTGGTGCCTGGCAAATCTTAACTCTCTAAGCTATTTAGCTATCTCTCAGCTATACAACCCAAGTTATTTGCCCAAAAGTTGTTCTTTCTGGGCTGGATCTGCTCCATCAGCTAATTCTCAGAGCAATCTGTTCTCTGCCATGTGCTTCTCCTCCACGATCTATCCCATGGTGTCTCCCTTCCTCCTCCTCCTCTATTCTCTCCCTCTCTCTGGTGATCCTTTGCTATCACCAAGCCCACCCCCTCTCTTCTGCCTACTCACAAGCTTCAGCATTTTTATTAACCAATCATCTTTAAAATAGGTAGAGCAAGGTTCACACAACAAAGACAGGTTTACCTGATAATTTGCTCATCTGAGTGGGAACTAGATCTTTGGGGCCAATAATTAAAACTAGAATACATAGCACCAGACCAATCCTGAAACAATAGTTCAATTTCCAGAACTCATATGGTGAGGAGATAACTCACTCCCTCAGTTGTCCTCTCACCCCCACATGCATGTCATGGCATGTGCACATGTGCATGCATGGACACACACATTTAAATAAATAAGCAAATATAACAGAAGTAGTGAAATAAGTGGAGGAAGAAACTTGTTAAAATATCAGCATGTATGTTTTAGTGAGAAAAATTAATAGTCCTTTTTTTTGTGGGGGGGGGGCGGGTTCAAGACAAGGTTTATCTGTGTAGTCCTGCTGGTCCTGGACTCACTTTGTAGACTAGTCTAAACTTGAACTCATAGAGGTCCACCTGCCTCTATCTCTCAAGTGCTGGAGTTAAAGGCGTGGACCACCACACCAAGCGATGGTCTCTTTTTTAAATGTGGTTAAGAGCATTAAGTTGTCAGATGTAGCTTTCTTTGTCCATTGCCATTTTCCTTTTTGAAATCAACCAGTTCCTCACTTGGATAGGACTCTGCCTCTAGGTGAACAATACAGTCCTCACTCCAGATAGTTTTTGGATCTTGTTCAATACTGAAGATTGTTACTAACCCTCCTGCTGGACCTTGATCATTAAAAATGGCAGTATTAGGAGACAGTCCATGAATCCATGGAGTTCATCCACATGATCACTGACTTCAGTTATGGGAGCAGCCCTACTTTCCCTTGACAGTTGAGGGGGACCAAAACCAACGTTTAACATTGCATTGTTGTGTATTTGTGCATTTGTGTGCGTGTGCGTGAGTGTGTGCGTGAGCGTGTGTGTGTGTGTGTGTGTGTGTGTGTGTGTGTTGTTCTGGGTGACACTGTACAGTGTAGGTCACAGAATTACACACACAGTATCCTACCGACTTATTTCTCTTCTGAAATGTGTGTTGCTTAGATATCAGCAGTGTGTTGGTGGTCAGTGATGTTACACTAACAACCGTAGTATCCTTGAGGGCAAGTGCTGACATCATGATGAAAAGGACTGAAAACAGCCCATCCACCACTAGAGGGCAGGCTAGTCTCTTCAAGAAGGAACTATAGAGGCTGAAAGTTGATACTGTTAGAGCCCAAGCTGGGAAGGTAATCTGATCCTCTGTGAAGAAGGAAGCATGCATTCTTGAGTCCACTCACCAATTCCACTCCTGATTTCGTGTCAGCTCTGTGCATGAGCCCACCAAAGAATCACTCAGTGGCTCAGAAAGAGCTGACCGTCATCTGCAGGGCTGTTCTCTGCCATTCTACCTTTCTCCCACAGAAAGGTCTTTTGGGGAATATACACTTGAGACTCTTTCCTAGCTGCCCATCCTATGGGTCCTTAAATCTCCCTAGAACTGATTTTCTAGTCTGTATCCTCCAGGTTCCTGACCAGTCAACTGAACATCAACCACTGTTTAAGAATCAGATAATATGTAATGCCAAGCTTTCTCACCCAGCAAAACCGGGCAATAAAATGTCCTATACAAAGATCAACCCAGTAGGATAGCGGTTCTCCATCCATATGGGGGTTGCATATCAGATATTTATATTACTATTTATAACAGTGGCAAAATTACAGTTATGAAATTGTAACTAAATAATTTTATGGTTGTGTCATCACAACATGAGGAACTGTATTAAAGGGCCACAGCTTTAACTTTCATTGAGTTTGTCATAAATAGATGGTGAGGGGTTGTTTCACTCTCTCTTTCTCTTTAGTAATCATTAACAGCAAGGGGCTGGTCCCTTTGATGATTCATGGCCCAGAGTCCCAGAGATTCACAAGCTGGTCTTCCAAATCCAGAGGCTCAGAGCTGTAAGTCCTGAGAACTGGGGCTTAAGACGCCAAGCTTTCGAAGCAGAAGGTTTACTGCACTAAGGGCTGGAGGCAGAGGCTCAGTGCTCTAGGATGGCAGTGCTAATGACCCGTGGCCCTGGGGAGTCATAGCTCCTTCTCTTTATAGCCCTTGGCATGTTGCTGACTGTTCCAGTGGCTGGGCTTGCAGGCTTTAGTCTGACAGCTTCCTCCTTCAGATCTTCACAGCTTTGTGGTCCTCTGGAGTTCCACCACCTCTCACCTCTCCATATCCACTGTTTTTTTTTGCAGTCTTACTTTCCTGACGATCTACCCCCGACTGCTCTCTGGAACTCATTAGCCTGCTCCTAGTGTCATGGCTCTGCCCTTTGGGTACCAGGATTCTCAGCTCCTGCTAATGGGCTCTGGTGATGAATCTTGATTGTTAAGTTGGTGTGATTTAGAATCAGTCACCCAGGGGACAGTTCTGTGTGTGTCTGTGAGAGTGTTTCCAGAGAGGTTTAGCTGAGGAGTGAAGAGCCACCCTGAAGTGGTTGAGTGACACCTCCCCATGGCGAGGGCCCTGGACTGAATAAAAAGGGAAGAGAGAGGAAGGCATGACCTCCAGCTTCCATCCTTCTCCAGGTCCTCACAGTTTGACCAGCTGCCTCATGTCCTTGCTGTTACAGCTAGGGCTGCCCTTGTTACCAGCCCTTCCTTTTCATGAGGGACTGTATCCTCAAACTGTGAGCCAAGGTAAACCTTACTTTACCTAAGTTGTTTTTTCTCAGCATTTGGAGGGTAGAGGAGGAAGACTGTGAGTTTGAGGCTAGCCTGGTTCAGTAGCAAGTTCCAGGCTAGTCTAGAACATGTGGCAATACCCTAAGCAAAAACAAACAAATAAATAAATACAACAGAAAAATCAAAGCCTGAAAACCAGCCATCCCCTTACAGTTTGGCTTATTTGAGGGGAAAGTAAACATTAAAGGGTGTTTACAACAAAGACCATCAATACCCTTAATATTTCATAAAAGAACTCTTTGGTACATGTGCTTGTATGTGTGTAAATGTACATATAATGAATTTTGGTCATCTCATACCCCCTTTACTTTCTCTTATTCCCCTCTCTCTACCTCTAAATTCCTTCTTTCCAACAAGTCACCCTCCTCCTTTCGTGTCTTCTTATTTATTTTTGTGACCCACTAAATTCGATTAAAATTGTTTTCATGAGCATGGGTAGGAAGTTATTTCTGGCACACGGGCAGTTTAATGTTGGCTACCCCACTGGCGCAGGTCACTACTGTGAATTCATGACTGCCATGGCCATGTCGTGTTCAGACGACAGCATTTCACGGCACTCTTCATTGCCTTCTGCCTTTTACTTACAGTCTGAGGCTTCTTTCTTTTTTCAGTGTTTTATTTTATCTTTTTAAAGTATTACTTTTTTATGTGTATATGTGAGTGTCTGTATAAGTATCTGCCAATTGTGTGCAGGTATCCTCAGAGGATAGAAAAGGGTGTCAGATCTCTTGGAACTGGTTGAGAGCTGTCTGGTGTGGGTGTTGGGAACTGAACCTGGGCTCTCTGGAAGAGCAGCAAGCACTCTTGACTACCCAGCCATCTCTCCAGCTCCACCTGAGACTCCTTATTAGGAGAAAGAAATAGCTCATAATGAAATTCTACCTAATTGCTACCCAGGTTCGTATACACTCACTAGTCCCTCCAAACACAGACTGAATGATGTCCACACAGAAGTGAGTGCTCACAGCTGGTGGGCTGGTACTGTCTAGTACACTTACATAGTCACATGTGAGCTATATGTGTTTATTGAGGGTTAATTGTATGAGCCATTGAGCCTTTTTATGCCACTTGTACTCAACAGCAGTTAATTAAATCATATAAGTATTCCACAACCCATTTTACTCAACAAATGGAATGGCTACAGATACTAAGCATGGTCTTCATGTGTAGAATAAGTCAGTGGACAAAAAACAAAGATAGTCTTTCTCCATACCACTTATACTTTATCCCAAAAGATGCAAACTACCTTTTAGAGAGATAAGTTGAATGCTTGGTGAGATCTAACATATGTAAATCTCTCAAACTGTTGCTTAATTTGGTGTGGTTGAGACAACTGTAAGAAGATTGGAAGAAATACTTCAATGGTCTGGAAGGATTCCACTCTCAGAATACTCCACAAGTGTCTTTAAATTCTTCTTCTATTTTAGGGAAATCAAAACGAGAAAAGCACAAATACAGTTTAAACAAGAAAAAATAAAAACCTCAAAGACATCCAATCAACAAACCCTGAAGAGGGAGGGCCCTGCATCCACACAAAACGTTTAAGGTAAATATTTATCTTTTCCTTTTTAAAAATGCGTTTTCACTGTTCAAATTGACAGCCATCAGCTAGTTCCAGCTGGGTCAGATGATTTCCCTGCCTGGTGTTTGAAGACGTCTTCAATCAGGATTGCTAGGGATAAGAAGTTTTGAATTGGGAATTTGGGAAGTGGTTGCTGGGTGTCTGCACTTAGGCAGGCTTCTTAGGAATCTACTCCAGAAGAGTGTCTGTCACCGCTATATCGTTTAGGAAGAACCTCTGGGTCTCTCTCTCTCTCTCTCTCTCTGGACCTTGACTTTGTGGGTCAGAGCTCTAGATGGCAGAATTGGGGAGACTGCACCCTACATTGACAGGGAAAGCCTTCCAGCCATCTCAGTTTGAACTGTGTCATAGGAGAGACCTGGTTTGGAAAGAAATAAAGTGAGCATGTGATTGTGTGTGTGTATGTGCATGTGTGTGTGTGTGTGTGTGTGTGTGTGTACATGTTGTGCACATGTGTGTGGAAGCCAGCAATCAGTATTGGATATCTTTCCCAGTTGCTTTTTACCTGATGTTTCTGACATCAGATGTCTCTCTGAATCTGGAGATGACTGATTTGCTCAGACTGGCTGGCCAGCAAGCATGTGCCAAGGCACTTGGCATTTTTTTTTTTAAACATGGGTTCTAGAGGATCAAGTTCAGGCCTCACGCTCACACAGCTAGCTCTTTACCAACTAAGCCATCTTCCCAGGCACCAGTGTATAATTTTTGGTACCCAAATTAGGCATTCAAGGAGATTAAAAGGTGATTAATCTTAAACCCTTTATCACCTTAAGATAAAACCAGCCTGTGACTCACCTCACTGAGGTACATTATTAGTGGCTGTTGCTACAGGTTCTTTAGGATGGTGAGAGTCTCAGGTTGGCCCAGCTGTCTGGGCTGACTGGATATGGGACTTTGAGAGTTAAATCTGAGATGGTCCTGGGCAAACTGGAAAACTTGGTCACCATAGAGAATAATCAATTTAGGAGCAAGCACAGAAGAGGAGAGCTTTGTGGAGGAGGATATAGGAGTGGGTGTTCAGACTAGAAGAATGGATAGCCACCCAGAGCTAGGGAGGAAAGAGAATTCTAATTCAGATGCATGAGCTGCCTCACAATTCCTAGCATTATTTGCTTAAATCTAGGTATTTTAAGTCCAATGTGTTTCTAGTGATCACTTGGCATGTTATACAAGAAGTGTGACAGAGCTAAGTGGTTCTGCAAGCTGAAGTGGTAACAATTCCGATATGCACCCACCTCAGAATACAGGTTAATTAGCTGGTGCTTGCAGAAGCCTTTGGGAGTAGGCAGCATGTCCCCCAGCTAGATATTATTAGCCACTTAGCGCCACCTTGAACGCATAAAACCCTATTTCTGTACTTCCACCAGTCCTTGTTTCTTCAGACTTCTTTGAAACAGCTGGGTTCCTGCAGATTTCAGCATGAGCTTCTTGCTGGAGCTGAAGGAGCCACAGTGCCCATCACGTGTATGACACTGTTCCAAATCAACCCCAGCATTGGGCTGTAGGATCATCTTCTAAACATAAGCTGAAGCCTTGTTGAAAGGTTGTTGCATCTTATCTCTGTCACCTAGTCATAGACACCTTTTACATACATTTCTCATGTATCCTTTTTATATACCATACATGTAACATCATAGACCATGTGATAGTTGGTCACAAGATATCACATATCATTTATTTATTTTTACTGTGTGTGTGTGCACGCGCGCACATGCTTGCACTGTGTATTTGTGGGTATGCAGAAGCCAGAGAGTGACACCTGCCAAAGCCAGAACAATGTACGGTCTTTAAAAAGACAACTTCTTGGGGCCTCTATCATGACAAGTCTAGGCAAATGCACTGTGTCTTTTACCTATGGATAGTCCCATTCATCTTCAATGTGAGCTATCTACCTTAGGCTCATGTATTAAGGCCAATTTGGCAGGTGATGAGCCTTTGTAAAGTCATTGGATCCTGAGGGATCTGACCTAATTAATTAACGATCTACATGCTGATGGATTTCCAGTTTGATGGCATAAATTAGAATGTGGTAGAAACTGGGAGGTAGGGCCTGGTTGGAGGAAGTAGGTCACCGAGGCATGCCATTGAGGAGTATATCTTGCTCCTGGTGTCTTCCTGTCTCTCCCTTTGCTTTATTGCCACCATGAGGTGAGCATGTTTGCTCTACCATGGCCTAAAAATCAATGAAGCCAGATCCTGGATGAACCATGAAAGAAACTTCTGAAACTGGGCTACCTCCCAGAAGATTTCAGAATATTTAGCCTCTGGCCATTGGCTTCCTTTGGCTTTAGAAGTGATGGGTCCTCTTGGTGGCAGGAAGCTTCTTTTGTCTTGACAGTCATCTGATCATTCTTGCTTCCTTCTCTCCCTCCTTGGTGGCCTTCTTTCATTTGAGAGAATGGAGACTCTTCTAACAATCTCTTAAAAGATTATTTTCTTCTCACACATTCAACAGGCCAAGTCTGTATTTCTGGGACACTCCTGTGAAGAGCAGAAAGATGCCTTGATAGTCATTATAAGTATTGTTCACATGTGAATCAGACCTCCCCAGCAGAAGTTTCTGCCATCATGGAATTGTTTTTTGTGTCCACTGTCCACAGAAGCCGCAGATATCCTTGTGTGCTTCAGATATGGCTAGCGCCAGCAATAAAACACATTTTAAATTTCATACAAATTAAATCTTAAACCGTTCCATGTAGCCTGTGGCTGCAGTACAGGGCAGTGCACTTACATAACATGTATGTACTGTCTTACATAACATGTATGTACTTCTCCCTTCAATTCCTAGTTGCACTGTCTTTGTTGAGCCACCCAGGCCCACTCCTTCAGTGTCTCTAGGCTCCTTGACATAGAGGAAGTAAACACTCAGCTCTGTGCCCTCCAATTTCTGCCACTGTCAGCTCCTTTACATGTCAAGTGGGAGGGTGGGCTGGGCAAAGCTTACAGAAATGTCAGCAAGCCAGGAGAGAAAATTCCACTTGCTATCCATTCTCTTTATTGACTCAATAGGCTTTACCTGGTTCTCAGAAGAGGAGGGCAACAGCTAAATCGCAAAATGAAACACCTGTCACAGGTGGATCACATTTCTATTTCATTTTAATATGTGTTTAAACTAATGTAAGTCATTAGAGTCGTGCATACTTGAAAACAGTATATTATCAACATTTTAGAGTAAAGGTTTTGGAAATAATAAATATACAACCAGAAAATAATCCAAAGAGTGAGTTCTGAGTTTGCACAGAGGAAGGCCGCTGGTACTTCACTCAAGCTTCCGAGGGAGGCCCCATCTCTTTAGAATGGAATAAGCTGACCAAAACTTATGATGAGGGAGAAGACTGGGGAAGGTGGTTTATACAAAGGTGTTCCTGAGAGAACACTGGGAGAAGGCATTTCCCAGGAAGAGAGAAACATATTTTGTGACTGATCTTCAACGTCAAATTGGAAGCCCTGGGAGAAGGAAATGTCTGGAGAAAACAGCACAGGAGATTCTGTGTATGGGAGAGGGTGCAAGGCATCCTAGGACCATAGGGTCTGCTTCAGAGTGAATCAGAGACTACATAAGGGCCAACACTCCAGCTTGAAGGAAGGTCAAGAAGCCAGCTGATTTGGTTCCCAAGGGCTCTTTCCTGGTTTCCTACCATCTTCTCACCATGGCCTCATACCACAGAGAGGACTCTGGTCTCTTCTTCTTATAAAAACATGCTCCCACTGTGAGGATCCTGCCCCCTGACCTTACATAAGTCCCAATGTGAACCTGGCCTGCTCACACCTTTGGATCTCAGAGTTGCAGCATTCGGTACTGAAACAAGTTTCTGTGGAGCCACCTGCTCTGATACACTGTGACAGCAGCCATAGCACACAGATGGCACACCTATTGTGATACACCCATTATCCTTCCACAGGGATCTCTATATTCTTTTTTGTAGCATGTGACAGTCCTAAAGAGGCCTAGGCTGAAATCACATCAGGGGCTTGAAATTGGAGATTGGTGACTGTGGGCTGGACGCTATGGATGGAAATATATTGTATCTAACATTTCATCCAGCAGCAAGGAAGGGCCAGGCCCCCAGAGCAGGTTCTGTCCCAGGGGAAACAGAACATTGCTCTTTCCAATTAGATCCCATGATGCCTTGAATGCATCTCCCCAAAAGGAGTGCTGGAAACTTACCCTCTGATGTTACAGTGTTGGGAAGGGAAGCCTTACAGGAGGTATCAGGTGACAAGGAAGGGATATACCCTTGTGATCAGACCACTGTGGGCTACAGAAGGCTGGGGTCTGCCAGTTAAGATCTATGTCTCTGTCGTGCCTTTCCTTTTCCCGTCCTCTGTGTGACGTACTCCCCTATTTTATGACGGAGGAAAGCATCAAATACTAGCCCTTCTGTCTTGAGCCTTGTAAGCTCCAGAACTATATAAAATACATTTGTGTTTGTTGTAAATCACCCAGACTCCAGTATTCTGTTGTAGCAGCACAAATTGCACTAAGACCCATCCAGCAAACTCCTCTCATTTACATATGGCTGTCCACATGTGCAACTAAAGTGAGAGAATTGTTTACTTTGTAAATTACAACTCAAATAAGCTGTCAGGAAAGGGAAATGAGCAGTGGCAAAATAAATACAAAGTGGTGCAAGCTACAGAAAATTCTGAATCCAGCAACTGTGGGCAACGTGTCACTGAGGAAGCAGGGATAAGCCTGCAAGGATTTCCAGGGAACTAAGCGTCAGGGTGTGTCAGCTCTATGAAGCTGGAGGGGGATGGATGGCTGAGGGCCTGTGAAGGGAGGAATGGGCAGCTAACACTGAAACACACTTGGTGTCTTACTGAGTGGTGGCTCCCCTTCTGCTCTCTTCAGGACAATTCGCACAGATCTTACAGATGCTATTGGATGCAGCACGGGTTTTAAAATAAACATGGATGGGAGTGATAGCTTGTGCCTGTAACTCCAGCATTCAGAAGGCTGAGGCAGGAGGAGGCCATGAATTCCAAGGCCAATCTGGGCTACATAGTGAGTACCAGGTCAGCCTGGCCTACATAGCAAGATGGCATTTCAAGAAATAAAAACAAACGAACAAATAAACACCCCAAACCAAAAAAAAAAAAAAAAAAACCCCAAACCCAAAGCAAACAAACAAAACCCCCCAACTAACTAAAATAAGTAAAATCAAAAGAAACTATAGAAAGGATAACAAGTAAATGAGAAAGACACCGAGTGGGTGTTAGGGTCCAGGGCTCTAGGGGGTGCTTACACTTGGAGCAACTGACAGCATTTGTGTAGCAGCCAGAAGACAGCGTTGTGTTTGAAGGGTACTGGCTCTGTACGCAGGAAGAGCCTCACATGGGGAGAAGCTCCAGAGAACAACAGTAGGTCCTACCAGTGCACCATTTTACTGAGGGAATAAGTGTGAGAGCCATTTCTTTAGAGCCAGCAGAATGTGAGAGTGGAGGATAAAGGAAAGAAGGTGGTACCCAGGGGAGAGGTGAGGAGACTAGGAGAAGAGGCTGCGGTGGCTCCATTTGGCTTTGGGGTGCAAAGTGTATGAGAAATACTTTCCTTCAAAACGAGGGACCTCAAGAGGTTGCAACTGAAATGTAGATTTCCAGGTAATTGGGGCCTTTCAAATTCTTTTGGGGTGCTCCACTGAGGATCCCACTTCTGTTTGGCGGTCTCTCATGCAGCTCAGTACCCGAAGGATCTGCAGTGTTGCCTCCTGTAGCCTTCTGGAGTCAGGAGGAGAAACAAAGCCCTGCTGTGTTTTCAGGGTTACGCTGGGGTTTTGGTGGTGTGTGCTTGCAGGGCACTTTCTGTTTCTTTGTGTTGAAAATTCTCCCTGCTTACATTCTTCTTAGAGATTTTAACTCTGGATTTCTCTCTGTGTCTCTGCCTTTTTCCCTGCCTCTGTGTCTTTTGTCTCTGTCTCTCTCTGGGAACCTTTCTTGGCTCAGCCTATGAGAAAAGCAGAAGTGACGCCTGAGGGAAGATACACCTAGGTTGAGACACAAAAGATGAGCAGATGTCATTGTTTCCAGGTGGAGGAGCAGGCCTTGGTGCCAATATGGGAGACACCCTAACTGGAACAGCAAGAGAGAGGCCCATAGAGTGTATGAAGTCCAGGCAGGTTAAGCAGTTTGAACTTGATATTTCTCCTGTGACTCTTGAAGGTTTTGAAGTAGGTGGTGTTACAACCAGTTTTGACCTGTATCTAATGAGCACTTACTGTGTGTCAGGAGTTAGATACGTTATCATATTAATCTCCTCAGTGGTTCTGAGTTGGCATATATGATCTCCATTGACACATCCATCATTTCTTTAAGCAATTAAAAATTATTATTTTATTATTTTACGTGTGTGAGTGTTTTGCTTGCATGTGTGTCTGTGCACCATGTGCGTGTCCAGTGTCCACAGAGGCCAGAAGAAAGCATTGCATTCCTTGGAACTGGAGATACAGAAGGTTGTGAGCTATTACATGAGTGTTAGGGATTAAAGTAAGACCCTCTGGAGGAATGATCAGTGATTTTAACCACTGAAGCATCTCTTCAGATTCCAACATCATGTCTTTAAAACCGAGAGATGCCTTTGGACCAGTCATGATATTCATGTTTATTAGGCAGATGAGAAAATGAGACTCCTCCCTCTCAGAGAGTCTAAACCATTTCTGGAAGGCTAGGTATGACCCTGATCAGCTTGGGAGATCTGGGTACCCATCTTGTACCAATTTTACCTGGATACCAAAATTTTACCCATTTCTTGTCTTATGAGGTTTGGAAAGGTAGGGTATGAGGAAAGGCAGCAATGTTTCCAACTCTTAGAGATGAGTGTGGTTCTAAACCACTCACAGGTGAGCTGATCTCATTCATCAGATCCTCAGGTTGCTGTCCCTTTGTGAGTGCCCGGGGACTGTGTGACTAGGTTTTGATCAATGTTGATGGCTTGTGAAAAATGTGTTTGGTTCAGGAGTTCACATTCTCTCATGGGCCAGCTACTCTGATGAGCCAGTGAGGAGGGGGCAGGAAGCAGAGGCTTGGCAGTCTGGGATGCCAGTGATGGGAAGGTAGATTGCTTTGTTTCCTAACAGTTTCTCGTGCTGTAAATCTCCAGATTTCCACCCTTCCTTTTCCAAGTGTCCCTTCCATTTGCCCCATCCTCTCCCTCATAGAACCCACATGAAACTCACATGCTACATCTGGATTTTGTGAGAATCCTCCTGGTTGATTCTCGTTGTTCTGTCAAAGTATGGGAAGTACCCCTCAAGGGCAGGTGTCTGAACTCCTCCACTGGGCTCCTGAGGACATGACAGACACATTAGTGCCCCTGAAAGAGGGCGATGATTTAGAAACTACAGATTTAGAGCAGGAAATGCCATGACGGACACTGGCGTGGGGAGGAAGACACTTGGAACAATAACATGACAGAGACAAAGGGAAGGTTGGAAAGACAAGATGAAAGGGAGAGTGTTTCCTGTCAGTGCTGTTTTGGTGTAGGACCCATCCTCAGTAGAGCTTCTGTGCCCCTCCATTCCCCCGCCCACCAATAATACGATTATTCTGCTGAATCCCAGTGGCCTTTTCTTCAACAAAGGTGACTTTCGGCAGTGATTGGGATACTTCCCATACAACGGCAGACCCTGTTAGTTTCTCTAAAACAGGGCTAGAGAGATGGCTCAGTTGGTAAAATTCTTTCTGCACAAACATGGCAACCTGAGTTCCATCCCCAGGGCCCGTGTGCAGAAGCCAGGTGTGCTAGCACATGCATGTGATCCCTGCACTGGGGAGTCTGAGATGGGTAGATCTCTGATGCTAGCTGGCCAGCCAACCTAGTATCACCAAGAAACCCCCGGCCCCAGTAAGAAATTTTGTCATAGAACAGAAGATGGATGACTCCTTATGTGTGACCACTAAGGTTGACCACTGGTCTTCACACGTACAATCATATGTGCACGGATGCATGGACACATGGACCAATGGATGCATGCATGCACGCATGCGCAGACACACACCCCAGTTGTTACATCCTTCACTTTATTTGCACCGAATCCCATGTTTAATTCTCCTCCAGAGCATGATCATGCTGTTCAGATTAGGATGAGTTTTAAGTGGCTCCAGACCCAGGATAGGGGACCTTGCTTTCTTTTTGCTAGGGTGCTGTGATGTGGATGTGAGTTGCGAGCGTCTCTCAGAGACTCATGTGATGAAAACTTGGTTCCAGTGTAATAGTAATAAGGTGGTGGGAACTTTCAGAAATGATGAAGTCCTGGTGGCACCACCTGCAGAAGGGGTTAATCCAGTTCTTGCAGGATCAGGTTAGTGCCTTTGAAGATGAATTCTTGTAAAAAAGTAGCCATCATGCTGTGACAGGGTTTAGGAATCCCCATAAAGACCACTTCATGTGGCCACCAGATTTTGGACTTCCAGCCTCCAACTGTGAGCTAAATAATCTCTTTTCTTTCTAAGTCACTCGACTTTATTTATTTTGGCTTACAGTTTATGAGGGGTTCAGTCCTTTTCGACGGAGCAGGCTCAGGGTATGTGGCTCAGGTCACGGTGGGAACATGTGGAGGAGGCTGTTCTCATCATGGTGGATGAGGAAAAGGAGGGAAGACTGAGGAAGACCTACAAAGGCTTGCTTCTAGTGACCCAGTTTCTCCAGCTAAGCCCCCCACCTCCTGAAGGTTCCATAGCCTCCTGCCCCCTAATAGCAACCCCAGCTAGGAAAAAAGCATTCAAAACATGAGCCCATGGGAGTACAATTTAGATTCAAATTATAACACAAAACCTTCAGTAGCACAATATGCATTAGAGATCTCGCTAGAGATTGGTTTATAAGTGCTCATGTGATCCAGTTTTGGCCAATGAGATAAGGGGACAATACATGCCAATGGGATGTGAGCTAATGTGGTTGAGGCCCATTGGAACAGAAGTTTTAAACACAGGTATGGAGAGTGACTTGATCATTTTTGTTCCTGTTGTCTGTGAAAGAGGAGCAGGGCACACAGGGGCTGCTCCTCCCACCTGGGTGCCCTCAGAGTGAGAGGTGAGACAGACTTGAAGACATTCTACCCCACTGTTCCAAAACCAGAGCAGAGATTTGGAGATTGTTTATCATCCAGAAAGGGCTCCCTATATGTTATATGTTATAGATTATGAAATATCATAAGGCATGTCATAGCAGTATGGATCCTATGAAATCCTCAATTTTTTTTTTTTAATCAGGTAGTTAGGGTGGCTCTCCTTTCAGAAACCTGTATCCACACATGGCTATGGTATAGTTTCCTGAGTATCTCTCTATTAACCTTTGTACTTAAAAGCTATGTTTAAAATATCTTCAATAAACTTCAACTCTGCTTATAAAAAGGCAAACAGGATCTTGTGTCCTTCTACATCACAGTTTAAAGGCGACTGAGTGGGTCTTGGGGACTTAGGGCTGGATTGGAACATGCTGGAGGATGCCTCTAAAAGCAACCACTCTTGGAGAAGGCAAAAACAGAACTTTAGAAACAGGTTGATGGGGTAAAATAATGGGAGGCATGGAAGCAGGACTGTAGGAATGTGCAGAATCATGGAGGTCCCAGGATGAAGGAAAGGGTCAGGGTAGGAGAGGGACTTGTAAGTGGTGAGGAAACTGGTCATCTCAGAGAGACCTCTTCTCCAATATGTCTCTCACCTCATTTCCTTGGCCAGAAAATAGAAAATACCCACTCTAGGTTTTGATGTTAGTTCTGTGGTTCCATGTGCCTAGGAGACCATGCAGCCCATGTTCTTTCTGATCCAAACTGTATATGTCGACTCATGTAGATGGCATCTTTCCTGAACATTTCTTTCTGAATATTCCCGTTTATTTAACCTGGAGGTTTCTAGTCTCAGATCTGTTCTTTTCTGTGTACAAACTTTTCCCAAGAAATGTACCATCATGTTCAACTTATATATAATTTCTTCCCTCTTTCTGTTCCTCCCTCTGTCCCTCCCACCCTCTCTCTTTCCTGCCCTCTGATCTTCCCTTGTTCCTTCCTTCCTTGGAGAGCAATGATTTGATGTCACCAACCTAAGACATTTCATGAACATTGACATGTGGGTGGCAAGAATTTAAGTCTATACCCAATAACTACCTCAGCTTAAAAAAAAATTTTTAAGACTTTTTTCAGAAGAAAAATTCTAATTATGCACAAAAGAAAAATCACTTAGAATTAATTCACTAGGAATTAAACTAAAATTAAAAAGGTAAGGATGTTAACAATCCTTTGAAAATAATTCAAATTAGAAACACTAATTATGGAACCACTTTACATAACATGGGAAACAGTTCTCTGAGGCAGGGGGTGGAGGGACAGCAAAGTGAAACAGGAAGCTGGCTCATAGAGAACACAGGTTCTGACTTGTGGTGGGGTTTGTGAGAGTGAGATGTTAAATTTCCATTGATGGCTGCTGCCAGTTCTGCTTATGGTCTATCTGGTTGTTTGAAGAAACTGCAGGGCATAAAATAAGCTACATTCAGTTCTGGAGTCAGGGCTGAAATGGTTCACCCTCTTGGAAGGAGGAAGTCAGGAAGGAAGGAAGGAAGTCAGGAAGGAATGAAGGAAGTCAGGAAGGAAGTTAGGAAGGAAGGAGGGAAGTCAGGAAGGAAGGAAGGAAGGAAGGAAGGAAGGAAGGAAGGAAGGAAGGAAGTCAGGAAGTCAGGAAGGAAGCCAGAAGTCTTGATCTGAGCTGTTAGGTAGTTTTCCATGTGACATGGCTGAATCAAGTCTTCTAACAGAGCAAGAAGATGCAGTGAGTCATAAAGGGGGGAGGATTTCTATGTGGGGGTGCCCCACCCAGAGCTTTTCCTCTTTTTCTCTCATTAAGTATCACTGAGAACAGGCAGAGACCAGGATCAGAATTTGAGGGTGTCTGCCAGCTCATTTTCATGGTGCCAGAAACTACCATGCAGGCTACTGTGGGAGGAAAGCCGTCAATGGCTTTATCCAGATGTGACTCTGGGCACTCAATATCAACCTAATGTGCCCACGGGTGCAATAATGGCATGACCATTATAAGGGTAGCCAACTGTTTCCAATTGAGTTTGAGGCCTACTCTACATTAGGAAAATTACAACTGGTACCATAAACCTGGTCAAAAGCCCATGGCTTGGAGGTCAGAGACCATAGCAGAATCCCCTCTTTTTATTTTGCTAGATGGATATGGTGCCAATTGCCTACTAAATATTTATATTTATGTCCATAGTTTAGTGCTGCTCTCAACACTGGTTAAAGAAGCATCTGTTTGCAGTGGGCCACAGCTAATTCATGGAAGCATAATTAGTTGACATGCTGAGAATTAGTGACTGTTGAGTGCTCTATATCTCTATCTATCTATCATCTAACTATCTATCATCTATATATCTATCAACTATCTATATATCTATTATCTATCTATCTATCTATCTATCATCTATCTATCTATCTATCTATCTATCTATCTATCTATCTATCTATCAACTATCTATATATCTATCATCTGTCTATCTATCTCTCTCTCTATCTATCTATATCTATCTATCTATCTATCTATCTATCTATCTATCTATCTATCTATCATCTAGTGAGGGACATCTATACCACCCCTTTCCAAGGCTCAGGGAACATTGTGGAAAAGGAGGACGAGAGAAGGTTAAGAGCTGGAGGATGTCAGAAGAGTGAAACATTGTCTCTTGGACATGGCATGGCCATTGCACTCATGAACTCACGGCTATCTACAGAAGACCTGCATAAACTGGGGCTGTGAACACTGTGGTGGATGGAAGAAGAACTCATGAAATCCTACCCCTCCCAGGGAGCTTGCTATTGACAGTTAATGGTGGCTAGGGGAAGGAGAGTCATTTTCTTCAGTGATGTAGTCACTGTAAAATTTCCCATGCTTTAGCCAATATCCCTCAACTCATGCTTATGTGAGCAAACTCTAAATTAAACTCAGTGGGTCACAATGACAAAACAAAAGCAATACACAAATAAAGGGTGACATGAAAATAGGAGACAAGGAGTTTTTCAGGAGGGGGAGGGAATGAGAGGATATAGGAGCCAAAAATGACCAAAATGCCTTATACAAATGCATGAAATTATCAAAGAATAAAACAAATAATCTGAAGGTTGTGTTTTCTAACTCCATATCAAGGTCATATTTGCTAATTATTGGTGGAAAATAAGTAGTTGGATATGTTCTTGAAGGGGATATTGGGACCCCAGCCCCTTCCTGTCGTCTCCACTGTTTCCTCTGAACAGCCTGCTGCAGGGCATACTTTTGCATAATGAACTTGCCCCACAGTGTGACTTTAATAGGAGCAAGTGTGGACTGAAAGTGTGAGCCAAAATGAAGCTTTCCTTCTCAAGTTCAGTATCTTAGGTATTTTGGCACAGTAAAGAGGGCAACACAGGTTGAATTCCATCGCTTGGTTTATGAAATTAAAATACCACACCCCAAGATATATCTTTAAAGCAGAATATACTAAAAATGTGTGTGTGTGTGTGTGTGTGTGTGTGTGTGTGTGTGTGTGGTGTGTGTGAAAACAACTTTGTGGGGTGAAGGGAATCTCTTCTCTCTACTCCCTTCCCATTTCTCAATTCACTCCCAGCAGGTCAGAATGTGATATTGTTTACAGGCAGGTGCTTTGCTTGTTTTTAAAGAGCTTGACTACATTCAAGTGAGGTTACCTGTGTGGGCCCTAATTCAGTGTAACTCATGTCTTTACAGGAAAAGCAGATTTAGGTTCAGATACTCACGAAGGACTGGACCTTGTGAAGTCCAATGAAGAAAGTCACCCGTCTACACACCAAAGAAAAGCTTTGGAAGAAACAGAATTTGCTGACACTTTTATCATAGGGTTTCTGGCCTTCAGAATTGTGAGATAATACATTTCTATTTGCAAGGCCACCTAGTCTGTGGTGTTCTGTTACAGAGTCCCTGGTAAGCTAATATAAGGGGCGTTACAGTTTGAAATTAAATCTTTAATCACACATGCTCTCATATTCTTGAAGATACATAGAGTCGATGGGGAACCTGGTGAAAGCGAGGCTGCCGTGGTCCATGCTCAGACTGACTGACGCAAAGTTTACCTGCGCTTCTCTGGGTGAGAATGGTGAATGTGGAGATCCTGCCTGCCAAAGGCTACTGGTTTCTTCCCAGTAGAAAAAAGAAGGCGGTGGCTTGGCATATGAACATCTTATATCATGTTTGTGAAATTAAATGTTTCGGTGTTACAGGGGGAGAAACAAAAATGAATCAAAGAATCAAACAAACAAGCAAAAAAGAAATTCAACGAAACCAAGAAAAACAAAGTTTGATACAGCAAAACAATCTTTAAGTGAAAATGCTTATATTTTTTTAAGGGAACAACTTATTATATTGTAACTTCAGCCATTTGAAATTCACCTGGGAGCCTGGAAGAAAGCAAAACATTTTATAAGTCAGTTAAGACTATGAACTGGCTAGTTTTATGTCACCTTGACACAGGTTGGAGTCATCAGAGAGGAGGGAGTCTCAACTGAGAGAATGCCTCTGTAAGATCTGGCTGTAAGCAATCCTGTAGGGCATATTCTTAAATAGTGATTTATGAGGGCCCAGCCCATTGTAGGTGGTGCCATCCCTAGGTTGGTGGTTTTGGGTTCTACAAGAAAGCAGGCTGAGCAAGCCATGAAGCACAAACCAGTAAGTAGCACCCTCCATGGCCTCTGTATCAGCTTCCCTAACCTGGTTTCCTGCCCTGTTTGGGTTCCTGTCCTGACTTCCTTCAATGATGAACAATGATATGGAAGTAGAAGCCAAGTAAACTCTTTCCTCCCTGACTTGTTTTTTAGTCATGGGTACAGCAATATAGAAATCCTAACTAAGACAGACTCCATGCCCTCAAATCCACAGCCCAAAATTTACCTTCTGCATTCACAGGAAGTCCCCTCATCCTTCACACACCCTTTCTATTCTCACTTTAGGCTGTAATAGTTCAAAATTAAGCAGTATGTGAATCTTAGCATGTTTTGAAAAGTATTTGTTGTCTAAAATCAGGAATGGACTCTCTTCCTCAAGCTAACTCCTGGTTAGGTAGGGAATAAATCTCTCAGGACAGCTAGAGACTTGGGCATCTCAAAAAAGGCATTTTGTTTTCTCCTCAAAAGAAAATTACTATCTTTCACATATAATCACCTATATTTCTGTCCTAAGTTGGTGAGATAACTTACATTTTCCATACATCTAAACAGACCAGGATCTTGCAGCTTGTGGGGAATCCTGTGGCATATGTCTGCTCAGGAAGAGGAGTTGTTGGAATGTCCATGTTCTCTCTTGGCACAGGTGTGATTGACAGCAACAGGATCCAATCACATCTTTATGACCTGATGGGGCAGGCTTTACTAACTTCCATTTAGGAGCAGATTACTCACAAAAGCTTTGCCAACAACATGTTAAACTTCTTATAGTGGGATGAAATTTACATCACTGAACCAGGTTCATGCAGTATGTATATGTATGTATGTATGTATGTATGTATGTATGTATGTATGTATGTATGTATTTTTATGTAGTAATTCCAGGGACTTGGGCATACTAGGGAACTTTGTCAAACCTTGTTTGATTTTGTTTGTTTGTTTGTTTTTCAGTCTCTTGGTATTAGGTTCAAGCTGGCTGACCTCAAATTCATGATCTCTCTGCCTAAGCCTCCTGTGTGCTAGAATTACAGGCATGAGTAATCATACCCAGCCAACTTCAGGATTTTTTTTTCTTTTTTTAGCAAAATACCTACTGGTGTCATTTTTCTCTCAGAGATAAGGAGAAAAATTATAGATGGTGCAGATAAGTTGGACTAGACTTTTAAAGGGAACCTGACCAAGATTTTTCAGGAAAAATAAACCAAGATTACAGCATCTTCACACTACGTTCTGATGTGAGATGTTCACACAGATGCAGCACCTGAAAGGAAGCTTGCTGACAAGGGCAAAATGACAGCTAGTGGACCAATAAGAGCGACAAGCAACATATTAGCCCTAGTCTTGAGAACTTGAAAAGCCGTCTCCTGTAACAACCTGTGCTAGACCTCTGTGACCCTAGAGAAGACACAGCTTTTCTGACTTGAAGGGCACAGTTGAATAATCAGAAGACAAGCTAAGGTACCTTTGAATAATGGCAAAGACTCCATCCCAACCTTGCTTTGTCCAGGCTCCTCTGAGTGTCTTCTCAGCTGGCCTTTGACCTTGGCTCTGTTCTTCCAGGCCTGCTGCACTAGGTTGCAGCAAGAGTGCTGTCTTTGGTTTAGACTGAGTCTCCCATACTTCTCATTTTGTGGTCTTGACCATCTTCAAAAACACTCTTGTTAGGTCATCTTGAGAAGCCCCCTGCTCTTGGCAAATCCCCATCCACTGACCTCTTCTTTTGCTAGCTGGCGTTAACTTCTCATCGTCTGTCATAGTTGGAGTTGAACTTGATGTCTCTCTCTTATTGTGCTGGTCTTGCAATGTTCCTAACGTCTTCCTCACTATTTTAACAAGTGTCAGAATAGTTTCTTTGCTTTTTGTTTTTACTTTAACAGTAATCAAGAAGACAATCTGGCGGCAGCAGCTTGAACAGTGAATATGGAGCTGTAAGAGTAGGTGCCAGCTGCCCCATTTTCTTTTTAATAGAAAAAATGTGGAGATGCCAGGCGGCGGCGGTACACATCTTTAATCTCAGCACTCGGGAGGCAGAGGCAGGCAGATCTCTGTGAGTTTCAGGACAGCCTGGTCTACAGAGTGAGTCCAGGATAGCCAGGGCTCTGTTACACAGAGAAACCCTGTTTCAAAAAACAAACAAAAAGATCTGAGAGAGTTGTAGTCTGGGGCCTTTTTTATACTGAATGCAGGGATGCACAAGTTCTAATTAACAAGAGTGACCAGACAAACCCATTTCCATCCTTTATGTGTCTCATTCTGGTGTGGGTCTGCATCCTCAGAGGATGGGTGGGGCCCATTTCTAATCTTCACAGAGGCATGATCATCAGAGTGCATGGATATGGCTTGTCCCCCTGGAAGGTTGGGTGTGAACACTGTTTAAAGGACTGAGGGTCCTGTTGCATAAGGGTCCTGGCATGCATAAAGCCCTCACTTAGTACCCAGCACTACATACCTGCTCTCAGGAATTGGAAGCAAGAAAATCAAAATACTCAAGGTCATCCCTTGGCTATCTGATTAATTTGAGGCCTGCTGGTTTTGCCCTATCTCAGAAACAGACAGACACAAGAAAAAAGCAAATAAATAAAAAATCACCACCACTTAAAGATGTGGCTTGGAAGTGGCAGAGTAAATAAAAGCAGAAGGGGTGGGTGAAAAAGAGCAAAAGATAAGTTTATGGAAAGCACACAGAGTATCAAGTCAGCTGTAACAGAAAGAGAAAAACATTAGCAAGTTGAGTAACTTGCCTGTTAGTCAAGTAGTGCTCACAGTCCTTTAGAATCACTGGTTTGAGGAGACGCCAAAGATACCCTCAGTTGAGTTCAGGAGCACTGGACTGGGACCCTGGGGTCTGTGTTTTAATGAGTACTTATAGTATTCAGCTTTTTAGATCACTGTGTTAGGACCCACTGTCTGGAAAGAATACAGAATATCTGTAAGGGGAAAAACAGCTGTTATTTTGACTTATGGAAATATTGTACTAGATAAACTTTGGCTGTGAGCAAAGATGGTATTGTGAACTATGCAAAACCAAGTAGCAGGAAGCCTGACATTTCTGGAAGCTTCTAGAATGCTAGAAAAGGCTTATCTCATAGGAAGAAGGGGCGGAACAACTTGGTAGGAAGCAAGGGCCCAGGGAGAGATGGGTTTGGAAGTGGCAGGAGTGAATGAGGCATTTTTCTGAGCAGTGATATTGAATGTGTTTAAGTGAGTTTCTGTTTGGGGATATATGTTCCTTCAATGACCTGTGAGGCCTCTGTAGGTTGCTATATGTTGTAAGAGGCCAGAACAGAAAGGGAATTGGAAGCCTTAGTCATGAGCCAGAAGCAGCAAGGAACAGAGAAGCAACAGGTCTTCTCCCTCCAAAGTCTGGAGTGCAGGCTGTCCTACCTTCTTTAAGCAAATGCATCTGTCGGTAAGGAGAAATTTTGTATGTGGGCATCCCATTGCATTTTATGGAATCTATTTATAGACATGGAGTTTGGCCAACCATGGGTGTCACATATTGTCTTCTTGTCAACCATTACTTTAGAGAATACTATTATTTGTTTTTTGAAAGACTGCTGTAACACAGCAACCTAGCTTGCTTCTTTGTTGTTGTGATAAAATACCATGACCAAAAGCAACTTGGGGAGGAAGCTTACACTTCACACTCCATCACTAAAGGAAGCTAGGGCAGGAACTCCAGGAAGGAATCTGGAGGCAGGAACTGAAGCACAGACCATGGAAGGGAGTTGTTTATTGACTTGCTCTCCATGTCTCCTGCTTTCTTATACAGTCCATAACTACCTGGTCTGGGGGTGATACCACCCACAGTGGGCTAAGCCCACCCAATCAATAATGATTGTGTAATCATGAAAGAAGTCTCCACAGGCTTGCCTACAGGACAATCCAATAGAGGCATTTTCTTTCTTCTTAAAATCAATTAATTAGTTTACTTTACATACTGCTCACAACTTCTCCTCCCTCCTCTCCTCTCACTCCTTCCTTTTCTCCTCCCCTCCCCCATCCACCAGTTCTCTCTTTCTCCTCAGAAAACCAGAGGCCTCTCATGGATGTCAACCCACCTTGGCATATCAAATTGCAGTAAGGCTAGGTACACCTTCTCCTATTGAGGCCAGACAAGCCAGCCCAGTTAGGGAAAGGGGATCTAAAATCAGGCAACAGAGTCAGAGACAGCCGTGCTTCGGCTGTTAGGAGTCCCACATGAAGACCCAGCTGCACAACCGTTACATATGTGTAGGAGGCTCTAGGTTCGCTCCATACATAGTCTCTGTCAGTTCATTCTCTAGGAGTTCTTATATGCCCAGGTTAGTTAATTCTGTAGGTTTTCTTGTGGTGTCCTTGACCCCTCTGACTCCTTCAATGCTTCCTCTGCCTGTTCTACAGGCTTCCCTAAGCTCTGCCTAATGTTTGGCTGTGAGTCTCTGTATCTGTTTCTATCAGTTGCTGGGTGAAGCCTCTCTGATAACAGTTATTCTAGGTTCCTGTCTGCAAGTATAGCAGAATATCGTTAGTTATATCAAAGATGGGCTATTTCTCATGGCATGGGTCTCAAGTTGGACCAGTCATTGGTTGGCCATTCCCTCAATTTCTGCTCCATCTTTACTTCTGCACCTCTTATAGGCAGGACAACTTGTGGGTCTAAGGTCTTGTGGCTGGGTTGGTGTCCCAGTCCCTCCATTGGAAGTCTTGCCTGGTTACAGGAGATGACTTTTTCAGGTTCCATATGTCCTATTTCTGGGAGTCTTAGTTAGGGTTACCCTCACAGATTCCTGGGAGTTTCTGTTGTCCTAGGTTTCTAGCTTATCCCATGGATATTCCCCATTGATTCCAGTTCTCTTTCCCTCTATCCCTCCCCCAACTAGATCTCTCCTGCTCCTCCTCTCCCCATCCCCTTCCCCACCGAGTTCTCTCCCTTATCCACCCCCTTTCCAAATCTATTCTATTTCCCCTACTCAGTGAGATTCAAGCATTCCCCATTGGGTTCTCCTTGTTACTTTAGCTTCTTTGTGGGTTGTGCATGGTTATCCTGTACTC
>CAJQZJ010000638.1:852529-864819 GCA_907164525.1 Lophiomys imhausi | reverse complement strand
GTGTAAGCTCCTCTTTGAAGGTCCGGTAGAATTCCATGCTAAAGCCATCTGGCCCTGGGCTTTTTTTGGTTGGGAGATTTTTAATGACTGTTTCTATTTCCTTAGGGGTTATAGCGCTGTTTAATCTGTTTATCTGATCTTGATTTAGCTTCGGTAGGTGGAATCTATCAAGGTTGGAACTTTACTGGGATTTCTCCTTTTCGGGGATGGGTTATCCCGATTCCCGGGTCCAGAGGCTTCCTAGCGTGTCCGAGAGTTGGAAGGGGCGTCCTGCCCAGGCATCTTCCGTGGTCCCTGTGTAGCTGGGTGAGATTTAGAAGGGGTCGTGCCCTTTGTACAGCATCCTGGAACACTTGCCGCCTTGTGACTGTTGATCCCGAAATCAAAATACGTCCGCGCCGTCCGCCGCCATCTTGGATCCCGAGGTGTGTTTCTTGTATGCAGCAGAATGATGGATCTTATTTTCCCATTCATTCTACTAGTCTGTGTCTTTTTATTGGGAAATTGAGTCTATTGATGTTGAGAGATATTAAAGACCAATGATTTTTATTTCCTGTTATTTTGATGTTGGTGATGGTAGTGTGTGTGTGTGTGTGTGTGTGTGTGTGTGCAAGACCTTCTTTTCTTTTCGTTTTGTTGGTGTGGAATTATTTATTTCCTGTGTTTTCTTGGGCATAGTTAACCAACTAGGGTTGGAATTTCCTTTTAGTACCTTCTGTAGGGCTGGATTTGTGCATAGATATTGTTTAAATTTGGTTTTGTCATGGAATATCTTGTTTTCTCCATCTATGGTGATTAAAAGTTTTGCTGGTTATAATAGTCTGGGATGACATCTGTGGTAGCTTAGAGTTTGCAAGACATCTGCCTAGGCCCTTCTGGCTTTTAGAGTATCTGTTAAGAAGTTGGATGCAATTCTGATAGGTCTGCCTTTATATGTTATTTACCCCTTTTCCCTTGTGGCTTTTAATATTCTTTCTTTGCTCTGTACATTTAGTATTTTGATTATTATGTGGTGGGAAGATATTATTTTCTGGTCCAATCTATTTAGTGTTCTGTAAGCTTCTTTTATGTTTATAGTCATCTCTTTCTTTAGGTTAGGGAAATTTTCTTCTATGATTTTGTTCAAAATATTTTCTGAGCTTTGGAGCTAGGTGTCTCCACTTCTTCTATTCCTATTAATCTTAGGTTTGGTCTTTTCATAGTGTCCCAGATTTCTTGGATGTTTTGTGTCAGAAACTTTTTAGATATAACATTTTCTTTGACTAATGTATCAATTTCTTTAATCGTATCTTCTACACCTGAGATTTTCTCTTCCATTTCTTTGGTTCTGTTGATAATGTTTGCATGTGTAGTTTCTGATCTCTTCCCTAGGTTCTTCATCCAGGATTCCCTCTGTTTGTATTTTTTATTGCTTCTATTTCCATTTTCTGGTCTTGGACAGTTTTATTCATTTCCTTCACCTGTTTGATTGTATTTTTCTGTATTTCTTTAAGGGATTTATTCATTTCCTCTTCAAAGACCTCTATCAACTTTATAAGATGGATTTAAGGTCATTTTCTTGTGCTTCAGCTATGTTAGGATATCCAGAGCTTGCTGTAGTAGGATAGCTTGGCTCTGGTGGTGCCATATTGCCCTGGCTTTTGTTCATTGTATTCTTATGCTGGCTTTTATCCATCTGGGATTTGTAGTTATTATAGGTTTAGATGCTGATTTCTGAGTTTATCTTTGTTGGATGTGTGGGTTTTTTTTTTTTTTTAGATGGTTTTTCTATTGGTTTCTGTTTCCTCTCTGTCTTTCTGGCCTGAATGGCCTGGGGTTCTGGTGACTAATGAATCTTGAGGTCTAGTAAGGTGTCTCTCCTGGGGTTCTTGTGTCCTGCATTGCCTCTGAGGTTTTGGGTGGTAACATTGCCTCTGGGGTTCCTTGTACCAGTATGGTCTGGGGTCCCTGATGATGAAGGACTTCTAGGAAAGCGGGCAAAGTTGTGGGCTGGAAAATGGAATCCAGGGGTTGGGGTAAAGTTTAAGGCTGTTGGATGTGTTTTAAGGGGATATGGTGGGCAAGGGTTTGGGGACAGGGTCTTACCTAGTTGTCCCTGGTACCAGCAGGCCTCCAAGAAAACAGGCAGAGTTGTCGGGCCAAAAATGCACACAGGGTTCGGGGAGAAGTTTACCTCTGTTGGGTGTGCTTTCAGGGGAGTTGGAGGGCAGGGGCTTGAGAAGGGAGGGAGGAGCTTATCTGGGGTTCCTGGTGCCTGAAGGCCTCTGGGAAAGCAGGCAGAGCTGTGGTCAAGGCATTTTCTTAATTGAGGTTCTCTCTTCCTAGATGACTTTAGTTTGTGTCAAGTTGACAAAAATTGACCAGCAGAGACAGTGTGCCTTGCTATGTAAGCAGCCTCATGCATCTTGCATTTCCTGGGTCTCTTCATTGCACAGAGGAGCCATGTTGAATGATTGCCCCGTTCCATCCAGGATATTGACATATATTTCACTATGTTCCTTGCTTAATTTCCACTTAAAAATATAGCCATCTTACTGCATATGAAGTGACATTTACTATGGTTTTAATATCTGTTGCATGAATAACAATACTATTGCAATCTTTTTTGTGGGCCTTTTGGTTATTCATATAACTCCTTTAGAGAGATGCCTGTTCCTTGCTTTGCCCATTTAAAAAAGACTGAGTTCTTTGTTGTTGACTCATAAGCATTCTTTATATGGATATAGGGTATCCACCAGAGATGACTGCTTAGGTACAGGTTTGAGCCAATAGAAAGCTTATATTAGCCAACTGGTGACTTCACTAGGTATTTGGGATCCCAGGGTAGTCCCAAGCCTTTCTCAGGGTGAGATTTTAAGCACAAAAACCATATTCTGGGTTGGCATACTTCAGTTAATAAGAATAGTTAGCCAGAAGTGGAACTATAGAAGCCAAAAAGTAAGGTTAGTACATTTAGAGATTTTACCAGAACTATATGAACTTTGTTGGATTAGGTCTTTGTTTCAGTTTTGGCAGGTGGTGGCTACTTACTGAGTTTTATGGTCTGAATGGTACTTCCATCATGAAGCCAGTTGTGCTAAGGTCTGGGGGCATACTAGTTATAATATGCCCTTGATATTAAAGTCACATCAGATGTATATTTTGGAAATGTCAAAAACTTTCTTGACAATGTTCTTTGATGGACAAACATTCTGATTTTTATTAAGCCAAGTTTACCTGCATTTTCCTTTTGTGTTTTGTGCTTTTGGTGTCATATTGAAGAATCCATTGCCAAATTTAAGACCATAAATTTAGGTCATTGACCATTTTGAGTTAATATTTTCTGTAGTGTGAGGTGAAAGCTGAGCTTTGTTCTTTCACTCATGTGATCCTGACTGACTGAGCACCGTCTGTTAAAGACATTCTTTTCCTATTGAATGATCTTGACACTCTTGGAAAATACCATTTGGCCACATAGAAATGGATTAATTTTTTTGTATTTAAAATTATACTTCCCTGACCTAAATGTTTATTTTTATACCTATTGTTTTGGTTTTTTTTATTTTGCTTTAAGCACATTGGAAAGTGTGAGCATTCCGTTACTGTTTAAAAATACTGCTTGGGCCGGGCGGTGGTGGCGCACGCCTTTAATCCCAGCACTTGGGAGGCAGAGGCAGGCGGATCTTTGCGAGTTCGAGGCCAGCCTGGTCTACAAAGCGAGTCCAGGACAGCCAGAGCTGTTAAACAGAGAAACACTGTCTCGAAAAACCAAAAAAAAAAAAATAAATAAATAAAAAATAAAAAAATAAATACAAATACTGCTTGATTATCCAGAGTCTCTACCAATTCCATATAACTGTGAGGGCTTGAATTTTTCTAAAAAATATTAAGAGAATTTTGATAGGGTTCGTGTGTGACTGCTTCATGTCTAACTCTTGTCTTTCCCAGACTAAGCCGTGACTCTCAGCTGATCACACAGGTGCCAACCCGGAAATTCCTTTCTCAGTAGGCTGAGCAACTGCTCAGCTACTGTTCATGTTGAGTTTGGAGCCATTAAGCCAGTCAGTTTCTCAGTGTCTACCCTTTCTCCCAGAGCTGGCTGAGTACATCATTAAAAAAACACCAGCATGTCTGCCTTGCATTTGTTCCAGCCCAGAGGCCATACTTCAGAGCATACCATCTTGGTGAGTTGATGAATCAGTACCTAACTGAGGATCTGAAATTGGACCAGCTGGATATTTTGAGGCATGGAACTCAATCTTAGCTTTCTAGCAACTCCCCTTTTATGGGTGTATTTCAGTACTTTTGTAGCTAAATATGTTTTGTAATTCACACATATATATTCTAGAAATATTATATATAAAATATATGCTAAGGATATTATATGTGTATGGAGATGCATTCTGGGAATGTTTTCAGCTGCATAGAACAGATTTATTTTTCCTCACACAATAAAATAGTCCAAAGGTAGGTAGTGTCTGGAATTAATTCAGCCACTCAAAGATTTGAGGGCTGGCATCCTTACAGTTCTTTTTGTTATTCATTATCTCAAGATGGCTTCACCACTTGGAATATCACATATGAAGTCTTAACAGAGAGGGTGAAAGAGGCACCCCAGAGCTGACACACAGAAGACATCTTTCCTAGAATTCTGGGAATGTCCCATTATAGTTTAGTAGCTAGAATGGCATTCCATGGCTATCTGTATTTGGGATATATCTGAGACTCCAGGGAACTGGGTTGTCATGATTGGATTCCACTTGCTGGAGCTGGGTGCAGAATCTTCTGTGATAAGGTTGGGTTCACATTGTCAAGAACTGAAGGAGAGCAGAAGGCCAATGTGCTGTCACCTGCATGCACACTTACATAGGATGCCATGTTGTCTCTTAATGTGTTTTCTGGCTCCTGCCTCATCTCTGATATTGTTAGAGTTTCAGAACTGAACTTGTCTTCTGTATTTCTCTATTGGACCTGGATAGTGGTTTGGGACATAGGACTCAGTAAAAAATGGAAAGATTTCACCAACAGGCTAGCATATGCTGGGAAGTTTTGCAAGGGGGAGCTAGGAAGTTTCTTGTGATGATTAAAGTCGGGTAGGGTTAGTATAGAGAAGTCAGGTTGAGGCCATTTAAGCCAGTTTCAAATGGATGCCAGCAGAATTATGGGCTCTATACCTATAAGGCTCTGATTTTACACTTCATAATGTGTCTCCTAATTGCATCCTTTGAATGTTGAAAACACTTTTTCTTGCCCTTTAGGGGTGGGAGAAACATGTTTCAAAAAGCATCTCACCAACGATCCAATCAAAGAAATGTCATTCATGAGAAAATAAACAGAACAAGAAATCCTTTAGTGTTACATTTCGGCAGATTTCAACAGCTAATTTATATTTTAGACTGTGAATGTAAATTAAAAGGCTAAATACTTGAAAGTAAAAAAAAATATTCCTGGTTTGACATTAAAGTCAGGGAATTGATCACATGTGCAGAACACAGCTAGTTAAAAGTGCTAATTTATGGCTAAGTAATTAAACAGGGAGACAGATGGAGAATCAAATGAGTTCTCCTCACATCCCAATCTGCATACTGTCCCTGATGGTGCATGTTCTCACTTCTGTGGACGGTGCCCTCCAGCACTGAACACTGAAGTACATGGAGAGAGATGTAAGTCACTTTCGCTTCCACATATTCAAAGACGCCAAGGGGGAAATACACAGATCCACAGACTTAGCAAAGCACAGTCCTCCGTCAGATGGGCTTCCTGCTTTCTTGCTTACTCAACACGTTGGCTTCCCTTTCTTACAGAAGCAGCAAGAGGCTGTCAAGTAATACAGTTCTGTCTTCTCCCGCTGAGCGATAGAAAGTCCAGTGGTTCAGGGGGCAGTAGACAACCTTACTCCAGCTTCTCGACACTTGAGTGACAGCTGACCACTCTCCCCTTCTACTTCCTAATTTCTCCCTTAACAGAGTTTAATGTTGCCCGATTGATTGCCTCAAGTAAACAGGACAAAGTGGTGAAAGCCAGGGTCCTCCTTTTGATTGTGGACCACACACCTATTAGCTGAGTGACCTCAACACATTAGTGTAACTACCATGTGCTACAGTTTCTTGTTGGCAAAATGGGCATGCTGAGTAGTTATTCCACATGAAGGTTGGTCTGTGATAATTACCACCCAAAAGTTGGGTGTTATCTCTAAGATCCTCTGCAGTAAGAGCCTCTGAATCTACAAGTTGAAGTGTGATGGGAAGCAGCCTAATTACAGTGAGTCCAGCCCGTTCCTGCCTGAGCAGACGAGCAATTTCTGGAAATTACTAGCAGGGACTATTTGACTTTCAAGGTACTATCTGTGGTGCCCTTGACTCCACAGTGCCACCAGAAGAAAGATTTTTGCCTCTTCCGGCTGTGCTCATGCCTCCTAGGGCTGCTGCTGGCTACGGCCCACGGGCCAGTACTCTGCTCAGGCTGCAGTGGAGACCAGCATGCCCTCTGCCTCCTGTGACCTCAGCCCCCAGTTCAGAGGGAGGACTCTGCAGTGTGACTTTGGGATTAGCAAAGTGCTTGGTCTGTCACCCATCCTCACTCTTAAGGTGTCACTCCATGGAGAGAAATGGCTCCCTTGTTCCCTTTTTTTTTGTATTTAGAGAACTGTTTTTAGCCTTTCACTGGATTTTGAACCCTCCTGGATAGGGAATCTCCATGATCAAGTTCCAGTTACTTATACATCCCATTTCATCTTCATCTGTGTGTTGCAGTCATTTGTTTGGGGTCACAACAATACCAAAATGAGAAATAAGGCTAAAAGAGATCCCTGGTGTCCATCTGCATCTGGCAGCCAAGGTGTTCTGTTTCCCTTGTGCATACTCCTTAATGTCTTAGTGTGACAATGAATCAGGTTGCTGTGCCTCCTCCTACTGGAGAGTGACAATGAATCAGGTTGCTGTGCCTCCTCCTACTGGAGAGTAAGAGTCAGTTTGAGACAACTTGGGCTTTCCTCTGACTTTATTTACTTATTTAGAGACAGGGTCTCACTAGGTAGTCAAAGCTGGCCTCAAACTCATAAAGATCTGGTACCTCTGCCTCCGGGGTGCCAGGATTAACTAGGTGTGTGCCACCATGCCTGGCTCTCTTCTTAAATCTCAGGCATGAGATGGAACACTAGTTGTCTTACACAATGTCCTATTGCTGTAAAGGGACACCATAACCATGGCAACTCTCATAAAGAAAAGCATTTAATTGGACCCGGTTTATAGGGTTTTGAGATTTGACCCATTATGGTCGAGGCAGGAAGCATGGTGGCAGACATGGTACTGGAGAAGGAGCTGAGAGTTCTACATCTGGATCAGCAGGCAGCAGGAAGAGAGAGTGACACACTGGGCCTGGCTTGAGCATCTGAAACTTCAAAGCCTACCTCCAGTGACGCTTCCTCCAACAAGGCCACACTTCCTATTGCCACTCCGTAAGCACTCAAATACTAGTCTAAAGGGGCCATTTTTATTTGAACCACCCCACACTGGTCTTTTTCAATTGTATCTCCACCCATTCATCCTTGATGCCCTAGAAGGTTGTCCCTCAGACAGCAGAAGAGGGCTTGAGTGCTGTCTTGCATTGGGTTTGGCCAGTGGAAGGCACTGGCAGAAGATCAGAGGGTAGAAGGTTAAACTTGGGAGATTTCTTGTGTTCCTTTGATCTGAGACTTGAGTCTTCCCTCTACCGATGCTTCATTCCATACGGCTGTCCTAGAAATGAGCAAACCTCTCTCCACTTAGTACCACACTGTTATTATTGCCCCCATATTACTGCTTATTGAAAAAAATCATGATTAATGTAAGTTGAAAACTGTCTGGAAGAAAAAAAAAGCTTAAAAATCACTTCTAAAGGAGTTGATTTAAAAACATAAAATAAAATTAGGGCCTGCAAGATAGCCAAATGGATAAAGGGACTTGTAGCAAGGTGGCTTTTACTACTTTGTATTACATTAAGTATACATATCTAATTTATCTAATTACTGTACTTAATACCTCTACCTCCCTTCCACCCCTTGTTTCTTCCAACACCCAACACTATGCAGGAGAGAAAGAAGGTTAAAGGTGAAAGGGGGCGTAGTTCTCTTTAGGCCACTTCCTGCTGATTAGGGTCATTGCATTCTGTGGGGGTAACACCAGTCTCATTCTCCTTGGGGCTCTGGTTTTTTATTCCCTCCTTTTAGAGTCCCTTTTTCCTCAGGGCTTTCGCTTTTTTCTCCTCCTTTGTAGAGCCCCCTTCTCCTTGGGGCTGTGCTTTTTATTCCTCTCTCCCAAGTCCTCAGAGTTAAACTTGCTCAGCTGGTTAAGCCACACCCCTGCTAGCTCATGAGATCGTTAAATTTTATACCTGTGTCTTAAGAGCCCACCTGGGATTAAACATTTTCACAATTGGTTTTAATAAACTCCTACCACATTTTCCCCTTTTAGTTCAAAACATGGTGTGTGTGTGTGTGTGTATGTATATGTGTGTGTGCTCTAAATATAATAAACATATTTATCAGATCTATCAAGAATTATATTTACAAATGTCCAGTCTATTTGTATTTAGCAACCTGGGAGAAAGCATCTACTATCTATACCTAGCTTAGAGTTCTGTTCTATTCTTATTTGCATTTATCAACCTATACTATCTTTTAAACTTAAAACATAACTTAAATCCTATACAACTAATTTTAATTTTAAGATTATAACTATTTAGGATTCAAGCCCATCAGAGACTTTAGAAGGAAAATAAATTATTACATATATAGGAAGTATAGAGCAAACAACTTCCAAAACTGTAGTAATAACAGAGGTTGCTGGCTATCTGATCAGTCACCCATGGTTTTTCTGTGTCGTTGGGGCATCTAGTCTTCAACCTACTAGCCTAGAATATCAGACAACCTTTTCTGTGAAGCAGAAATATTAAAGGACTGGCCTACCTTATCTCTGTAATGTTTGGTCAGTCGACTTTTCAGTGTCCTGGTTGTTCATAGATTGCTATCAGCAGTTTTTTGTCCAGTGACTATTGCCACATTTGTTTCTTTAGTGCCCATCATCTTTTTATTTGGGGTGTTTCCAGGAGAAGATGTCTCTATGTCAGCAAAACCTTTTATTAAAACCTCTTAAGTGCCACTTTCTGTAGGTCTCTGAAGTTTTTGAAAACCATTTATTATCGATATGTCACTATCTAAATAGACAAAAATTGCTTTTTTAAATCTATGTACTATCTACTTATTTCTGCAATTAATTAAACTAATATCTAACAAAACTATAAATTCTTAAATCCTACACAGTTTTCAATAGTTGTTTTCAAATGGACTGGAACTAAAACTTCCATTTTTAAAAGAGTAACAGATATTTTCAATGAATTAAATGCTTTTTATATCAGTAGTTTTGTTTATTTTCATAACCCAATAACTCTCCGCTGTTCTATCTTGGTAACAACTCTCAGCTGCTCTTGTCTGAAATGGCTCCCACATTTTGCTGTGGGGCCTGAGGTAGTACCCCAAAGTTTTTTCCTGACTGCAAAAGATTACCTTGTATGTCCCTTTTGAACATATATTCATTTCTCCAATGCTGACCTCTCCCAAAAAGTTTACAAATTCTGGAAAATCTCAACTTTCTGCCACCAGAAACCATATGTGTGCTGTTACTGTATTTCCCAGAGTTCCATTTTGACATCTGGCTATTCTTATATAGGAGGAAAAATGGCAACATACAAAAAAATCCATTCTTGGCACAAAGCGAGGGAGAACCCAGTGGCAGCAGCCATCATAAGCCTTTTGCTGATGTCCTGAAATACACTGTTCACTCCTTCAAATCCTGCCATCTCCTGCACAACATTAGATATGAAATTTCCCATGATGCCTTACCACGATGGGCGCCACCTGTAACTGAAGCTTTTTAATTATCCAATATATCCATTCTGCTTTATTCTACTGTACTTGATTTATTGTGCTTGATATCTCTACCTCCCTTCCACCCCTCATTCCCTTCAACCCCCCAACCCTAGGTGGGAGAGAGAGAAGGGATGTGGGTCTCTTTGAGCTACTTCCTGCTGATTGGGATCGTTGGATTCTTTGGGGTTAATATCAGTCTCATTAGAAGTCCAGAAAACGTGAAAGCAACAAACCAGCAAACCAGGAGACAGCAGCAGGAAGAACAAGCAGTTTTGGGGGAGCACCAGCAACCAGGAGAACAGCAACCTCTTGCTTCTTTGTAGCCCCTTCTCTTTTCTGTAGAGCTTTCTCCTACTTCTTTCAGAGCCTTTTCTCTTACTTCTTTGTAGAGCCTCTTTACTCTTACTACTTTGTAAAAGCCATTCTCTTTTACTTCTTTGTGGAGCTCCTTCTCTCTTTTCTCTTTGTAGCCCCCTCTCCTTGGGGGGCCCTGCCTTCTCCTAGGGGGGTCTGGCTTCTTATCCCTCCTTTGTAGAGCCCTGCCTTCTCCTCGGGGGGTCTGGCTTCTTATCCCTCCTTTGTAGAGCCCTGCCTTCTCCTCGGGGCTCTGGCTTCTTTCCCCTCCTTTGTAGAGCCTCCTTCTCCTTGGGGCTCTGGCTTTTTATTCCTCTCTCCCAAGTCCTCAGAGTTAAACTTGCTCAGCTGGTTGAGCCACACCCCTGCTAGCTCAGGAGAGCATTAATACTTTATACCTGTGCCTTAAGCAGCCCACCTGGGATTAAACAAAAACATTCTCACAATTGGTTTTAATAAACTCCTACCACAGGCACTTACCTCTGAAACAAACCTTCTCAGTCTGATCCCTGAGAAGGGTGTGGTGGAGAGGGAGAATGAACTCCCACAGGTTTCCCTCTGCCCTCTGCCTGCACACTACGGCATATCAGGTGCCATGTGTGCCATGCATGTGTACATACACATACTCATGAAGATAAGTAAAGAGGATGTAATAAAAATTAATAAAATAAAATTAATTTATGGATTTACCTTTCTCTTGACATTTTCATTTCTCTAGAAGTACTTTCAAGTTTATTGTTCAATTTCCTTTTTAATCGATTCTTTAAGAGAACTTCATTTAATTTTGACATTTTTGTGACTCTGTCACATTTTCTCCTCTGATAGACTTCTGATGTCATTGCACTGTGGTTAGAAAGCAAACCTCTGTGAAGATGTGATTGATGCCCTAGCGCAATGCCTTTCCTGGAGAATTTCCTTGTGTACTCCGGAGGAGGGTGTGTTGTTTTCCTGTGATTGATTGTGTTACAGTTATTGTAGGCTTTTAAGGATTCTTTTTCACTTCCAGTTGTTCAAACCTACCAATGATCTGATAGCTGTTTCACCTGTTACTGAAAGTGGAAATTGAAGTCTTCAAATTTATTGATAATTAATTTATTTTCCCTTTATAATCTGTTCTTTTTTTCCCCTCTTCTTTTTTGCTTCATATATTTTAGGGCTCTGTTGTCAGAAGTGCATGTGTTGATAATTGTTTTGCTTTTTGATGGATTATTGCAAACCTAATTTCTACAGTTCTGAAGTAGTGGGTTTTGATAAGTTGGGGTGATTTCTTGATGCTTTTATGGAGGGGTGCCCTTCCGGAAGGTTTTACTCTGCCTTTCCTGCTGGCCTCTTTCTAATGAGATGAAGCTTTCAGAGAATGATATTGTATATGCTGTGTGTTCTTAGAAATACCCTTTCCAGGTCTAGAGAGATGGCCCAGTGGTTAAGAGCACTGGTTGTTTTTGCAGAGGATCTGAGTTTAGTTCCCAGCACCAACATTGCTGACTCGTATATATTGTTAACTCCCGTTCCAGGTGATCTAACTTCCTCTTTTGATGATTGTGGGCACCAGCACACATGTGAACATACATAGTGCAGGCAAACACTCATGCATGTGAAATAAAATAAACAAAATAAAGAAATACATTTTCCCTCAGACCAGTACTTTTATTTAAAATCTGAAAATAATTAGAAAATACCAGGCTGAACTAAACTTGACCTTACTAACAGCTACAAAGCTGACCATTTCCACATGGACATAAAAGGTGAGGCATGGCCTGAAAATGCATCCAATTTGCATTTTTGTTTTAACTTTGCTGGAAGAAGTCAATCTGGTGAATCCATGTACCGGTTCACTGTGTTCACCATCTTTATACCTGGGGTACTATTTATTGATATGCAGTTCTTTGTTTGCACCCCACAGTTATCAGTGTTAAGAACAAGAAGTGATACATTAGGCTGAAGAGGATGCCATAGTCAAGAGCACACGCTGCGCTTGCAGAGGACCCCAGTCCTTCCTTCTTCCTTCTTCTTCTTCTTCTTCTTCTTCTTCTTCTTCTTCTTCTTCTTCTTC
>CAJQZJ010000638.1:793705-852519 GCA_907164525.1 Lophiomys imhausi | reverse complement strand
TCTTCTTCTTCTTCTTCTTCTTCTTCTTCTTCTTCTTCTTCTTCTTCCTCCTCCTCCTCTTCCTCCTCCTCCTCCTCCTCCTCCTTGTTTAATATTTATTTATTACTTCAAGTTACATCTCCATCATAGTGCCCTCTTTCCACCCCTCCAGGTTCCACCCTCCCACCCTCTCCTCCCTCTCCCACCCATCCCACTCCTCCAGAGTGGGGTGTCCCTACATATCATCCCCTCCTCAGTGTATCTGTCATATGAGGGCTAAGAGATTCCCCTGCATGGGGGCCTACATGACAGCACCCCTAGGGCAAATTGTCCCACTAACAGGTAACAAAATCTATGTTCCTGTTCCTTTTGGTATGTTGGTTATCCTGTACTATATGGCTAAAATCCAGTTATAAGTGAGTAGATGCCATGTGCATCTTTCTGAGTCTGGGTTAGCTCACTCAGGATGAGCTTCTCTAGTTCCATCCATTTGGCTGCAAATTGAATGATATCCTTGTTTCTGATAGCTGAATAGTATTCCATTTTAAATCCATTCTTTGATTGAGGGACATCTGGGTTGTTTCCAGTTTCTAGCTATTACAAATAAGGCTGCTAAGAACATAGACGAGGAGATGTCCTTGTGGTTTGGTGAGGAATTGTTTGGGTGGATATCCAGAAGTGGTATGGCTGGGTCTTGAGGTAGGGCTATTCCAAGTTTTGTAAAATATTACCAGACTGGTTTCCATAGTGGTTGTACAAGTTTGCACTCCCACCAGCAATGGAAGAGTGTTCTCCTTTCTCCACACCCTCACCAGCATGTGCTGTCATTTGAGTTTTTGATCTTAGCCATTCTGACAGGTGTGAGATGGAATTTCAGAGTCATCTTGAATTGCATTTTTCTGATGATTAAGGATGTTGAGCATCTCTTCAAGTCTCTAGCCATTAGAGATTCCTCCTTTGTGAATTCTCAGTTTATCTCTATTTCCCATTTTTTGATTGGATTATTTGGTTTCTTGGTGTTTAATTTCTTGAGTTCTTTATAAATTATAGATATTAACCCTCTGTCGGAAGTGGGGTTGGTAAAGATTTTTTCCCAATTTGTAGGTTGCCATTTTGTTCAAATGACAGTGTCCTTTGCCTTACAAAAGCTTTTCAGTTTTATGAGGTCCCATTTATTGATTGTTGGTCTTAGAGCCTGAGCTGTTGGTGTGTTCTGTTCTGGAAGTTGTCACCTGTGCCAATGAGTTCGAGGCTTTTTCTCTTCTATTAGATTTAGCGTGTCCAGCTTTATGTTAAGGTCTTTGATCCACTTGGACTTAAGTTTTGTACAAGGTGATAAGTATGGGTCTAATTTCATTCTTTTACATGTCGACATCCGGTTAGACCAGCACCATGTGTTGAAGATGCTGTCCTTTTTCCATTGATGGTTTTGGCTTCTTTGTTAAAAACTAAGTGGCCAGAGGTATATGGGCTCATTTTTGGGTCTTCAATTCAATTCCATTGATCAACTGGTCTGTTTCTATACCAGTACCATGCTGTTTTTATTACTATTGTTCTGTAGTACAGCTTGAAATCTGGGATGGTGATACCTCCAGATATTTTTTAATTGTACAGGATTGATTTAGCTTTTCTGGGTTTTTTTGTTATTCTATGTGAAGTTGAGAATTGTTTTTTTCCAGGTCTGTAAAGAAATTAGGGAAAAAACACCCTACACAATAGCCACAAACAATATAAAATACCTGGGGGTAACTCTAACCTAGCAAGTGAAAGACCTGTATGACAAGAACTTCAAGTCATTGAAGAAAGAAATTGAAGAGGCCATCAGAAGATGGAAAAATCTCCCATGCTCATGGATAGGTAGGATCAACATAATAAGAATGGCTATCCTGCCAAAAGCAATATATAGATTCAATGCAATTCCTATCAAAATACCAACACAGTTCTTTACAGATCTGAAAAAAACAATTTCCAATTCTCTTCATGTTAAGTATTTCACAACTGCTTATAACTCTAACCCCAGGGACCCGACGCCCTCTTCTGGGCTTTTTGCACAACTGCACTCCTGCACAGTTTGCAACCCATCCCTGTGCACATAATTTAAAATAATCTTATTTAAAAAGAGGCTGTATCTTCCTCAGCATGGCTCTGATTGTGTCCCTCTTGGTAGAGAGATGCCTGATGGAGATTTACCATTCATGTGAAGATTCCACCTGAGAATAGATTCACTTTGATTTTTCTCCAAGCCCACTTACATCCTACAAAGATTAGCAGTAAAGCAATGGAAAGTAATTACTAAAGCAGTAAAAAAAAAGAAATGAGGGCTGGAGAGATGGCTCAGCGGTTAAGAGCACTGGCTGCTCTTCCAGAGGTCATGAGTTCAATTCCCAGCAACCACATGGTGGATCACAACCATCCATAATGAAATCTGGTGCCCTCTTCTGGCCTGCAGATATATCTGTGGACAGAACACTGTATACATAATAAATAAATCTTTAAAAAAAAAAAAAAGAAATGACATTAAAAAGGAAAATCCACATGAAACTAGTCATTAGTGAAAAAGTAAAGAATGCTGAAAACAGCTATGATGAAATTGCAATATTAACTTTTCTTCATAAATTGCTAGTAGGTAAATAGCAGCTAAATGACCCTACTTATTAGTTAGATTTTCCTTTTAATTATTAACCAGAAGTTCCAAATCCATTTATACTTTTCTCTGTCATGGAAAGACCATGCCATATGTGCACCCTGGGCCTTTGGCCATATCATAATTATTTGAGTTCTCATTTACTTTCTTATGTTGTACAAGTGACACAGTATGGCCTATGGCTAGAGTACAGCTCAGTGACAGGGAACTTGCCCAACATGCAAAGCCTGGGGTTCCATCCCCAGTAAGGTGTGTGTGTGTGTGTGTGTGTGTGTGTGTGTGCATGTAAATATGTGTGTATGTCTTGTTAGTGTTTCCATTGCTGTGATGAAACACATGACCAGAAAGCAAGCTTGGAAGGAAAGGGTTTATGTAGCTTTACACTTCCATATCACTGTTCACCATTTGTTGCAAGATATTTGATCACACTGTGAGCCCTGAAACTGTGTACTATAAAAAACCTGTTTCTAGTTGTGGTGTGGCTCAGCACTAGCACACACCTTTAATCCAAAAGCTTCTGTTTATTGTGAACAGTATTAAATAAAGTCAACCATAGGTCAAGAGGTAGAGCAAGCAACCAGTTGACAGAATGTGAACATAGGAAAAACCACAGAGAGTGAGAGGAAGTCAGGATACGTAGAGAGATGCACAGTAAGTAAAGAGGGACATTCACTTTGAAGGGTTTTTAAGACAATATGTAGAAGGAGAACTAGCTTTTTCCTTCTGGGATGTCAATTAAAGAGGAAGGTCAGCTGGGTGCTTTCTCTGCCTATCTGAGCTAGCAGGCTTTCACCCCAGCATCTGGCTCCTGAGTCTTTATTGGTAAGATCAAATGTTTGAGATTTTGTTTAAAAACAAAAATCATTGAAAGAAGTTGGGGCTGGGTGTGGTAGCACACACCTTTAATCCCAGTACTCGGGAGGCAGAGGCAGGCAGATCTCTGTGAGTTCAAGGCTAGCCTGGTCTACAAAGTAATTTCAGGACAGCCAGAGATACACAGAGGAAACCTTGTCTAGAAAAAACCAAAACAAACAAACAAACCATAAAAGAAAGAAAGAAAGAAGGAAAACAAGAAAGAAAGAAAAAGAAAGAAAGAAAGAAAGAAAGAAAGAAAGAAAGAAAGAAAGAAAGAAAGAAAGACAGGATTAAGTTGGGACAGGAACCTGGAGGCAGGAGTTGATGCAGAGGCCATGAAGGATTGCTTCTTCCTGGCTTGCTCAGACTTATTTATTTCCTTCCTTCCTTCCTTCCTTCCTTCCTTCCTTCCTTCCTTCTTTCCTTCCTTTCTTTCTAACATTTATTGATTCAAGTTTCATCTCAATCACAGCCCTTTCCCTCCTCCTCTCCCGGTCCTACCCTCCCATCCCCTTCTGCTTCTCCCTCCTATCCTTCTCCTTGGATGAGGGGGATCCCCACATGTCCACCCCCTCAGTTCATCAGTCACTTGAGGGCTAAGAGCTTCCTCTTGCTCTGGAACCCAACATGGCTGCCCAGCTATGGTAAAGTGTCCCACTAAGAGGCCATAGAGTCGATGACTGAGACTGCTCCCCCACTTGCTAAGGAATCTGTATGAAAACCAAGTTACCTATCCTCTATATTTGTATAGAGGGGTCTAGGTCTAGTCTAAGCTTTCTTCTTCTCCTCCTCCTCCTCCTCCTCCTCCTCCTCCTCCTCCTCCTCCTCCTTTCAGTCCCTGTAAGCATCTAGGGGCCTAGGCTAGTTGGTTCTGTTGATCTTCATGTGTTGATCTTTTTTTTTTTTTTTTTTTTGGTTTTTCGGGACAGGGTTTCTCTGAATATCTCTGGCTGTCCTGGACTCACTTTGTAGACCAGGCTGGCCTCGAACTCACAAAGATCCGCCTGCCTCTGCCTCCCAAGTGCTGGGATTAAAGGCGTGCGCCACCACCGCCCGGCTCATGTGTTGATCTTGATCCCTCTGGGTCTCTCTATTCCTCCTCCCTCTCTTATATAGGACTCCCAGAGCCCCACCTAATATTTGAGTGTGTATCTCAGCATCTGTTTTGATCTGCTTGTGGGTGAAATTTCTTGTAGGATAGCTATGCTAGGTTCCTGTTCCTTTGGTTCTGTGGGTTGTAGGATAGTTATCCTGTACTATATGACTAAAATCCAGTTATAAGTGAATACATGCCATGTGTATCTTTCTGAGTCTGGGTTAGCTCACTCAGGATGAGCTTCTCTAGTTCCATCATTTGGCTGAAAATTGCATGATTTCCTTGTTTCTGATAGTTGAGTAGTATTCCATTGTGTAGATGTACCACAGTTTTTATTAATCCATTCTTTGGTTGAAGGGCATCTGGTTTGTTTCTAGTTTCTAGTTATTATGAATAAAGCTTCAGCCTGGTTTTTTATAGAACTCAGGACCACCAATCCAGGAATGGCACCACCCACAATTGGCTGGGCCCTCCCCCATCAGTCGTTAATTAAGAAAAATTAATTAAGCCCTACAGGCTTGCCTACAATCTGATCTTATGGAGGCATTTTTGTTTCTTTTCTTTTAACTTTTTATTGATTTTTTTGTGAGTTTTGCATCATGTGCCCTAGTCCCACTCATCTCCCATCCCCTCACATCTGCCTTCACCCTCGCAACCTCCCTCACAAAACACAACACACACACAACAACATCAAATGAAAAAACAGAAACATAGAAAGCATCTCATTGTGGAAACTGTGGTATGTCACAGTGTGTCCCACAGTGTACCCCTCTGTCCACACATCTTCACTTGCAAATGTTCATTGTAATGAGTCATTGGTCTGTTTTGAGATCTTTGGCTTCGGTGAAACCATCAATATTGAATCCTCATTGGGACTCCTCCTGGTTATCCTGTTGTTACCCTGTGCCATGGAGATTCTGTAGGTTTGGATCAGCAGGACTGGCCCTTTCACAAATCCCAACCATTTGAAGATTATATAGATTTTGGGGTGGGCCAATTGATCTCCAGGACCCCAAGGATGACACCGGAGGTTGTCCTCCGGCTTCCATGTGTACCCTCCACATGTGTGCACACACTGGCACATACACATGAGTAAAAAAGTGATAAACTTCCTCCTCATTGTATTGAGGTTTTAACGTTTTGTCTAGTTTTCCAATTAGACTGAAGGCTTTTGCATTCCTCAAATTTGTTTGTTGATTGTGTGTGTATGTTTTTGTTTTTGTTTTTGAGCCAGTGTTCCTCTGTATAGCCACGGCTGTCCTGGAATTCCAGGCAGGCCTCAGACTCAGAGATCAGCCTGTTTTTGTCTCCCAGGTGCTGGAATTAAAGGTATGTGCCACCATTGCCCAGAGTTCAAATTCATATATTTAAATATAATCCCAAATGCTGTGATCTGAGGAGGTGGAGGCTTTGGAAGGTGGCTAGGTCAGGGATGACGCGCCCACGAATGTGGTTAGCTTTATTCCAGGCCCTCAGAGAGCTCTCTCACTTTACATTCCTCCTGCACACAAGGATGCAATGAGCCCTCAGAGGTCTGCATCCTGGAACGAGGTCCTCACTAGAACCTGACCACCAGGATCCTGGATTTTCAGTCTCTAGAAGAGTGAGAACAAATTTCTGTCATTTGTAAGCCACCCAGGTATGGCATTCTGTCATGGCTGCCCAAACTGAGTATGCCACTGTCCTTTTGCTGCTGCTGTTTGAGAGCCCAGCTTCTCCCATGAGTTTGTCTTCATCTCCCTTCCACACCTTCAGGTTCTCAGCAGCTATTACCACATGAACACTGACAACAACCCAGCAGTGCCAGCTCACTGCATGCTGGATCTCAGCTCTTCTGTGCTCGATGTGGTTCCTTCTTTCTTGTATGTTCAGCTATTCGTTTTAAACGGGTTTCAAAAACCTGTAGACAAGGCAGGCTTTCAGGAAGGGGAGAGTTCTGATGTCATCTCCTATCTTCGTTTGCTCTCTTGCTAGCGAAATCGCCCTCTTCCATTATTACCTTGGAAAGTCTTCTGCTAGGAGAATGTTGTTACTGAGAGTGATGAGTCTTAGCCTAGGTCTGTCTACCAGGTTGCACCTAAGGAAAGGGAAAGAATGAGAGAGACTTAGGAGAGGTGTTGTGTTACTTTTCTGCTGCTTTGGTAGAATATTCTGGTAAAAAGCAACTTAGATGAGAAAAGGGTTTATTCTGGCTCGTGGTTCTGGAGGGGATACAGCCTATTACCCTGGGAAAGGCCCAGCAGCACTGTTGTGGGTGCTGCCTGGAAGACTGGAAGTAGAGGCATATTTCATCAGCACTCCGGAAGTAGGGAATGGGATGGGCATGTGAGTCGGACTATAAAATCTCATGGCTCACTGCTAATGACATACTTCCTCCAGCATCACTCTGCTTCTTGAAGGCTCCATAACCACCAACTGGAGAATGAGGTATCCAAATTCATGAGTCTGTGAGGAGGAGGGCATTTCTTATTCAAATTACCAAAGTAGTTTTACACTGAAAGCATAATTTTGGGCCAGTTCTCTCAGACTTATTGGTTTCTTAGCATCCTCCCTAGACAGTGGGATTGAATGGTTACTTCAGGACTAATTACCAATGTGTAAATTATTAGATCCTCCCTTTTCCTCTTGTCTATTTACTAGTCTGTCTGCAGTGGTTGAACCACAGAGAAAGATGTGATAGGAAACACTTAACAGAGATGACTAATAGCCATCATTAATGTCTCTGGTAGAACTGTGAGTGCAAGAATATAGAAATAACTGGCTGAAAAGTATGTGGGTGTGTGGCAGCTTTGTTCCTGTCTTCTTGCCTGGCACACATGAATTTGACCACCACATCTGAACCCTGAACACGAATCTATTCATGAAAGAAGATTTAAAATTATCCAGAGTTCCTTGGAGAGTCCTCAAAGAATTCCTGGGGATTAATAAACCTGCTTATTTATTCGACAAATATTCACCGACTGTTGGCCAGATGTCTGGCACTGGGTTGGATGTGGTCCTTGGAGAGGTTGATCTGCCAAGTTTCTGCTGTCACTCCTTCCACTGGAGCATCTCTGTTGGGGTCTGCTTTATAGCTGAGCTCTCTGCTGCTCAAGGAAAGTTTGGAATCTGCTGGAGCATAAGGGATGCCCCAATTTAAAGATGTTTTTATTAAAGCAGATTTATTTTGAGGCTATGATCTAATAGATGTAAGTGAATTATACATCAGCACACTGATGGACATATAATGGAATCTGTACTGGTCATGGGAGTCTGTAATAAATGATCCCCAAATCTCAGTGATGTTCAACATGAAACATTAAATCTCCCTTTCATTGCTATGGTTTATAAATATTTGTTAGTGCCAAAACTCAAGTTTGAATTCAATTGCCATTGTTAACAGTGTTGAGACACCTTTTGACAAATATCATGGTTGCTGGTCAGTCACACCAACCCCCAACCCCTTTAGCTTGATTAGTGATTGCTTATATACTTTTGCTATAGACAGCACACATCTCCCTTTCCCAGCTGGTCCCAAGATCTCCTGTGATAAGGAGAAAATCATGGTTTACTACTTATAGGAGATCAGTCTACGGAGCTGGGATATACCTCAGCTGGGAGAGCATTAGAGTAAAGAAGACCATCCTAAAACTACAAGATAGGAAGAAACATGACACACTTAAAGTCAAGATAAGGAAATAGGAGGAACAATCACCTCCTTAATGAAGTACACACTTATGAATCCCCAAAGCCTACCCTGTGTGGCTGCCTGCACACTCGCTGCTGAGCCTCACACCCACTTTCTGCTTTGGTGGAATCCATTTCCACACAGAAACCATAGCTCTTCCTCTTTCCATCTCCCCAATCTTTACCCTCCACCCAAACCTCAGCCTGTTTGTGTGGATAATCTGGGCATTCTCACTGTCTCCAAAAACTGCCTCATCCTGCCCTAGAAATGCAGCTGCCTTCGGGTTTTCATTCCTGCCTGCTTCTTGACCCCTAGCTCAGGAAGTAGTGATTTTTTTTCATCTCTCTCCTCTAAGCAGCTGCTGAAATCCCAACTTGCTTGTTCTGTTATTTCCTCTCTGAAATGCTGAAAAAAAAAGTCCATTTGTTAAAAAAAAAAAAGAGGAAGAGCCTTTAAATGGTGATGATGTTGTGTGTGTGCATGCATGCTATGTGTGTGTGTGTGTGTGTGTGTGTGTGTGCATGCATGCTATGTGTGTGTGTGTGTGTGTGTGCATGCCGTGTGTGTGTGTGTGCATGCCGTGTGTGTGTGTGTTCCATCTTCATGCCATTATTGGGAAAATAAAAGTAGTTTGCTAGAAAGAAAGGGGCTGGTGAGATGGCTCAGTTGTTAAAGTGAGGACTTGAACTCATGCAAGCATGGGGTGAGTTCAATTTCCAAAAATTGAACTAAAGGCTCCACATAAAAATGCTGCATATGGTGGCTGAGTTTTATGAAGGTAGAGACGGGGAATCCAGTGACTGAGTGAAGAACCTAAGCCTCAATATACATATATTATACATACACATATAATATACATATGTACACACACACACACCATTCATAAACATCAAATGGAGAAAGTGGAAGGAGGAAGAGGCAGCAGCAATGGCAGTGGTAAATCTGGCCTCTTATTCTTTGCATGTGCTTGTCTGTCCTTCCACCATGGGACGACACAGCTTAAAGGCTTGCCCGGGTTGCAGACCCTGATCTTGGAATTTCTGTTCTCCAAACCCTGACCTAAAGACATTATAACTATTACACATTCTGTTCTATCAACAGAAACTGGACTGAAGACTCACATGTCCAACGTGTTGCTTCTGTGGCTCTACTCTGTGTTATCAACTCCGGGACTCAGTCAGGAATATCTCCAATCCTTGGTAAGGAGTAGGGAGAAGAACATGGTGAACCTTACATTGTCTCTTACACCTTCTGTCCTGAAGTTACATGTGACTGACATTGACTTTTCATTGGATAAACGAAGAGGCTTCCCTGATGTCATTGGCACATGGACATATAATCTTCCCATAGGGACCAGCAGCAAATACTTGGGAATGACAGTATAAAGACCAAAGTACTTAGTAAATATTTGTTGATTGAATGTTGCTATGCAGTAAGTTATCACAGATTGAAACCCCACTTACCACACTCCCAGAAGCCCATGATCATGAAGAGCAAAAATAAGCTTGAAATATGGATTTTTTTATTGTCACATCTGAGTCACAACTACCTTGAACCTTCTCCACCACTGGGTCTGGAGACTCCACCCTCCATTTTCCAGCCCTTTATCCACTCTGCCTTTTCGACATGCAGAAGAAAATGTTAGAAAGAGAGAAAGGTCTAGATTACAAAGAAATTCACATCAGCAGAAAGCCAGGCTATAACTCCCCCAGGACTGGAAGAGCTTAGTTCCAGAGCCAGACTGTATCAAACAGGGCTTTAAAAGTAATCTGGAGCCATCCTATGTAAAACAAATTTGAGGCCAGCGGGAAGCCTCAAAGGGGGGTGCAGAGTAGCAAGGAATGAAATGGATTCCAGACTGCCCGGAGGACTCTCCTGATTGAAACAAGACCGACTTACAGAACCATGCTCTGTGTGAGTCCACAATCTCTCATTTTCTGAAGGAAAAAAGAAGCATGAAAGCAAGTATAGAGAATTTTTGGAGTAGCCGCGTTACATAGAGGAAAGATGCTTCTCTGTTGAAAGAGATGCACAAGCTGTGGGTGGACTGTGCACGACAAGAGGTAGAAACTCCGTGCAAGATTCATCTTCACCAAAGGCATCCAGTCTGGTGCTCAAAGCTGGATAAAGAGGCTGTGTCCTATCTCCCGGACTCTCCCTTGCTCTCTGTTTCTGCTTGGTTTATTCTATGGGTTGAATTGTACTCATAGTTTTTCTTTGCTAGGGCTTTTTCTTGAATATATCTGCCTTGGCTGAACTTCCAAACATCTCTAGAGCTACCTGCAACAGAACCGGGTCCCCCCGGTGTGAGTTGCTACTTCCCTTTGCAGCTGAAAGTCCTCTTTGTGAGTTCTTCCCAAGTCTGGCTTTGACTCTGTGCCTTGGACAGCCAGTTACCAGACAGCAGATCTGGACATCTTTCTGCAGCAGGTCACTGGGACAGCAGTACTCAGCCAGCACTACGGTCTTTCTAGACTCTGTTACCCCAAGATTTGTCAAATGCCAGCATCGTTTCACCTGCCATCATAGTCCTTTCCACTGGACAGGCCCCCGAGTCCACACCAGCAATCTTCACAGGAGTGAAGAAGTGTCACACCTGTGGCAACGGCTGTCATGGCCCAACCTTTTCATCAGATCTTCTCTTTGCCCACCAGACTGTAGACAAGTGTCAACTGAAGGTAAAACATTCTCAGATCTGTCTCCCTGTATCATCTGACCCCTCCCAATACCATGAAAGTTTCTGGCCCTCTCTAAGGAGCAGACACTGAGATGTGACTAGGCACACAGAGATTTTGATATGGCAAGTTATTCTGAGAAAATTGAAAGGGGCTTGAAAGGATGGGAGAACTGTCAGACCACAGATGGAGGGAGGAAAGACTGGGCAGTTATGTTCTTAACTAGTGTGCAGTACTAAGAAGGCTGATTCTTCAAAGATGCCAGGGCATCCCTGGCCAATGCTGGGTACCAGAGAGAGCACCTGGCTGTGAGTAGGATCAACCACACAGTGTACAAGGATCAATGAGAAAGAAACACTTAGGCTTTCTTGTTAGAAAATTATTAATATTTTCAAGACATCAATGTCAGGTCTTCACTCAACAAAACTCAAGTGACCTGTGAGTTCAGTCCCCATCAGGGCTTTTGAGGGTCTCAACACAGTGGGCATGAAGCTGGATGTGGGCTGTGTAAGTGTCACACTGTGCCGAGTCACTGCCTGAAGCAGCCTGTGGGTGGCAGGACCTCAGTGACACACACTGATAGATTTCAGAGCCCAGCAGTCAGCCTGTGGGTGGCAGGACCTCAGTGACACGCACTGATAGATTTCAGAGCCCAGCAGTCAGGCTTGTGGACAATTAGGCTTTCTGAAGCTGGTCTCCAACACACTTTCTCATGGTCCCCAGGCATGGGGAAAAGTTTTAGGTGTGTGGTTTTTGCTGGGGTTGAATGTTATTCTCTGTTTCTAGTACACACACACACACACACACACACACACACACACACACACACACACACATATATTTGGTGATGTGCATGGTGTGTGTGTATGTATGTGTGTGTGTGTGTGTGTGAGAGAGAGAGAGACAGACAGACAGAGTGAGAGAGAGCTAGAGATAGAAACACACACACACAGATAAAGACAGAAAGAGAGAGAGAGAGAGAAAATGGTGGATGTCAGAGAGCAACCTCAGTTGTGAGTTTTTGCCTTTCTCTTTGTTTGTTCATTGCTGTATATACCAGGTTAGCCAACCAAAAGCTTCTAGAAACACTCTTGTCTTTGTCCCACATCTCCATGTGGGCACAATGTGGGCACATACAGGAACTACAGATGCGTGCGCAACAGCATTTGACTTCCACACAGATCTGGAGAACGCCGGTATTCACGCCCTATCCCAGCCCTATCTAGTCTATTCCTTTTTTTTTTTTTTTTTTTTTTTTTTTAATGTTTGAGAGCTTTAATCCTCAAACATGGTGGAATTGACTTATATTAGTGGTGTGGTGTGGTCTGGAGATTGACACAATGTTTACCCTTGGTTGCTAATTGCATGCCTCACCTTCATTTCTTAGATGGCTGTTTTTTCCTTCCAATTTACATGCCCATTGTATCAAAAGTCCCATGTAAATATACACAGCAGGAATAGATAGTGGGACATTCCCTCAAAGAGGGGATATTGTGCTCACATTCTATCTGAAAGCATTGGGAAAGATTGGAAGAGAGGTGTCTCACTCAGAATGACTTTTGTGATTTCTAAACCACATATAAAGACAGCATACTGGAGTCAGGAGATGATCCCGTAGGCAAGAACACTTGCTCTGCAAACATAAGGACCTACATTCAGATCCCAGCACCAGCATAAAACACTGGCTGTGGCTGTGTGAACAGGTGACTACAGTTCTGGAGGATGGGGTAGAGACAGGAGGATTGCTGGGGCTTACTGAACAGTCAGCCTAGCTGAAAAAACAGCTCCAGGATCAACAAGAGACTTTATTCCAGGGGATTAAGGTGTAGGACAATAGAGGAAGATGCCTAGCATCCTTCTCTGGTCTCTGAGTCATTAACAGGGGGTCCATGCCCCTCCACACCAAGCACATATCACACACACATGCATACATGTATACACACACACACACACAGAGAGAGAGAGACAGAGAGAGAGAGAGAGAGAGAGAGAGAAAAAACCATCCAAGTATTCAGGATGGTTTATAGTTCTGGAGTGCAAGGGGAGGTAGTGTGACCTCACATGCCCCTGTGGCCTCTCCCAGGGTGCCTCCAGTGTTCTCATCCTGCTGTGGACCTCAAAGGGGATGACATTACAGTTGCGTCTGCTTAGATCCCTGTTCTCAGATGCCCACTGGGAGGTCCCCAGAGCTGACAGACAGGAAGAGAGACTGAAGCACCCGCCCTGTGTCTCTCTCTGCACTGGAAGCTGTCTGTGGGTTAGGCTGCATGCAGTTCTTTGCCGGTGACCACTGGTCCTGGACTCAGATAATCTCCTTTCTAATTTCCTACAAGAATGCAGAACTTCCCACTCTTGCCAGCCCTAGAGGACTACAGCCGCACCCCACTGCTATGGGAAGTCCCCACTTCACTGGCCTGTCTTCGCCTTTCTTTTTTCCCCCAAGTGAGACTTGTGTTCCTGATGAGGGAGATGCTCTAGTCCCTTTGACAAGATGATGCTTCGGCTTTTCCTTCTAACCATAACTCAGACTGTTTATTATGGAAGCCTTAGGAACTAGAGGCACACTATAGAAAAGTTGGATGCTTTATTCAGACACTTGTATTTTCTCTCACCCAGTTCCTAGGTGGCCTCATCAAGGCTGAGAGCTTAACATTTGTTTCAATGCCCGCACATTGTGGACTCTCTCTCACATTGATGCCTGAGGTACACCTCCTTTAATTCCAGTTCCATACATCCAAAAGCCCTTATCATCTATCACAACTATTTCCAATACCTGAGCTTGACCCTGGGCTCCTGCACATGCTAGGGTCACTGGCACCATGTCACTCGGCATGCCCCAGCATCCAAGCCTTTTCATTGCCTGCTGTCCAATAGAACTCACAGTCTTCCTCTGCCATCATGTCCCCAGGCCACCCTCCACACTAAACTCCATGCCTCCCGTCATCATCCTCCAGTAGCCAGGGCACCCACATCTGACTACCCGAACTCTCAACCCATAATCACTTATGTCTGTTTTCCTGTTACTCCTAATGCAAGCTCAGTGTGGCCCTCCCAAATCCACATGCCAGAACCCTAACCTTTAACATGGTCATTTATAAGAGGTGGAGCTTGCTGGAGGTGATTTCATCACAGAGCAGTCCTTAAGGGATTAGCAGTCGCATCAGGAAGACTGTGGTGGTCCCTCAGTGCCTTGAAGACAGAGAGAAGCGCCACCATTTGTGAACCAGGAAGGAAGCTCACAGCAGACACTATGGTGACTCAGCAGGTGCCTTGATCTGGGACATTGGCCTCCACAGCCCATCTGGACCGTGTGCTTCTATTATAGATGCTCATGCACCCTTTCCTCCTCTTGTCTTCCCTTCCCACGTTGACTCCTGTAAGTGTTCTCAGTTTAACTTCCTGCACTGAGCCAAGTCTGTCTGTCCATCTCACCACCCCATGACCATGGTACTCTCTGAAGGATCCTCGTTACTTCTCCATGCATGAGATTTTGAGGGCTTCCTGCTCTTGTTGCTGTCAAGTGAGCCAGAGTTCTGTTTTTATTTGTTTACAAAAACTTTATTATAAGATATTGCATAAAAAGTCACATAGGGAAATTAACCAGACTCCGAGTCTATACATCTCATTGAACTTCTATGCAGTTAAGAGTAGCCATTTTGAAACTGGGGAGATTCACACTTGATTTTACGTTTTTTCATTATTGGTTGTATTGTTGTGTACTTATTCACCACCAAAAGGGGAAAAATCCATACCAGTGTCAAAACTTGAAAAACAATTAGTTTTATATACTTCTTAATGACTCGTGTCCATGACTTGCATCCAATCCTTCCTTATTACCCAATATTTACCCTTTTGTGTTCTTTCTACATGTTATACTGTGTACCCTCAGGTATATTTCTTTACACACATACACACACACACGACTAGAATTCACATACGTGAGGGGACATGCAGTTTTTTCCTTTCTGAAAATGTTACCTCACTTAATATTATGCCTTTCTTATGTTGGGGTTACATTACCCAGTATCATGTTCAGCCCTTATGTGGGTTCTGGGAATCCTTATGCTTGTATTGCCAGCACTCTAGCCACTGAGCCCCACCCCCACCCATGCAAGCCCTTCAGGTCTCCTCTTATGATCGTCAAGTGCTTCATAGTATTTTTGTTGTCTATAGTGTGCTGCCTACTGTAACATGCTGTTCTGTTATCATTGCTATGTAAAAAAGCCCTCAAACTTAGTGGCAAGTGACAGCAGTTACTTCATTATGCCCATACAGTCTATGGGCAAGGAATTCAGAGAGGGGACTGTAAGCGTTAGTTGCTTTTCCATTGCTGTGATAAAATACCATGATCAAAAAAAATTTAAGGAAATGTTTGTTTTGACTTATAGTTCCAGATGGCTAGATGTCCATAATGCTAAACAGCATGATGGCAGGAACAGGAAGCTGAGCGATCACATCTTACCTGCACACAGGACACACACACACACACATACACACACACACACACACACAGAGAGAGAGAGAGAGAGACAGAGAGAGAGAGAGACAGAGAGAGGAGACAATTGGAAATGCAAAAGGCTATAAAGCCTGCCTCCTGCAAGGCTACATCTCCCAAATCCTAAATGTTTCATACCCTCCCCACAAAATTACCACTAACTGGGGACTAAGTGTTCAAACATTTAAGCACATGAGCCTATGGAGGCCATTTCTCATTCAAACCACAACACTGGGAAGGTATTCTTGACTCTGAGTTGTCTTGCTCTCAGTTACTGTGCAGAAGGAGCTGGAGCCAAAGGAACCATCTCTAAGGTGCATCTGGTCTGAGCACCTGGTACCCAGCTGCAGGCTGAGGGCAGGGTGGGTGACAGGACACTCACACATGACACTGTGCGAGCTGCAGACTCAGTGGGCAACTGGGTTAAGAAAGGATATCCTAAGGTTGCAGGGAGGATTTCTTCATATTCCAAGAGATCCTGGTGGAAGATGCTGTCTTTTCCAGCCCTCTCTCAAATATCACACCACATCACCTCTCTGAGCTCTGTTGGTTTAAATCGTTACCTATCCATATTCACAAGGGCAGGACATGGACCTCTCAATTCAAAACTTACACTATGCACAGTCAGTTCCAGGCACATAACAGGGACTCCACAAATGGAGTTGAGTTGAGTACATGAACATTGTCCAAACCCAGCAGAATAAATACTGCTGGTATTCTATGCTTAACTCATGATCACTACTGTAATATATTTCTGTTATATTTTAGTGAATACATCAAGCCATTTTAATTCAATGATTACTTCTAGAAAGTACTGTTAGCATTATAATATTATCAATTTAGGATTACAACTTTGGACAGCCGCAAATATTCTTGTGCTTTGCAACATAGCTGTGTGGTTGGGCATTCTTTGAGGCGGTGAACTATGCTTGTTGGGTCTCATAGTGGTGACTACTGGATTCCCTATTGTCCTCCCTTAGCCACACATTCCTAGATTTTCAGTAGATGACTGAAGCCACATGCAACTCCAGACTGTGCATGTATTATGCATTTTTTTAGGTCCTGAGGGTGTGGTTCAGTGGTATAGCACATGGATAACATGCATGAACCCAAGGGTTCAATGTCAAACACCTATAAGACAAAATATGCTAGCATTAAAATTGGATAATTGAAAAAAAAATCAGACAATTGTAAAACTTTACTGTAATAAATGTTATGTGAGAGTGGTCTCTATCAAATTATCTTGTGCTCAAGTTCCCTTCTAATGGCAGAGGCCAACATGATGCCTACAGCATGAGATAGGTTCAAGTGAGGGACACTGGCAGGGGGAGGTGAGGTCAGGCTGCCGCTGACCTTCTGGCAGCATAGGAAGATCTGGAGCCATTTTCCATTTAACATTCTCTCACTGTCGTGGGCTGTGGCTGATCGCCAGAGGGTGAGTGAAATGCAGAGGACAGAGGACCACCTCTTCCCCATCCTCAACATTTAAAATCCACAGTTGGTTGAATCCATGGATGTAGAACCCATGGCCAGGGGGTTTGGACCATAAAGAGGTCCCAGATTTATGTTGGATATTTTTTTTTTCGAGACAGGGTTTCTTTGTGTAGCCCTGGCTGTCCTGGACTCACTTTGTAGACCAGGCTGGCCTCGAACTCGCAAAGATCCGCCTGCCTCTGCCTCCCAAGTGCTGGGATTAAAGGCGTGTGCCACCACCGCCCGGCATATGTTGGATATTTTTATACTGGATATTTTGGGATGATTAAGGTATATGTAGTGAAATGATCTTCCATTTTCTCTTTTTCTTCTTTCCTTTCTTCCTCCCTTTCCCTTTCTGATTTTATTTCTTGACAGGGTCTCATGTAGCCCAGTCTGGCCTAGAACCTACTCTATAGCTCAGGCTGTCATTAAACTCCTGCAAATGCTGAGATTATAGGCATGCACCATCATGCGTGCCATATTTCCTTTTACTTCTTTTAAAAGAGGTTTTATTGACGTATATTAATCATACATAATAATCTGTTTTGTTGTGACATTTCACACACATACATAACGTACTTTGATAGTATTCACCTGTTTCCCTCTCTTGCCTCCTCCCCATCTACTGATTCTCATCTTTCTATACAGTTCCCTTCTACCTTCCTCTGTGTGTGTGTGTGTGTGTGTGTGTGTGTGTGTGTGTGTGTGTGTGTGTGTGTGGTGTGTGTGTTTCTGATGACCCAGTCTGCCTCATCGGGATTTAGACTTGTTTACGGGAGTGTGTTGAGGGCGTGTTCACAAAGTATGGGCACTGGTACATGGCTATACCATTCACCAGAAGAAAATGACATGAGGGACTGCTTTCTGGTGTACAAATCTTTGCATGTTGAAAAAAAAATCTATGATGTCTTTTTTGTTTTATGTCACAGTGTTAAGAATAAAACCAGGGCCTTGCTCATGTTGGACCCCATCACTGAAATGCTCCAGCTTGCTCTTCATATGTTAAAATAAATTAAGTAGGGCTGGAGAGATGGCTCAGCGGTTAAGAGCACTGGCTGCTCTTCCAGAGGTCATGAGTTCAATTCCCAGCAACCACATGGTGGCTCACAACCATCCATAATGAAATCTGGTGCCCTCTTCTAGCCTGCAGATATACCTGCAGACAGAACACTGTATATATAATAAATAAATCTTTAAAAAAATAAATTAAGTATAAATCCCTAGAGCTAAAATTGCTGGGTTAAAAAAAATGAACACATTTACAAGATTATATGCACACACATATACATATATATGCACATATTTATATATATGTATCTCACAACATGGTTTTCTCATTTCTTTTTTATTTCTTCAAGTTACATCTCAATCACAATCCCCTCCCTACTCCCCCCTCCAGTCCCACCCTTCCACCCTCCTCCCCCTCAACCCCCCATCCTCTTCCCTTCTTATAACTATAAATACAATACAAAACAACAGAAATAAATAGGCCACAATTATGAGAGTTATATGGCTTAGCATACATTCCCAATGTCCAGTCCATATGTATTTGGCACCTGACTTTAACATTCTACTATCTAACCATCTCCATGAGTTTAAAGTTCTATATCTAACTCAGCTTTCATACTAACATGCCTCACAATTTTAAAAATATCTTCTTAGATCCAGAACACCCTCTTGATTCCTAAACAACTCAAAATTTAACTATGAGACTCTAGCTATCTATTCTTCAACCACCTCAGAGACCTGAGAGGCATAAATATATCTGATTATATAGAAAGTGCAGGGCCTGCAGCTTCCAAAACTAAGAAATGACATACCAGTGGCTGCCTGGACAGTTCCCATTTTCTCTCCATACATTACAGCATCAATCTCCAGCCGTTTGGCCCCGTTTCTCTAACAGACATTGATTGTAGAGCAGGAATTATGAAGGACTTACCTACCCTGTCTTGGCAGAGCTAGGCTGTCGACTTCCCTGCTTCCAAGTTTTGTCCTTTTTGGACAGCAGTCTGTCTACAGTTGAAACAAGGGGTTTTTCTTGCCAAGAGAAAGGCTTACCACCAATTCAACCATCTCCCACTGGAGATTCTTCGATGCTTATCTTCTACTTGGAGTAGAATAGGGGGTACTGTCAGGAGCTGACATGTCTTGATATCAAAAAAATCTTAAGTTAAGAAAACATCTTTGAATGCCATATTCTGCAGATCTCTTGAGGTTTTTGAAGATGCCCTATCTATCTCTTATATTTAGATAAGCAAATGTTGCTTGTCTCTTAGCAACTTGATTTCTGAGTAGCTTAGAAAATAACTGTGATAGACTGTCATAGTAACTAAAAAAATGATATGCTTGCATGACTATTAGTTTCCATTTCTTAATTATCCTAAACAGTTTATGACAGTTGGTAACAAGAGGCCAAAACTTTACATTTCATTATTAAGCATTACTAGGTACAATACCTTTAAGAAGTGTTACCCTTAATTTTGTATCAATATACAAAGATCAATACCAATGTGGCCAAATATAATCTTAATTTTGTTATCAATATACAAAGATCAATACCTATGTAGCCCAATACAATCTTAATTTTGCATCAATATACAGGGGTCAATACCATTGTGGCCAAATATAATCTTAATTTTGTATCACTATACAAAGGTATAAAGGCATATTCAATAATCTGTCCTTTTTTCTTGATCTTTCCTATACTATGTTTATGTCCCATTTTTTCTCAAGTCTATTCACTCCTACATAGGAGAGAAAGAAGGATATAGAAAAGAAAAAGAGAGAAGTTCCTGGGTCTAACCTCCAAAACCCATTTAACAAGACCATTTAACAGCTTGTAGTCTCTTCCCCTAAATAACAAAATTTTCTATTATCCATCAAATAACGAAAAGGGGGGGAACACTCACCCCCACCTTCTGGGGATGGGACGTTGTTCTCTTAAAATGACTTCCTGCTGATTTGGGCCATAGTAAACCTGTTTGGGGCCCTAATAAGAATGGAAAAATGGTTAAAAATGTTAATAGAATTATTTGATGTTCAGTCCTTTTGTGCTCAGCTATTTAGATGTCCTAAGAGGTTCATAGACAGAAGCTGATCTTTAGGGCTTTACTGAAGTTCTGGCTGGAGCAGTCTGTGGAGCTGAACGATTTTAGCGATTTTGAATTGTTGTGGTTGTAGACTTTTGAGGAAACAGCTATTGAGGAAGTCTGCAAGGCTGGATCATCTGGGCCACTCGTCTTCTTTGGTGTCTGATCTGTTTTCTGCTGAGGTTTCTGTTGTCCAGTTGTCCCTGGATTCCTTGAATGGAATGTATGCTTTAAATCTCCTGAAAGATAAGAACAGAGCCCTGCCCTAATCCTGACTCTGGAACAATTACCTTTTTTTCTGGTGGGGGGGAAGGTCAGGTAATATTTTTCCTGGAGCAAATTTGTTTTTTTGACAATATATAAAGCATTACCTTTCAATCCAGACTAAAGAAGAAATTATTTTGATATTTTGGAGCTAAACAAACCTTTAGTGTATATATTTTGAGATCTCAGAGGACAATTTGTTTGAATTTCAACATGCCTTTTGTAAGTAGCTTTTAAACTTAAATCCTTCCAAATCCTATGTGCCTGTCTCTGCATTCTAAGTATTGGGATCAAAGACATGTGGTTCCCAACTGATGGGATTAAAGATGTGTTCCTCCACCCCTGGATCAAAGTTTTTCTCTATTTAGAGCTTGTTTTGTATCAGGCTGACCTTGAGCTCTGCAATCTGCCTGTTTCTGTCTCTATTGTGTTGGGATAAGGGTGTATTCTTCTGGAATGATGGGATTAAGGGTGTGCACCATCACCACCCTGTTCCTTGTAACTCTAGAATTTATAAGACAACTCTATAGTGATCCTCCTGTCTCTGCTGGAGGTAAAGACATGGGCTAACCCCACACATTTCATGTATTTTACCTTAGCTCTAAGTTTTTTCAACTCTTGGAGGTTTGTAAAACCAGGTTGAACAGCTGTAACCTTTAATTTATTTACAGTGTTTTAAACCTGTTACCTGCTTTTTAATGCCAAAACCATGGAAATATCCTATACCTCTACAAAAAAGAAAAAAGGTTTTCTCATTTCTAAGGAAGCAAAACTGAACATTCTACAATGTTCCTGTTCTTCTTGTAGATCTTAAATTTAACTTATTTTCTTTTTTAAAAAATCAGGCGTAAATGTGTTCTTCATCCTAAATATTTGCCTTTATTATTTTAGCTTTGTTATAGTTGATATTTCAGTAAAATCAGTGGTACTGCTGAAAAGAACTATCAGAAGGATTTCTAAAAATATTGGATCATTGTGAAAGTGTTCAGATTTGAAAATGAAGTGTGCCCATAGTAATTGAATCCTGCTGCAAACCAATTCATCTCAGTTTCAAGGAGCAAAGAACATTGTACCGCAAGAATCATGACAGCAACATATTACCCCTGACTTGCAAAGTCACTTGAACAAAGACTAAGAACCCAGAAGTAGACAGAGAGAAAAATTTAAGTTTTTTTCGAGACAGTGATAACATGCTGTATACCTTAAAATATGACGGTGTTCTGTAAGCCTTAATATTTTTACAAAAACATTTTCTGAATTCCTAATTTTTAGAAATTAATTTTATTTAAGTGTGTTGGTGTTTTGCCTGCATATGTGTCTGTATACCACATAGTGTCCAGTACTGCAAGAGGACAGAAGAAGGTGTTGGATCCCTGGGACTGGAATTACAGACAGTGACAAGCTATCATGTAAGTGCAGGGAATTTAACACATGACCTCTGGAAGAGCAGCCAGTTCTCTTAACCACAAAGCCATCTCTCTAGCCCTGTAGGCCTTAGCCTTGTGAGGGGCTATTCTGTCTGCTATGGTTGTGCCTTAGTGTGTCCCCCAGAGACTTATGTGATTGAATCTTGGCCTCTAGTGTCACACTGTGAACTTGGTGGTAACTTTCCAGTTAGCAGCATTCCTCCATGGCCTCTGCATCAGCTCCTGCCTCCAGGCTCCTTTCCTGTTCCTAACCTGACTTCCTTTGATGATGAACTGTGAGGCAGAACTTTAAGTCAAATTAACCATTTCCTCCTCAAGTTGCTTTGGTCATGGTGTTTCATCATAGCAATAGAAACCCTAGCTAAAACATGAGGTCATTGAGTTCATGGATCTGGGTTAGTTCCTGTGAGAGTAAATTGTCGTAAAAACAAGGAGCCTAGCCTCAGAATCTCTAGAGCTTGCTTCCTGTCTTGCCAGGAGACTTCCTTGTCTTTCCATATGGGATCCCATCATAATAGTCACCTCTCATATAATGATGTAGCAAGATGGCCCTGTCTAGAGGCAGATCTGATACCACCCAATCTTGGAGTCTAAACTCAAGAGCCAAATAAACCTTTTTCTTTTATAAAGAATTCAGTGTCAGGATATTTTGTTTTAGCAACAGAAAACTAAGATAGTATGTCTTGTAATTTGTACAACTTTAGTTATATTGATGGTAGGTGCTTATTGATGCATGAATTAATTTTAATAGTTTCACTGAAGTTTCAAAGTAGAGAAAAATGTGATTATAGAGTATAAATACAAAACCTTGTATTTATAATGTATGATTTTTTGTATATTCAACCTCCTCTTGAGTTTGTGTTTTAAATCTTAAAATTTGCACATTTTGAAGCTGGGAGGTAGTGGCTCTGGCTTTAATCCCAGTACTTGGGAGGCAGAGGTAGGTAGATCTCTGAGTTTGAGGCTAGCCTGGTCTACAAATCAAGAGCCAGGACAGCCTGGACTACACAGAGAAACCCTGCCCTGAAGAACAAAAAAAAAACAAAAAAAAAGTTGCGCATTTTGGGCCAGCAAGGTGGGTAAAAGTGCTTGTCTCCAAGTCTAACAACCTGAGTTCAATTTGTGGAACCCACACGGTGGAAGAGGAGAACCAGCTCCAGCCAGTTGTCCTCTGACTTCCACATGCATGTTACAGCTTGTGTACATCCACACATAGCCACACTTGCACATACAAAATACATATATAAAGTATAAGTAGGAAGTTGCACATTCTGTATGTGGTTTCATAAAATCAAATATTTAGTTTGGTGTGATTTCTAACTACTTCAACAGTATGAGGGCAATGACCTATAAAACATCTATTTATCTAAGGCTGGCAGTGTCATATACCTGTTGTCATAGCCCACAGGGGACTGAGGCAGGAGGATCACTAGTTTGACATCACCCTAGGCTATATATAAGACTGTCTCAAAGCTCCAACCAACTAAAGGCTAGAGATATGACTTAGTGGTTAAAAGCACATACTACTCTTGTATAGGACAAGAGTTCATTTCCCACTACAATATCAAGCAGCTTGCTGTTGGCTGTAATTCCAGTTCCAGAGTATTTAACGCCCTCTTCTGGACTCCCAGGGCATCTGCACTCATGTGCACATACTCACACACAGGCACACACATATGCACACAATTACAACTAAGGTAAATATAAAAAAAAATTTAACCAAATAAACAAGTACACCCAATAACTATATATCCCATGTTTATGTACTTTATATAATATTTACATATGTGTGTGTGCCTACCCAACTGCCTATCTGTCTTAGAGTATGACAATGAAAAAGGCACCAAAAGATGTAAGTGATTAGATTGAAAGCAAATTTATTTCTATTGCTTCTTTCTTTTAAATTTTATTTATTTATTTATTTATCTATCTGTTTACTTATTTATCTACTACCTCGCTATCTATCTATCTATCTATTTATTTATTTATTTATTTTGGCAGTGTATTGACAGTAGATTGTCATCCAAGAGCAGAGTTCATCTTCAGTGACATGGTCATTGTTAGTGACTATTACTAATTAATGAGTACTTGTGGAATTCAAGCTCCTATGCTTTCAACAGGCCCTTTGTTTGCATCTGTTAAGTGAGTTATCACTGTCAAAGATAATTAATTTTATTTTTGAGACAGAGTCTCTCTGTGTAGCCTTGGATGTCTTAGAACTCGCTCTGTAGACCATGCTGGTCTTGAACTCAGAGATACCCGCCTGCCTCCCAAGTGCTGAGATAAAAGGCCTGCACCACCACACACAGCTAATTAATTCTTGGAGTGGGCAGAGATTCCAGGCTGGTCTCTAACTTGCCATGTTCCCGCCTCAGCCTCCTGATGGCTAGGATGACAAGTGTGAGCAGCCATGCCTGGCCACGAGGGACTCGTTGCAGTACTTTCCATGTGGTCACCTGCAGGATTGCCTGTCTGAGTGTGACTGTGAGTTCAAACCTCTCTTCCTCTTCCCCACTGCTGCCTTCAGGCAGTAGTATTTCCTGCCATCTGTTTCCTGAGACCTGAGAAGATGAAAGAATGCAAGGAAGAGCTTGTAAGACAGGCTTGAAAAGATGAAATAACCAGTGATTTAAGACCCTTCCATTCTTCCCAAATAAACAGAAAAATTTCCAGATGTGAAATTAGTTCATTGAATAGACATAAGTAACATTTTTTCCCCCACAGATCAAATGAATTTCCATTACATGTGGCATTTGTTGTCACCAGCTAGGACTGTGTAGGCTTGAATTTGGATTCAAGGACTTCAAACTTCGAACGTGAGGTCCTGGCTGGGTGGGGTCAGGCAGCCTTCTAGGACAACAGTGGACATTTAGAGTCTGTACTATTTCTTCTTATCTTTTGGGTACCAGTGTCCCTTGAGAGAATCTGGCTCCTGTCAGGGATGAGTTGTACTCAGGACTTAGGAGGCCAGGAGACACTGTGTTCCAGAAAGTCTGCCATCACTTGTGATGGATTACAGATATTTTCAGAGGTGCCACAGAGATACAGGTCCACATCAGTGTTGACGGGTTCCAGTTAGAATCCATAGACATTGAGAAAAATAATTTTAGGATATCTGAATCCTTGGTTATACTTCCAGGAAGTCTAGTAAGTCAGGACAACAGAAGGAAAATGGAGACAGAAGTCTTCTATTGACTAATTTCACAAATAGTGTCATCTTCTCTCCTGTATCTTCCACTTGGGTTGGATTAAACTGGTTCCTTTTAGCCCATTCCTATGATGCTCCTCTATCTTGGCGCTGGGCTTTCTTCCTTAGACTCTTCAGTGTTACCTTGGAAGTAAATGCACCATTGGTCACCAGAGCTTTCTGTTGAACATATTTTCTGTTGCATTGAATGCCACTTCACTCAAGGCTGTCATTTTGAGTTGAATTAAGGCAGATCTCATTGAATTCTTTCATTATAATTTGGCAAAAATCTGGACTCAGCTTCAATAACACAGTTTTGTATCTGTTTGCTTAATGTTAGATGTGTAACCCCTGATTGGTTTTCAAGTTGGGGTGTATGGGATGGTTTCAGCATTGTTTGCTGTTCATGTGCATGTCCATGGGGGACTCATTATAACTATTGTAAGCCTAGCTCTCTGCCCTGTTTTATTTTTTTGAAGTTAAATTACAATAGCCTTAGTTTTTAACTATGTGCATATATGTGTGTGGGCATATGTGTATGCAAGTGAGTGCAGGTGCCCATGGAGTCCAGAAGAGGGCACTGGGTCACCCTGGAGATGAAGTTACAGGCAGATGAGAGCAGTAACTCTTTGGGTGCAAGGAATCAAACTTGGGTCCTCTATGAAATCAGTGTGTGCTGTTAACACTGAGCCCTCTCTCCAGCCCCTCTGCCATGTCTTTCTCCCAGAAATATTTTTTAATAATTTCTGTGAGTTGAACCAATTTTTTGTAATTCTCCATAAGGGCAGAACCTAATACCAGTCTTACATTGTACACTGAATTTGATGTGAATTTTGGAAGAGATACAAACATTCAAAATTTAGCAGCAATGGCTTATATTCTACTTGAGAGACTATAGATTGGAGCACCTTAAGATTGGAAACCAAGCAAAGGATCGAGATTTGTTGATGTGGCAATTGCTCTTGGGCTCCAAGGCATCCACCCTTGTCTTCCTCAAAGTCTATAAAATGAAACAATATCCTTGTTTGCTTGCCATCTGTTTCCCCCAGGGATATTGTATTCTGTATCGACATAGTTCTCTAGGAGGGAGCCCTAACTGGGTGCCACTCTGTTGTCATCGCGATAATTTCAGCTGCCTGGCTTCTGGTGGTTAGGCATTGCCACCTGGCCTCTGTTAGCTCAAGATCCTACTACACACATGAATATTATATTAGTATTTTATAGAGGAGCAGAACTATGATAGGGTGAATATAATGAATATAAAAGGGATTTATTAGAACGGCTCACAGGCTGTGGTCCAGCTGGCCTAACAATGGCTGTCTATCAATGGAAGGCCCAGGAATCCAGTAGTTGTTCAGGGTATGAAACTGTATGTCTCAGCTGGTCTCCAGTTTATGCTGGAATCCCTAATCACTAGAGTCTAATGCCAGTGAAGGAATGGAATTGCCAGCCGGAGTGAGCAGGCAAAGAGAGGGACAAAGCTTCTTTCTTCCATGTCCTTTATATAGGCTGCCAGCAGAAGGTGTGGCCCAGATTAAAGGTGGATCTTCCCACCTCAGAAGATCTGGATTAAAAGTGGAGTTTTCCACTTCAAATGATTTTATTACAAAAATGAAAAATAAAAATCCCTCACAGGTGTACCTAGCCACCTGACTTTTAGTTAATTTTAGAGTTAACTAGAAGTAAATGAATCAAGTTAATGCATTCAACTTGGCAACCAAGAATCGCCACCACACGTATCAAAGAACTCAACTCTGCTATGGCGTCTCCCGCTACAGTTCTAGGAAGGTCGGCACTGAGCTAGTTCATTGTCACATATGAAGGCAAACAGACAGACAGACATACAACTAGATGGATCCCATCACACCATCATTCCTCAGTGCCTGAGCAGGCCTGATGGGCCGAGCCAGCTACAGGAGTAGCCACCCAGGACCTCTTATCTCCACTGTGACTGTAGCAGGGGCTCTGCCTTAGCTCATACCTGTGGCTGCGGGTAGAAGGGACTAGGGATGACACACTGATAGAAGGTGTATGAAGGTACAAGTCACAAGCAGGGAGTGAGGGGATTGTAGCGGTGTTTGGAGAGCCTTTGAAGTCGGCAATGGAACGTTAGTGGTGAAACTTCACTGTGCATCTGGTTACCTCCCTTGTGAAGACAGAGTGTCCCTCTCCTCACCTTATCCATCTTATGGCTATCTGCTGATTAATTTTTCTGCCCAGCATCTATCTAGGTATCATTTGTTTCTTTCCTGTTATCTATACATCGTCTATTTATCTAGAGTTTGTTGATCTACTCATATCTCTATCTATTTGGTTACCATCTGTTAGTCAACCTCTGACTACCTCTGTTATCTAGCTCTTTTTTTTTTTTGAGACATAGTCTCACACATGTAGTTACCTTCACACTATGAAGCTTAGCTTGGTCTTGAGCTACTAGCAGTCTCCTTGCCCTAACCCGAGCGAGTGCAGCTGTGTGCCTCATGCCCACCTCATCTATCTGCCTCCTTCTGTATCTATACGTTGTCCACTTACATTTTATCTACATATCATTTGTCATCATCATCCTCACCATCATTATCAATGTGTCTATTGACCTGCCATCTATTGATTTCTTTGTCAATTATCTACCTGTTACTTTTGTGGGTTTTGTCTGTCTGTCTGTCTATCGGTCGATCTACCTATTTACCGATCTATCACCTTCAATCTTTCTACACAGATACTCAGGAGACAGGAGCAGAGGCTCGTGGGTGGGCTGCAGCAGGAGCACAAGGCATGAAGATGTCTCTACCCTCCGAAGCTCCCCAGAAGCTTCCACGGAAGCAGAGTCAGCCAGCCGTATCTTTTAAAGTATTCACTCTTCATTTATTTTAAATTCTTTGTTTTACGACTTACATCTTCAACTACTGTGATGTAAGACTGTTGTGTTAAGAACAATAAAACACACGAAAACGTTCTTCCCTTTCCAGATGAAGAAAGCTGACCCTCAGAGGTGAGAAATCACTTCGTGGTCTCTTGCTAGGCTGTGGAGGGAAAACAGAGCGTGTCTGCCAGCAGGGGGCGCCCACCTCTTCTGGGCTGCGTCAGTCTCCCTGCCTGCTCTAGGCGGTCCTCTGCCATCAGTTTGGGATCTGGCCATTGATTCAATGCCACAGAGCCTTTCCTCTTACCGTCTCCATCCGTGACCACACAGGGTTGCTCATCCTGTGCTCACTCGATAGCTCCCTCACACTTGGTACTGTAGGCTGTGTGCAGAAACGGACAGGAGGCAGTACTTAGACACACATGGTCAATATGGTACCAATGGTAGTTTTTCCCTTCCAGCTATAATACACACATGCACCTCATGATGAAGGTTTATCTTTGAAGCATGAACATTGAGTTGTTTTTTTTTTTCCAGTGTGCCTTTGGGATGCATACAGTCTCCAGCAGGACCCAGTTTTCTTGCAATTTCTCTTTTCTGTCTTATTTATTATGGTGAGTTAAAATTTCATCCACAAGTTTGTATTGCTTTTCTCGTAGGAGTCAGGCTCCATGTACAGCACACTTAACCAAAATCCCAGCCCTCATGGGGCTGTAGTTCCTGAAAGGACTACGAACAATAAGCAAAAAATGGGGAAACTGTAATTTCTCAGTAGGCAATAAATATTGCAAAAAAAATATATATATATATAGAGAGAGGAGGGAAAGATTAAGGAGCCAGGGCTCAGGGAGGTGGCATCTGTTTGTACTGTAGAGAAAAGATCACAGAAAAGGCACAAGATGGTGACATTTGAATAAAGGCAAGATGGTGAGAGTCAGCTCTGTGGGTATTTGGGGTGGGGGGGCATTCTAAAGAACAGACAATGCAGAGTCCCCTGGGGAGTGGGCTTCATTTGCAGTCTACTATGGCTGGAGTGGGGTGACTATAGGGGTGACAGAGGTAATGTAAGACGTGGGTACCTCAGAGTGAGGTGAAGATCTTAGGGCTTCGGAGATGGCATTGGTGGTGATGTGAGATGGGACTCCTCTTCCACCTGAGAAACACATGCGAGAGGACGGTGGGTGCAGGATGGTGTCTTCCCTGTGAAAATGCTTCAAGTGTCATTCCTTCTCAATGCCTCCATTTGGGACTCAGAATCTGAGAGGCCTGTGTTCCCTGAAGGTGGAGGTGGAGGACAATTGTCCTTTCAGCAACAGCACAACCCTCAGCTCCTGCAGACTGAGGTGGGCGCAACTGTGTTGAGAGTACAGTTTTTCTAGAGGGGCAACCATTGGCATCTTGTGTGAAATATGTATCTTTGCATGCAGAGTGTCTCTGTGGTGGCTGATGGGAGACAGTTGTGGGGGGTTGATGTGGTACCACTGCTCACATCCCATCACACTGTAAGTTGCTACACCCATCCAAAGACCACCCTCATCTCCCACATGGATAATAGTTTAGATGAAGTCCCAGGCTAAGCACCTTCAATGAACTAAGTACACAGGTGTGGGGAAAACTGAAATGGTAGGTTCATTATGTGTGTGTGTGTGTGTGTGTGTGTGCACCACATGTGTTCAGGGCCTAAGGAGGCCAGAAGTAGGCAGCAGATACACTAAGATTGGAGTTACAGATTGTTTTGAGGCACCCACGTGGATTCTGGGAACTGAACTCAGGTTCTTTAGAAGGACAACATGCCCCTCTTAACCACTTAGCCATTTCTCTAGCCCCTGACTCCCATTATTGAGACACACACACACACACACACACACACACACACACACACACACACACAGAGAGAGAGAGAGAGAGAGAGAGAGAGAGAGAGAGAGACAGAGAGTTAGTTTTGACTTGGTCTAGAAGCAAGGGGCCCCAGTTTTAGGAGGTATGAAATGAAGGTAGTTAGAATAGGGTGACAGTCACAGGTGGGGCATAGTTTGTCTGATGGAATATATACAAGGGTTAAGGAAGAGAGGGAGAAAATGATGACTGCTTGATGTTTGAGTGAGCTTCAGTGAAGCCCAAGAAAAGAGAAGATAGAGGCAGGTGATGGTGATGGCACCAGATGAAGTCCAAGGTCCCATCAGATGACCTGGTGAGATGAAGTCAGCCCATGGGACTTGGAAGGAAGGAAGAAGTCCAAACTGGAAGTCATGCCTGAGACTCATTATATCAAAGAGAAGCATTTGTGGGCTTTGGAATATTCTGGGCTGAGCTCTCTGAGAATGGCCCCCACAGCTGTGCTCATTTATTTGAATGCTTGTTTTACAGTTGGTGGAACAGTTTGGGAAGGATTAGGAGGTGTGGCCTTGTTGGAGGAGGTGTGTCACTAAGGATAGGCTTTAAGGTTTTAAAAGCCCAACTCATTCCTAGTTAGCCTCTCTTTCTGTCTTGAGGTCATTGTCTCAACATGTAAGCTCTTAGTTACTGTTCCAGGGGCATGTCTGGCTGCCTGCCGCCATGCTCACCATCATGATCATAGACCTTACTACCCTAGAACCCAGGAACCATAAACCCCAAATTAAATGCTTTCTTTTATAAGTTGCTTTAGTCATGGTGTCTCTTCAGAGCAATAGAAAAGTCACTAAGATCAATGAAAGCATGAACAAAAATAGACAAGTTTATAATATACCACGGACTTAACTAAACACCACTTTACATGATAAAGAAACTGAGGCACAGAGGTGTGTTGTCATTATTCCCTATTGAGAAGTCATTGTTGGGGTGTTGGTGATGCTAGGCTGTCTATGCACACCGGATTTTATGACCAAGGAACCCCTTATTCCTCAGCTTTTGCACTGAACACAGTCAACAGCTGGCTGTGTGGCAAGAATCACAATGGCCATGAACTCTGGGGATGCAGTTCAAATCCGGAGTCTGCTATTTACCAGTTGCTTTGCTTGCAGAGAACGAGCACACTGATTTCTCAGGACGTCTTCCAGGCATCATTTCCCCACACCTTCTAGGTCTTTGCTCTGCTGTTTCTTCTCCAGCTACCGTGCCACTCCTGCTGGCCTAACCCTTTCTAGCCAACTCTCATTTCCTGGCAGTGCCAGGCTGATTATTTCTAATTGTCTTTGACTGCTTCCAGCTGGGTCTTGTAGCTGGCGTACTGTGGGAGCACACAAACAGTCTCTCAGCCATATGGAAGGAGGAAACGGAGACAAGGAAGAGCAAGAAGGAAGCAGCTGGTACAAGTCAACTGAAACAGCTTCTCCAGGCTCGCCTGGCCACTTGCGAATGATGATGCTTTGAAAGGGTTAACTCCACCAAGCTTGAGAATGGCCTCCCTCTGATAAATGATTAAATCTGTTGGCTTCCCAAAGGCAACAATGTAACAATAACTTTAGAAAGTCATTTGTAAGGCCCAACTGAGGGCAGATGGGGTCTTGCTGTCCCCAAGCAAGAAATTGTCGCTGGACGGACACTAAGTGACTGATTGGTTTTACCCACTCAGTCAATGCATACTCTTAGACATGTCTGTAGCTCAGACACACTGTAGGGGAAAATGCTAACCAGACAGACACTGCCTCTGCCCACTGATCCTAAAAAGAAAGACATGCAGAAAGCAACATGGAGGACAGAAGGTCCTGCTGTGAGGCTGAGTGGCACAGAGTGAGAAGAACAGAGGGTTCATCAGCTCTTGCTAGCCGTCGGTTGGGAAGGGCTTCTCCCAACGTAACACCTATGCTTGGTTGACAATGGGTCAGAAGCAGCAATTAGCCAATCTTGGATGAAGACAGATAACTTGTTTTAAAATCATTTTATTTTATATTATCTATGTGTGTGTGTATGAGTGTGTGTGTGTGGATTTGTGTGGTGGGACACTCAGGCTGCACTTGGGTCCAGGCGCCTTTGGAAGATAGAGGAGAGCATCGGATCCTCTGGAGCTGGAGTTACAGGTGGTTGCAAGCAGTTCAGTGTGCATGCTGGGAACTGAACTCTGACCCTGTGGAAGAGCAGCTCAGGCTCTTAACCACTGAGCCTTCTCTCCAGTCCAAAGACAGCTAACCTGTAATGCCTAGAGGAGCCCCACAAGCTTGGGGGGTTAGGAGAGGCTCTTCAATGACAGATGACTGGTCCTCAGCCAGGTTTTTCCAGATACCTAGTGTGAGGGCGAAGTCATATCTTATGTGCTTCTTTGTCTCATGAAGTGGGGTTTCATTCCTTATTGAGCAAGGGCACTTCAGACAGCAGGAACTGTAGCTCAAAACCAGTTACTAAGCCCAGGCAGGGATGGGATTTGAACTTCTCTTTGGCATCCATCCCAGCCAATGGAATTAGCAATGAGCTTGGATCAGACCCAGGCAGCAGGCTTGAAGAAGATTTAATGGGCCTGTATTTTCTCTCTTCTTCACCCCTTTCCTGACCTCTACCCTGGGAGGGTATAATCAAAACATTAAAAGGAAAGAAAGTCTCTATTTCATCATAAGTGACTTCCACCACTTGTGAAGTGGCCCCCCGACCCCACCCCCATACATGATGAGTATTTTCTGGGATTTGCCTTAAATTGCAAAGGAATCTCTAAATTTTCACAAAGAGCTAATTCCCTAAAATTAAATCAATGCAGCATTGGGAAACTTTAAATCCTTTCCTGATGGAAGAATCACCCCAAAATGGGCTTCATCCTCCCCACACATTGAACCTTTCCCTCTCCACACATCCTCTTCATCTCCCTACCTTAAAATTCAGTTACTGAATTAGAGATGCGAAAGCGATTGGATGAGCCCTGCAGAAACTGTAGGAGCTAAGAAGCCACTGAAGTGCGGCAAGAAAGCAAAGGAAAGCAGTTGATCTGGGAAATCCAGAGCAAAGAGACCCCAGCGCCAAGACAAGCACTAGACTAGAGCAAGGGTGGAGACTTTCAGCACGCGCGCGCGTGGTTAAAACAACAGAGGCTTAAACTTGAAAACGGGAATTCTGGGGGTTACTTTTCAGACAGGCCAGGGACCTCCCCCCGCCCCAAGACTGGATGGGTGACAGCTGTATCCCCTTCCCCCATCTCAGAGCACTAATGGGAATCGATGATGTCATACCTGTTTACTGCGGGGTAAACAATGAAATGAACTTTGCTAGTACCGAATCCTCCCTTTGAGCTCAAATGATGTGTGATCAGAGGTTAAATTTGCATTAGACACGGGCACCTCAACAGGTCGCATTTTGGAAAGGCCTGTCTGCATCCTTTTTTGTGTCCCTCATTTCGGCTCAGGAAGATTTTGAGGATACTGGACACACCGGGTAGGCGTCTCAGAAAAGATGTAATTATTTGAGATCAGTACAGTCACAGAGCCCGCAGAACAAAAGCATCCAGGAGCTGTGAAGCTCCCGTCCGGCTCACCCTGCAATCACCGACATTATCTCTATGGAAAGTAGAGACGCTGCAAACGTACACGCACAGGCAGCAAACGCCCTGGTTCCTACGCTGCCGCCACTACTATTAATTGTGGCGGCTGCTTCTTCACCGATACAACTATTAAGTATGCGTTTGAGCCCCGACGCACAACCTGTACCCACCCACCCATCCATCCATCCATCCATCCATCCATCCATCCATCCATCCATCCATCCATCCATCCATGCGTCCATTCATCCATCCATCGTCCTTAGTTCGTACTGTGTGCCAGGCTGTGGGCTGGGTACCCAACCCTCCTACAGTACAGAGCTTCTCTTTCTCCTGTCCCTGGTGGGTGCGGTTGTTGAGGAAATTCACTCCTGAAACAGAAAGCTGAAGCCTAGAAGCTGTGCGATCCGCACTGCCGGAGGGAGGCGGCAGGTCTTGGTCTTGGGAGCGCGCATCTACGGGGCCGCGCGGGGTCCCCCTGTCTGGCGCTCAGGTGGCTTCGCCGCCCACTCCGCCGCTCCCTTCCCCTCCCGTCTCCAGCGAGGGTCGAGTTCGGCTGTTGCACGCGGGGAAGGAAGGAGGGGCTAAGAGGGATTTGAAAGTGCTCGGGCTGCCGAGTGGAGCTCGCGTCTGTCCCCGCCGCCCGCGAGCGGATTAAATTTCTGCAAATTCAAACTGAATGGGGCTTTCTTCTGCTGCCTTCCAGAGGGCGCCTGCAGCCCGCCGCGCGCTCCTCTCCGGCGGGAGCGGCCCCGGGGCGCACCGCTGACTACCCGGCTGGCCAGAGGGCGGCGGCGCCCCGGCTTGGGGGACCCCGCCACCCGATTGCGCCCCTCTCGGACCCGCAGCCTGTCCCCCTCGCACCCGAGCAGGGCACCCGACGGGACCGCGGACGCGATCAGGTCGATCGATCCTCCGAGGACGAACTTCTCGGGGGCGGGTCCCCGGTCGCCCCGTCGTCAGCTATTGTCTGCGCGCCGCGCTCGCCGGGAGGCGCGGGGGGGCGTGAGCTCGGAGACCCTAGCCGGGCGGGGCCGGGGCCAGGGCGCCACCGGAGGAGCCGGGGCAGCCCGGGGAGCCGGAGGAAGAGCGGCTGTGAGCGCGCGATGCCGGCGGCGGCGGGGGACGGGCTCCTGGGCGAGCCGGCGGCGCCGGGGGGCGACGGAGGCGCGGAGGACGCGGCCAGGCCGGCGGCGGCCTGCGAGGGAAGTTTCCTGCCCGCCTGGGTGAGCGGCGTGTCCCGCGAGCGGCTCCGCGACTTCCAGCACCACAAGCGCGTGGGCAACTACCTCATCGGCAGCAGGAAGCTGGGCGAGGGCTCCTTCGCCAAGGTGCGCGAGGGGCTGCACGTGCTGACCGGAGAGAAGGTGAGCCGGGGCGTGCGGGCCTGGCGGGAGGACCCGGGAGCGCTGTCCCGCCAACACTCTGCTTGGCTTTCCAACCCTGGGTAGCTGGATGCACGCTCAGGCTCTCGCAGGCACTAGGTACCTATCCACTGATGGGTGATGGGGGGGTCACGTTCGTGGGGTGAGGGACCCGGACAGATAGCTGTACCCGCGAAGCTACCCCGCACTGCCTGTTTTGTTTTGGAAGGGTGCCGCCTGGTGGACGCCAGAAAGGGGGCTGGGGGTGGGGGAGGGCGCATAGAGGTGGCTTTCGGAGGGTCCTGCGGTAGGGGTTTGGGATCAGTGCAGAGGCGGGAACTAGGTCCGGACTGGGGTTCAGCCTTGGCTTTTGAGACGTGCGGCGGGAGAGCAGGGTTGCCAGTTTCCTAGGTTGCTTAGAGTTTCATCCCTCCTAGGCTCTGGCAAGGACATGGGGGAAGGTTGTGGCCCTGTAAACTACCCTCTCCACCTGCGTGGGCTGGGGCAGCTAGCTGTTCGAGTCGTTGTAAAGATCCTGCTTTTGGCAGGTGCAGAACTACACAGATAGACCCTGGACTCTAGAAGTTTGGAGATAACCTTTTTTGTCTTTCTAGAAGACAGTAAAGGAAAGGAGCCCCTCCCCCACACCTGGAGGGATACGACTTCGACCTCATTAGAAGTTAGAGTGTGAAAACTCTTGCCAGGCCAGGTGCGGGCGGATCTCAGGTGTTAACTTAGATTTGTGAGAAGAAACCCAAGAGGCCGACTTTCTTTTGAGGCTGGGTGGCCCCAGACAGGGAACTGCTCCCGGCTGTGAAGCTGGTATCTTTACATAGACCCAATTCTCTAATACTTCCCCAGGCTGGAGGTTGTTCCCGGCGGTGGGGGGGTGAGGGATGGGGGATGGGGGGTTTATGAGGAGGGGAACTCAGGGGGTCCTAACCGCGAATAGCCCAAGGCCAAACCCTTGTGCCTGCTGCTCCAGGTTCCCCTGCCCGGTCTAGGAATTTGTGCCAGTGATGAATTGAGAACTCTGGTGACAGGGCCAAGCTGCTGTGCTAGCCTTTCCCTAGCCTCCTGATACCTTTGGTTTTCCTCTTAGTTTCTGTTGTCTTGGAGACCCCTACATTTCCATCACTCTTAGAATTTATCCTCTTTTCTTCTGTAGCCATTGAGGGGGTGCCCCTTTATAAGCAGGGCTAGACTGAGTCATTTTCAAAAGTGCTTCTTGCTGGACTTTCCAAGCAAAAAGCTCAGTGTTCAGTATGAACTCACTTCAGCTCTTCAAAGAAGAACAAATTTTTCAGACCTGGAGCTAGTCAGAGTAAGGAAGGGAAAGTTTATTTACTCTTTGGTGCTCTTTGGTGCGTAGTGGGCTGCCGACCTGTCACACCGATGTCCATTCAGGGTGCTGGGATGCTAGCCAACTCTGTCCTGGACTAGAGCAGGCGGGGGACTTTGTTTGCATGTGTAACCTATAGGATTCAGCCTGGTCATCGCCTCTCTAAAGTTGTGAGTCTTCACCTTAGATCCACAGTGGCAAGTGACTTCTTTCTCCTGCTCTTGTCAGAGCTCCTTACAACTTCTTGCCAAGTTGGGCTGGACTTTACCTCCTCGCTGGGGCAGCTTTGCCCCATGGCATTACACTTTTGTCCTTGGCTGAACTGCCTGATAGTGTATTCAGAGTTCAGCCCTCTACCCCTGTGCACTGATTCTCAATGCTTCAGTTCTGGACTCCCATGCTACTCCTGCCCAGCAAGGATTCCTTGGAATAAATACAAAGAATTCCTGCCTAACTGGGGTTCAGATTAAGAGTCCCCTTCCTCCTGTCTTTATGATGGCTCAATCCATCTTTGTAATGAGAGGAGATATTCGTTGGATATAAAATTATTTCCCTGGACCAAATGATCTGATCTAAAGAGCCTAGTCCTCCATGCAGACCAGGCCAGGGAGGGATGCTTCTGTTGTAAAGCTTGCTGTTTCCTGCTGTGCTTTTCTCTATTGAGGAGGATTCCTGCTGTGGGGACAACAGAGTATCAGGAGGGTCCTGGGTTTTAGCTCCTTCAGTTGTGAGCTTAAAGGAAACAGTGGGTCACACTCATAGCTCCTACCTCCCTAGGCCCGCATCTTTAATGCTTAACTAGTAGATCTGGGCTTTAGCAGATTGTAGAGACGAGAAAGAGGGGAGAGGGAGAGAGGGAGAGAGAACTATTATTAGTGAGTTAGTGAGTCCTCAGCCCTCCTTTGTTTTGTGTGTTGCCTTATTAAGCAAGCCCAAGGAAAAGGGAAGGCTACCTTAAGCTATTTGCAAACTAAACCACAGGCCAAGCAAAGGGCATTGCCACCACAGGGAAGGCAAGGGGCGTGGGAGCCTGCCTGCAGGTATGCCCCCCATTACACCTTTATTGGGGTACATATGTTTAGTGAAAGCATATCACCTTTTCCTTTCATTTTTAGTGGGCACAGATTTTCTTTTTTAGAATGAAGTGATGAATCTGCCAGTGAGAACCAAGCATGTCCTCCCCGTCCACCCTGGGTAGAAGGATCCAGAGTAGCCTACCTTGAGAAATGTGTTTATGGAACAGAGGCTGGAGGGAAGACAAGGGCACACCATCTCAAATTCCTTATGTTTCAGAGACACTCTTATGAAAGCATGTGTTTTATTTTGATTGATTTGTGCCCAAATCCAGACTCTTGCTAGTTGAAGTCATTTGAGGCAGTGTGGGTGGTGGCGGTGGTGGTGGTGGTATATCTTTGGTAAGACACACATTTCCAAGATGCTTTGGATAAAATCCTCCAGGGCTTGCTAGGAATTCCTGGCTGAGTCCAGATGACAAGCAAATTCCCTTTTCTCCACTTTTGTTTTGGGCTCAGTCCTACTATCTCATCAAGAGGTCCCTATTGCCACCACTACTTGCAGGGCCGGTTGGTATTCTACCTCAGTGGCCTCTGAAGTTGTTGGCTTAAAGCAATCTGATTCTAGATGAGCCCTTTACTGCTGAACACAAAGGATGGCTTAGGGCTGAGATCTCATTGGCTTTCCTTTGCTTTTAAGAAAAGACAATCTCTGTACATCTGACTTTATAAAAATAAATATTCACTCGATCATGTGAGACTCTTTTTTTTTTTTTTTGGTTTTTCGAGACAGGGTTTCTCTGTTTAACAGCTCTGGCTGTCCTGGACTCGCTTTGTAGACCAGGCTGGCCTCGAACTTGCAAAGATCCGCCTACCTCTGCCTCCCAAGTTCTGGGATTAAAGGCGTGCGCCACCACCGCCTGGCTTCATGTGAGACTCTTAATTAATTACTGTGTTCTCAATCATGGCTGAAGAGATGTTTGGACCAGGAGACATCATCTGTTGGATTATGAAAAGTGTCACTTACTGTGGCTTTGACATAGAGAACAAAGTTGGTCCACAGGAGTATGGCCTAGCAATTTTGGCAGATTGGGGGAGGCTGTGCTTGCTACCCCAAAGTGGTTCTTCAGAGGTGAGAAATACTCATGTTAGGCCCACAAGAAATTACTATCACATTTTAAAACTTGAATAAAATATAACTGAAATAGCTCATGGTTCAAGGTGTTTGCTGGCAAGACTAATGACCCAAGTTTCATCCTTGATACTCTCATGCTGAAAGAAGAAAACCAGTTCCTGCATGTTGGAGACCACAGACTTCCACAAGTGCACTTTGGTGTGCACCTTCCACCCCTGCCATTAAATGCAGTGATATTAAAAAATATTTAAGAACGTAGCAAAGAATCTTGGTAGGGCAAAGTGTAAAAAGATCTCACCACAGCTGGCCTGGTAGGCCAGTTTCAGTATTCAGCAGGGCAAACAGTGGTGCCACCTTCACAAGTGATTAAAAGGCCACGTGGGCACATTACACAGTCAGTGAAGGGACTCTAATAACAACTCATTCTGAGCTTTGATTTTTATTTAAAAGGCCCATTTATGCATTTCATTAGAGCTATTCTGGGGCTAAAAACAAGGACTGCCTGCTTGGTAAGTTGCAAGTCACCACCCACAGAGTACAGAAGTATCAGATACCTGGAGTGAGTGAAGAAGTCACTAAAATTACCCTTTACTATGTTTCACAGAGCAGGAAACATGACTAATTTTAGAGGTGGCCTTTTGGCAAACCTGTTTTTAGCAAGTATTTCTGTAACAAACAGGTGCTAAATCCTGTATTTCTTTTTAAGAGATAGAAAATTTGGGAGCAGTGGCTCTGAGGTACAAGACATTCGTGGAGAGCTGGAAGCTCCTATTAACCTTCGGCAGGGGTTTCTTGGCAAGAAGGCGGCGTTTGCAGAGGCACCTGCCCTGAGTGTCCTGTGTGATGAGGCAGTGCCTATAATTTCCTGGATTACAGGTGGTGTGGTTGTGGGCACATTCTTTTGAACTTCCTGCCTTGCCTCATCTTTTTGAAGTACTTGGGGGATGATGGAAATTGGCATGTAGGTCTTGTTTCTTAGCGCTCATTGATACAGTGCCAAAGGACTTCAAAGGATGCTGTGAGTCAGCATCACCCTGCAGAATGGTGCCCACGAGGAGGAGCACACCTTGCATTTTCTCTGCAGGTGTCGGGTCCCAGCTGTACTTACTAATCTGACTCAGGTCTGTGGGCCCATCCATGTCTGCATGCTGCTGGCTTTTCCAGGGAAGTGTTGATCATCTAGAGTGGTGATTATCTTCCCAGAAGAGGTAAGGAATGGCAGCCACATCCATCTGAAGAGATGGGCAGGTTGAGTTCATGCTTGGGCATGAAGTGGCATCTGTACTGGAGTTTTTTGCCTCTATTATTTATGATAAGTGAGAAACTTGCTGCCTTGCACCCCAGTCAATGAGGCTTATCTTATTGGTTTTGGTTTGTTTTTGAGATAAGGTCTCACAGGCTGACCCCAAACTTGCTATATTACTGGGAAAAGTGACCTGGGGCCCCTTGGACCTCCTGGGATTATGGGTGACTGCCATTGTGCCTAGTTTATTCAATGATGGGGATTGTTGTTTTTTTCTTTAAAAAAAAAAAACAAACCTAAAATATCCCAGTCATTTGATTTTATCATTGAAGACTCAAGAGCCAGATGCTGGAGTGAAAACCTGCTAGCTTAGAGAGGCAGAGAAAGCACCCAGCTGATGTTCCTGTTCAGCTGAAAACCCTAGAGGAAAAAGCTCAGAGCTAAAAAGTTCCTTCTCCACACTGTCTTAAACACCCTCCAGTTTGGGCTGGAGAGATGGCTCAGTGGTTAAGAGCACTGTCTGCTCTTCCAGGGGTCTGGAGTTCAGTTCCCAGCAACCACATGATGGCTCACAACCATCAATACTGGAATGTGATGCTCTCTTCTGGCATGTAGGAGTACATGCAGATTGAACTCTCATATATGTAAAATAAACAAATAAATAAATCTTAAAAAAAAACCACCCTCCAGTTCAATGTCCCTCCTTTCTGTTAATCCTTGTCAGCTGGTTTCTTGCTCTGCCTCTTGACCTAGGGTTAACTTTATTTAATCCTGTGTGCGGAAAGCTCTTGGATTAGAAGTGTATGCTAGGGCAGATCCACAGCACAAGTACTTGTTTACAGTAAACAGAGAGTTCTTGGATTAAAGGCTGAGCCATCCCATAATTAGAAACAGATTTTTCAATTCACAAACTAGGGCTTCACAAAGTGATCAAATATTCTGTAACAGATTGTCTTAGTTACTGTTATATTGCTGTGAAGAGACACCATGACCAAGGAAACTTATAAAACAAAGCATTTAATTGAGGGCTTGTTTGCAGTTTTGGAGGGTGAGTCCCCAACCATCATGGCCGGGAGCATGGGAGGCGTGATGGTGGGGCAGTTGCTGAGAGCAGGAGGCAGAGAGGGAGACTCAGCTGGCCATGGGCTTTTGAAACCTCAAATCCCACCTCTATGACACATCTCTTTGGACAAGGCCACACCTCTTAATCCTTCCCAAACAGTTCTACCAACTGGGAATCAGACATTCAAATATATGAGCCTATGAGGGCCATTTTCATTCAAACCACGTAATGATCATTTTCAGGCCTTCATGCATGGTAGGCAAGCACTCTGCCCATTGAGCCACACAGCCTCACCTTTGCTCTGCCCAGGTCTTGCCACACCCACCTGCTGTCCTGTCCTGGACTCCCTCATGGGAGTCCTGCTCTCTCATGGGAGTGTAGCTGGATGTTAAGATTGTCAACAGCCCTCAGGTACATCCTGAAGCATTCTTTGCAGAGGCTTTGACCCAGGTGAAGCTGGATTCTTGACATTAGTGCAGAACTGAGTCTCAGGATGAGCAAGAAGCAGAGTTGATGTTTACTAGGAGATTTTAGGGCTGGAAAATAGCTTAGGAGTGGGTAAAGGCGCTTGGTACCAAGACTGATTATCTGAGTCTAATCTCCAGGGTCAACACAATGGAAGGAAAGAACCAACTCCTGTGACTTGTCCTCTGACCTGCACAGGTATGCCAGGGTACATGCATTCCACCCACATTAAATAAATGTAATAATTTGAAAAATTATTATTATTATTATTATTATTATTATTATTATTATTATTATGGTTTTTTGAGACAGGGTTTCTCTGTGTATCCCTGGCTGTCCTGGACTCACTTCATAGACCAGGCAGGCTGGCCTCGAACTCACAGAGATCTGCCTGCCTCTGCCTCCCGGGTGCTGGGATTAAAGGCGTGCACCACCAGACTTTAAGGGCTGGAGAGCTAAGATCAGTGTGGAGACTGCTTGCCATGTAAATGTGAGGATTAGAGAGTCTGGATCCCTAGAAGCCACATAAAAGCAATGTGGGCATGGCAGTTCATCTGTTATCCTAGCAAGGAGGAGGGAGAAACAAGAGAGTGCACAGAGCAAGCTGATTAGCCAGACTAGCTGAAGGGTTGAGCTTAGTTGTAGCCAGAGACTTTGCTTTAGTAAGTAAAGTGGAGAACAACTGAGTGAGGAACATGCTTGACACCAGCCTCAGGCTTCCACATGCATGTGCACACCCCACACTACGCCCACATCCACGTGAACACATGATTACAGACAGACAGATTCACACAAAATCTTAAATGTGAGGCTAATAGAGAGGTGCTTAAGGAGAGGGTAGTACACACCCACAGGTGAGTGTAGGCCCCTCAAAGGAGAGCTCCACCTAAGCGTCTTAGCAACAGTTGTACATATGATTTTGGTGGCTTTCAAGTTATGTCTGAAAAGGTTGCTAAGATGTCCTCTTTCCCTTTGTCCCACCCCCCACCCCTTATTTTTTTCAAAACCTGGAGATGCCTTGGGAGGGACAGCAGTCTGGTAGAGCCGTGCATTGTGAGGGTTGTACAAGGGGGTTAAGACCTGTCCTTTATTGTAGGTGGGCTTTCTTTGTGAAGTTTCTAGAACACAGCTGGTTTACAGCACAGCATGAGGGAATATATGGAGAAGGGCCATATGTGCTTACACCTTAAGCATGGTTTGTTGTTATTTTAACATTCTTATTTAAAGTGTCTCTCTGTAAAAGGGATATTATCTCCATGTAGACAGCTTCCACAGCAAATGTAAACTATTCTGGGATCCTTGACTCAACCAGACCCCTGGGTGGGACTTCTATTCTTCCCAAGTTTCTTCTGCTCTACCTTAAGATACCAAGCAGGAAAGTGTAGAAAACCAGGGCCTGTGCATCACACACATTTGGAAATGTTGGCAAATTGAAGAGTCCTTGTCTTGAGTACCACCACCGTGGCTTGTATTTGCTGGTGGGTTGAAGACCTTTTGTGTGTTTTCTCCTTAGATGGCATCAGTGGCCCCATACAGGTGAGCTTTACTGTGCTGCCATTTTACATGTGCTGACTAAGCAGGGGCATTTCTCCAGCAGGTTTTTCTCTCTGACTTTCTCTATTAGTTTGTTAGGGTGGCTGTAACAAGTTATCATAGTGTAGGTGGCTTAAACAACAGATTTTTTTTCGTGTCACATTTCTGGAGATCAGAGTCCAGAATGAAGGCCTGGGCAGAGCCATGAACCCTCTGGAGGTTCTTCACTTCTTCTGGTGTTTGGTGCTTGGAACATCCTCCATAGCCTTGCTTGTTGATGTGGCCCACCAATCTCTGTCTCCGTTTTCACATGGTGGTGTTTCTCAGTATGTCTCCTGGCTGAGTTGCTTCCATTTTTCCAATAAAGGCACCCATCATTGAGTTTAGAATCCATTCTAATCTAGTTTTGCCTCTTTTAACTTGATTACATCTACAAAGACCCCACTTACAAGTAAGACCACATTTTCAGGCACGAGAGCTCTGGTTCTCAACCTGTGGATCTTGACCCCTTTAGGGGTCGAATCACCTTTCCACAGGGGTCACATATTAGATATTTACATTATAATTCATAACAGCAGCAAATTTACAGTTGTGAAGTAACAGTGAAAATCATTTTATGGTTGAGAGTCACTACATCATGCGGAATTGTATTGAAGGGTCTCAGTATTAGGAAGGTTGAGAACCACTGCACAGGTTAGGACTTAAAGCTGTCTGTGTTTGAGTAGGACATAGTTCAACCTGCTATACCTTAGGTCATTGTAGTGTGTCACGGGTCATTTCCTGGCAAGGTGACCTTGAGGAAGACAGGAATGTGTTCCTGGGAACTGCAAAGGGAGAAAGAGTTCTGGAGGCTAAAGGTCAGAGGTCAGAGTTGATGAGGTTGGTTCCTTCTGAGAGTCTCTCTCAGACCTTTCCCCTTGAGTTGTGGATAGCTGTCTTCTCACTGTGTCTTTCCATGTTTCGTCTCTGTGTTTCTGCTTACCTTTCCCTTTCTGTGAAGGCAGCAGACACACTAGGCCAGTTTCCCTTCAAATGACCCCACCTCAACTCTCATTATGTCTCTAAAGACCTTGTCTCCAAATAAGGTCACTCTCAGCGGTGTGGAGAGCTAGGCCTCTCAGCCATGAGTGTGGGAGGGGTGCAATGGGACCCTTACTGGTGCACTCACATCATCCATGGATATGTTCTCATGAGTTCACCTTCCTACTAGAGCATAAGCCCCTTGAGGAGGAGACCACTGCCCCATTCCTGATGCCAAGAGTAACCTCTGGCACACACAAGGCATCTACTATAGTTCATGATGGATGGAAGAATGCTTTGATCTTCCCAGGTGTTGTATAGCACTTTTTCTTTCCGGTATAACAAGATGCCATCTTGGACTTTGCCCGGTAGCCATGGCAACCAGAGTAGAACAAGACAGTGCAAGCCAGGCCTGAGATAATGGCAATAGAACCTTTAACAAACACTCCCCAGTATATGTAGGAGAGGAAACTCTCCCCTGAGACTCCAGCTATTGTTCCCTGCCCCCTTCCAACAGCTGCAAATGACCCCAGGAGATTTGGAGTGCATCCAAAAAGGGTTAATTAAAATTAGGACTCCCTGGTGTAGCTTCATTGAGGTTATCATCTGAGACCATATGATGGGATGGGACTTTTCAGTGAAGTAACTGTCTCTGGGGTCACTCACATTCCTGTAAGTAGCCCCTCACTCATGCTGTGTAAGGTAGCCCAATGACTCCTTGATCTCACTAAACTGGACTGTGGTGAGATTGCACTTTGGTTTGTCATTAGCAGCCAGTTAGGGTGAATGGATGTTCACTTCTGTCTCCTTGGGAAAAGCTACTACAACCCAGGATGTGGGGAGGACTTTCTGAGCCATGAGATTGTCATGCTGTTGGTTTTCCTCCTTCCCTGATGCTGCTGGGCATGTCTGGGGTGGAATGGGTTGTTGGGCTGACACTCAGAAGAAAATTCCGGCCCAGCAACAGCTATGCTTTCTCTAGAGATTCGTTAAAGTTGTTAAGACAACTAGTTATTAGAGTGACGGGCTCAGACAGAAGACAACTATTTTGTAGTGTCTTTGCACCATTCTTGGGCCCTCAGCTCCTCTCAGAGACTATGAACCAACGTTACAGCAGATGAGAGAGGTTGCTATTTGCAAACATACATTTTATTTTGGATGTCTCCCTTGGAGATATACGTAGGCTTGGAGTCTGTCTCCTTGACTATAATTTTCTCCATAAGTCTATTAGTCTCCTAACCCAGATTCTTGCCAAAACATTCTGTAATGCTGCAGGCTCTGCTTGCCTGATTTTGGAGCCATTTGATGAGTTTTGTTCTCATTCCCTGTGTTACTTTTGCTGTTTTGCCGTTTCATCTTCTGCTTGAGTCCTAGTTGTCTTGTAGCTTGTCTTGTGGTTCTTTGTTGTCAGTGGATATTTCTGCCACACTTTGAACACTATTCTTTAATTAATGTGGTGTGTGTGTGTAGTTTGCCTACATGAGTTTATGCATACCGTGTATGCAGGAAACTGGAAGCTAGAAGAGGCCATCAGATGGGTACTGGGAACCGAACCTTGGGTCTCTGCAGGAGCAACATGTGCTTTTGACTGCTGAGCCATCTCTCCAGTCCCTTGTTTGAATTCTCTTTTTCCATGAAGCACCTGGTCAACTGCTCTTTGTTTCTAGAGTAGGCAGGAAGCATGAGTGGCCACTGAGGACAGAAGGCCACTGAAGAGGCTTGGTCTTGAGCAATGATAAGATGGAGGCCAGTATCTTGCTGCTCTCTATCTATGTGGAACAAAACAGGGTTTCATGGCCTCCAGAGTCCCTGACCTACAGGGAAGAAATGAGTGGGAATCAGGACAATAAAGATAAAAGGGTGAACACCAGCTGAAGGCCGGGTCTTTCATGTGGTGTCAGATAAGACGTTTCCTGCCATGTAGCATTTTATGGTAGATGCTAGAGTCTTCATTTTCTCCTTCAGCTTGACCAGAGTCCTGGGATTCTACTGACCTCAGAACATAAAGACCAGCATTTTGGGAAACTGTCAGAGGACAATAAGGCTGAATTCACTCACAAAAAACGTTTCATCAAGGTTTTGAGTGTTAGCTGAGTTTCCAAAGGAAAGTGAGGGTACTTAGGTAACTAACCAGATCATGAGTCAGTGACAAATGCAAGCTTAGAGCACCAGGCAGAACCTTCATGTGTGGTCCTGGAGAGGAAGGGACACTTTCCCACATCTGCAATATCTAGTTGTTGTCTTTTACAGATTCACCATAAAACTGTGTGTGTGTGTGTGTGTGTGTGTGTGTACACAAAACATATATGGATGTGGATATAATATTAAATATAAATTACATGATACTACACTGGGTATAGATATAAACAAATACAACTTTTGGCAGCCAGCGGAGTTTCTCAGTGAAGGATGCAATGGAGGAGGTGGGAAGACAGGATGGCTAGCAACTTTTGTAAGCTGAGTATCTTCTTTCCTCTCAGAAGAGAGACACTATGTCTTCCTCCCATTATCATCCTGTAGAAGCAACAGACCCCAAGTATTAAAATTTTCCCAGGAACCCAGTGCTGCAGGGAGGGAAAGGCTTAATTCTTTTTAACAGAATTTTTCCTACTGTTAGACAGTGTCTATTCAGCCAGAGACAGCTTTGCCCATTGAGAGTACATACCAGTGGGATTTGGAGAAATCTAATCACAGGTTTTATATGTCTCATTTAGTAAAAGGATAGAACATGATCATTATTTTTCTAAGCCCATTTTGGTAAACATTCTTAAGAGCAGATCTGTACTTCAGAAAATCTAACTGTTGTAAACAGAGAATGAGTGTAATAGAATTTTGGCCATAAGAATTATAATTAATTTAGAACTAGTATAACTACATTTTTAAAATAATTTCCCACATAATTTTTTTTATTCAAATCCTTTCCTTTCTTTAAACTTCTTTACCAAAAGTATACTTTATATTGTGTGTATCTCTTAATAAACAAATGAGAGCTCAGGGTACGACAATTCATTGCAGAAATATATTGTAAAAGAGAAGTTTATATTTAAGATGCATTAATATCATTGGTAAATTCAAAGATGTCTTAGTATGTCTTACAAAACAACAACCCCCTTTGCCCTCTATGTACATACCCATTCATACATGTGCACACACCTTAAAATCAGGTATATAGCACTGTTTCCCTGACAGTGGCCACAGGTCTTTTCTCTTCAGAACACAGACAATTTACAAACACGCAACATTTATGAATATACTTGGAAATGTCTGCAGCATGTAGACAAAGTGACAGTACACAGAAATATCATGGTTACATCTAAGCAGTGAGAGGAGCTAAGGACAGAGTGGAGGTTTATATTGGGCAGATAGTGAGCTTTTGGGAATAGCTCTGCTTAGAAGGGAGGAGTGGTTAGGAGCCAGTTTGGGCGGCTTGAGACTTTTATTCTCTTGGAAGCTTTTGCTGCTTGGGGCTGAAAGCTGCAGGGCAGGGAAGAGATGTGGGTGATCTGATGTTTTTTCTTCCAGATATGTAGATCCAGAGAAAGTGGAGGGAAGAAGCTGTGGTGGCTGAAGGGATTTTTGGAGGCTAAAGGAAAGCAGTTTGTGGACTTTCTGATTGAACCCAGAATATCAGGTTGCCTGGGAATCAGCAGTAGTATGTCTTGCTCAATTCTGGAGTTACTTTGTTTGTCAAGAACCAAGCAAGACCCCCAAGATTACTGGGGTATTGGGGTAGCATGCTCAATCAATTCAAGAGATTTGTTAGTTGATGAGGACTGAGCTTGTTGACCAACAAGAGTCAAGACTCACAGGTAGCTTTGATTGCCAGAGATCAAGCTAACTAGCCTTCTTTGTCACATCCCTGTCCTCCCCTCCCCTCCCCTCCCCTCCACATATCCCCACCCCTATCTCTTCCCCCCACTTCTCTTGTAACTCAAGAGTACTTGGTGTGAGCTCCAAGGCACGAGGGACCCCTTTGTGGGTTCCTGTCTGACTTGTAGTGAAATCTGGTTTTACTCTAGCTATGAAGTCACTGGTGAGGGAGGGGTACACTCACCATTTTGGAGGGACTGAAGATGGAGGCCTGGGGAAATTTCACTAGAAGAAACAGTGACTGTTTGCTGTGGCATACTGCCCTGGAGATGGATCCAGGCATGGTGCCCATGTAGAGGGGAACAGCCAAGAGAAGAAAGTTACTGCTGGGGTATGAGAGAGGGTGGGGGTGGGGCAGGAGTGGGTAGCAGCCAGAAATGGGAAGTTTTTACGGAGAAGCTTCAGAGGAAGGGGAGGGGGAGTGGCAACCAAGAGCCCTCATGTATATCTTTGTGTGGAGTCAGGTAAGCAGGGGAACCTGGGTGTCACCATTTGGGAAAAGCTGGGCCCCTTGTCATGTGGTCAGAGGAGATCTGGCTAGGAAGAACAGCAGCAGGAGGCACAAGACCTGTTACTTCCTGGGGAAAGTTGCTCTGGGACAGCTGGAAGCCTTTTGGGGTAGGTTTGTAGTAACAGGATTTCCAAAGCAGTATGCCATTGTCTGAAAGGAAAGTGGTTTTTAAGATGGAAAAGGTTCCTATGGGATTTCGGTGCCATTTGCTATTGCTCTTTATGAGGTTAGGTTCCCTGAGCCTGTATGAATTTTGGGATCAAAGTTACCTGTTGTGAGGTCAGGAAATTGAAAGGAACAAGAGGAGTGGGTCCCTCATATCCCTTGATTTCTTCCTGTGTGTGTGTGTGTGTGTGTGTGTGTGTGTGTGTGTGTGTGTGTGTGCAGTGTTCCCGACCACTGTCATCCAGGCTGGCCTGAAACTCACAAAGATCCACCTTCCCAGGCCTCCCAACTTCTGGGATCAAAGGTGTGCACACCACACCTGGCAAAGTTTTAAAGTTAAATTGTGACACTCTGAGCAGCACAGAGAACGGTACCTGGAAGCTTCTGGTCAGCACAGCTCCCCTGTTACAAGTGTGTATTAAGGTCTGCTGGGTACCACCAGGATTTCCAAGTTCTTGTGTCCCGGGCCAAGAATTTGGATAGGGACACGTGAATATTGGGAGAAGCAGAAAAAGTTTATTCACAGAGCACTTTGGAGGAAAGAAGTGGACAAGAGCAGAGAACAAAAAGTTAAGAGCTCATGGTACCCTTTCCAGTGGACTGGAACCTTCATAGATCATTCAGAAAACATGGGCCTTTTCCTTACATGATCTGTTATGTGTTTCTTTGGCATGGGGGGCTTCCTGTCTGGTTTCTTTCATATGTACTTTCTTCTCTTTGTTTGTTTGTTTTTTTGAGACTATGTTTCTCTGTGTAGCCCTGGCTGTCCAGGAACTCCCTCTATAGTCTAGGCCTGACTCGAACTCACAGAAATCTGCCTGCTTCTACCTCCTGGGATTAAAGGTGTGTGCCACCGTACCCAGCTTCTTCTCCACTTTCTTGTCACACCCCTAGAATAGTGAATATTCTACCAGAACTGCCCTTTGGCCTACCTGATCATGTGGACTGTCTGGAGCTAGCACGGCTCTCCCAAGCTTTTCCGGGCCTCCCTTAGTCAGGAAGGGACTTCAAGGCCCAAGGAATGAGGAAATGCCCCTGGAAGTGAAGGGTGGCTGCAGTGTGTGTGTGTGTGTGTGTGTGTGTGTGTGTGTGTGTGTCTGTCTGTCTGTCTGTCTGTCTGTCTTGGGGTGGGAGAGTGGAGGTGGTAGTATGAATGCATTCATCAGAGCCCCATGTCAGTGAAAGCAAATGGCTAAAGATAAATGTCATCACTTCTGTAAGCTGACTTCCAGCTGGGATCACCCTCTCCCAAGCACAAGTGGGGCTTTCTAAGTGCGTTCTTTATTCCAGGTTAAAATTTAATTAGAGAAGCTAGTCTCTGACTTGGATCTCAGTTGAACATTTACATTTAATAATACTAATAAAGAAAGCTTGTTTTGAAAACATGGCTGCAGGTTTGTGAAGTGTTGTTCCCATAGGATGACATTTTATTCTATTAAAAAACGAACATTTGTGAGCAGTAGTTGCAATTTCAAGGCCAATTTGAAGTAATAAAACTCAAATTTCCCTCCGGAGGGAAAGTGCTGTGTGGCTATTGTACTCCCACCTAATTCATTACTTTATTTCCCAGCTCAGAAATGAGTTGTTGTCTTGTTCTTTCTCACTTCTATTCCCTCCTCCCTCCCCTCTCTCTCTTTTCTTCTTTCCTTTCTGATCAGTCACTGAAGCAGCTGGTAAAGACCCAGAGAACATGTGCAATAAGAGCTTATTTTTTTTTTCCCAGTCAACAGATGAAGAGCAGTGGCTTCCTTCCTTCCAAGGGGTCATTACTCAACTGCATATTTACTTAAATGTGTATCTGTGTGGATGTATGTGTGGCCTGGGTGCACACACGTGTGTGTGTGTGTGTGTGTGTGTGTGTGTGTGTCATGTTAGAATGTATGCGTATACGTGACCAAATGTTAATTCTCTTTTTCTTTCTTTTTTTTTTTTTAAACATTTATTTATTTATTTATTATGTATGCAGTATTTGCTCTACATATATGCCCAGGCAACAGAGCCACCATGTGGTTGCTGGGAATTGAACTCAGGACGTTTGGAAGAACAGCCAGTGCTCTTAACCTCTGAGCCACCTCTCCAGCCCCCAATTCTCTTTTTCTTGTGGTCAGTGTTATACATGGTACTGAGAGTACACCTGTGGGCTCGTACATGTTAAGTACATACCCAACCCCAGATTAATGCCCCTCACCTAAATCCTGTAAAATAATATTTGAAAAGCATTTTTGACAGACCATTTCTTATTTTAAAATTCAGTCGCAGGAGTGCTTTATAATTTTTGAGGCTTTCAGCACATCCAGGTAGGTCTTGGGCTAATGGCTACCTGTGTCTTTTTGCATAGCCGTTTAATGGACTTTTTTCATAGTCAGTTCTCCCTCCTGCTGTACACTTTAACTTTCATGATCCACTCCCTTTTCTTCTAGATAACATTAACGTTTTTCTCCTGTTTAAGCATGCCTCCCCTTTCTTGTTGAAAATAAACACAAACTTAAATAAAAATCACTTTGAGTCACACAGTCCAGAGAAAACCAGTATGAATATTTAGTTTACCTGTGCTTCACACACATAATAGTTATATGTAGTTACATGTAGTACATGTATGTATTAGTTATGGATATTGCTGACCTTCCTTTCCCCTTTGATGACATATGTTACAACACTGATATCCCCTGTTTGTACTGTTCTGTAAGTACCCCTTATTTTGCTGAAAATATAGAGTGCTTTCCCACATTGTTAAGTATTCTTTTAAAATGTGAATTTTGTGATACATTTCATTATTTGAAGTTATTTTACTATTGAAAAGTTGGGATTGTTTCAAGATGTCCCCTGTATAAACACTGCTGCTACAACTGTCCTTGTGTCTGTCTAAGCCATTCCTTAGGAGCAATACTTTGAAGAGTTTTTATATATTATCAAATCGCAATTCAGAAGGATTCTGCTACATAACAACATTATATGAAATTGACTTTAAAAATATGCATCTTATGTAAAAAAAAAAAAAAAAAAAAAGGGCTGGAGAGGTGGCTCAGAGGTTAAGAGCACTGGCTGTTCTTCCCAAGGTCCTGAGTTCAATTCCCAGCAACCATATGGTGGCTCACAGCCATCTACATTGAGATCTGCCCGGGCATATATGTAGAGCAAATACTGTATACATAATAAATAAATAAATAATGTAAAAAAAATATGCATCTTGATATGTTGTTAATGATTTTCATCATGTTTCTCCCACTTCTCTTATTGGCTTTTATAGGCTGTTTACATATTAAGGGTATTAGCTTTATCTTGCAGACATTGTCTTCTACTTAGTCATTTGATTTCTTTCTGGTTCATTTCACGACTCTTTTTGGCAGAGGTACATTGAGGTTTTGTTTTGTTTTGTCTAGTCAACCAATTAATATTTTTCTTTAGGGCCCTCTTATTCTCAAGCTTATATAGAGGGAAGAATTCATTGTTGGCTTTGCTATATTCACTGTCAATGACTTGCCAGTTTCTTGTTGTTTTATGCAGAAGTCTTTGTGCTGGAGTAAGGAGAGACTTTTGACTGTATTTTCTAACCTGTTGCATAGTGACAGCCTGCAAGCTATGGGGGCTCACAGCTTCTGCCTCCCAACTTTCTGCTTCTTAGTAGTTGTGTGGTCTTGGGTAAGGTATTGAAACCCTTTTAAACTCCAGTTTTTCCATCTGTAACATAGTGAAATGTTCCTCATGAATATTCAGTGACAACCCTGGACATATGTATATGTAAATGGTGTGTGTGTCACTTAATTAGCTTAAAGTGTATTCATCATTGTGTTGGAGAACACATGGCAGTCGGTTACGCTTTTCATTTAGACTCTCAAACCTGTTTTTAAACTTAAAGGTATGTAGAGGTCAGAGCTAGCAAGACAGAGACCAACCTCCCACTCGGTTTATCTGGATTGATGGAGTTGCCTTCTGAGGACTGAAGCATGGGGATGGAGAGGATCATGGGACACCTCTTCAGCAGTCACCTCCCCAGGGCAAATGCCTCTCTCTGGACATGCAGGGACACACATATCTGCATTCCTCAGCTTCCACACCCTTCGTATCTGTATCTGCCTGTGCCATGAGCTTCTTGGCAGCCTCCCTTCTCTGGCTGAGGAAGAGACTTCTCTGTCTGCTAGTTTTTACTTTCTGCTCTTCTTAGGCACTTGATGTGTATGTGTTCCTGTTGTCCCTTACATCTGTAGGATTCATGACATGCTAGGAATGATTACCGCATCTCACTGGCCTTACCTCCTTTTCACCTTTGTGGGCCCTTTAACAGTAGAGAATTCTTTCCAAAATATAATTAAGAATGAAACTATAGACGCTTCTTCAGCAGTTACCAGACTGATAAGGTTGGAGAAGCTCCATTGGATGTGGTTTTGATTTGATGGCCTCCTCTCCCTTCAGCAGGTAGCTGAGGGTTTTCAGTGTATGCTGCCTCAGCTGACCCTGGGCTAGATGCCTGAGGAGCTTCTGAGGCCTCCATTGACAACAAGGTACTGGGTAGGAGAATGTGATCTTGTGGTAGGATTTCCTGTTGTTCTGTTTCCAATCGCACAATGCCCCATCCTCCCCTCCCACAAGGCCATTTTGTTCCTATACCTCTCCGGGTGCATGTGGCTGCCAGTTGTCCCAGGATGGAGATGGGATATTGACTGTTTCCTGTTGCCTGTGGGACAGGAATGCTTCATGAATTAAAGCTAATTTTGGAGTTTGAAGTATTAAATGTCAAATTTGAAAGAGAACATGTCCAAGACTTTTTTGTTGTAGGAAGGAAGGTCATCCAAGGCCTAGGGGAAGGGAAAAGAAGAAAGAAATGGGAGAAAGAAAAGATTCCTTTCTCCCAGTACCAAGTTTCTCCCTCTACACTCATGGAAAACTTACCCTTTTGGTAAAGTCTGCTGTATTAAATGTTTCTCTATTAAAAAGTTCTTTACAATAAGGTAGCATGAGCTCTTTCCCCCCCTTTTTTTTCTGTTTAAAACGATATCAGATCATTCTGTTATAGTTTTCTTTAATATGTAGAATGTATTACTATACATAAAATATGTTAATTTTTTTTTTTTTTTTTAATGAAAAGTCTTTTGGTAGATAGACTGCAAAGTCAGTGCTCAACACCAGTGAAATGCCCCAGTTGTAATTAGCTGAAAAGAAGACAGTGATAAACACATGATTATGGTGGTGGACCCACTTTCTGTTTCTGTAGTTGTGGGTATGCATGTGTGTTTGTGTGTGGGTTTGTGCATGTGAGTGCATGCCAAAAAGTGTCCCCCCTGGGTCTGAAGATACAGGAGGATGTGAGCTTTCCAGTATGTGTGCCAAGAACCAAACTTAGGTCCTTTCTCTGCAACAGTAGCAAGTGCTCCTATCTGCTGGGTTATCTCTGGAGCCTTGCCCCTTCCTTCCTTCCTTCCTTCCTTCCTCCCTCCCTCCCTTCTTCCCTCCCTCCCTCCCTCCCTCCCTCCTTCCTTCCTTCTTTCTTAATTCAAACACCTGTTGGTTCTTCCTGCGTGTAGTGTTCGTGCTATCACCTGTGTGGGCTTTTGTACAAATCACAGACAGCTCAGCTAGAAACATGCAACAGACCGAGCATCCTACAGGTCTATCCAACTGTAAGAAAAACCAGCCAGTGCCAGTCCTGACCCCTCTCTGCTTTGACAAAAAGTCTATTTTGTGGCTTCCTCTAGAACAGGGGGAATCTGAAAGGGGAAGATGCTCTCTGTATGCATGTTGCTCACTGCCCAGCAGACCTGGCATACCACATCTTCTGGAACAAGTAGAATCTAAAAGAAACTGCCTTGGGCTTCATGACCTTCAACCTTCTGTCTCCAGAGTCTTCATTCAGCTGGATACAGAAGGGACTCAGGGTTCAGATTTGTAGTGTGGCAGCAGCCCCAAATGCTGTTCAAACAAGGTGAGGGAGACCCCAGTCTGTAGGTTTTGATGAAGAAAAATCTCAAAGTGCTGGTTGCTCAGCCCCCCTCACTCCTTTCCACATAGTTCTTTCCCTGGATGAGTGAACAGTGTGACAGTTTAATAAGGGGCTGGGACAATGACATGCAAGTGGGGAGAATGGAAAGCCAGAGCCTCTGAACTGGGATTTTTTTTTTCTTTCTTTCTTTCTGGGAAAGGAATTCAGTGGTTTTGGGTTTCTTGGTGTGTAACCTGAGAGGCTCATCCATCTCTTTGTGACAGGAGACCATTTCAGCAGTGGGAGAGAAACTTCTGATTTATCACACACAGCTGGGTGGGCTTCGTCTCACTGGTGCCTCACTGCCCAGGAGCAAGCAAGTCCAGTTGCTCAGCCAAGCCTTACCTTCCAAAAAGGCTTTGGGCCTTTGTGTGCTGCAGTGTCTGCTGGGAGCTGTCACTCTGAGCATGTGTAGGGAAGCCCAGGTGAAGGAGAGGGTCACCTGGCCCCCATCCGGTCTTGCATTTGTCAAGGCTGAGTTGGGCCCCCTCTTCAATTCCTTTGTTAAAGTCTGAATTCCTAGTACCTCTGAACTTATCAATGATTGTCTTTAAGAAGGAAGGGAAAGTGAAATTATATGCATTGTCCTAATCCAATACAATGTGTTGCCCTCCAAAAGAGAAAACTTGGGTAGAGATGTGTGCACACACAGAAAAGACCAGGGGAAGAAAAGACATGGACAGGGATGACCATCTACAGCTGGGGAGAGAGGCCTCAGCAGAAGTCACTCAGCCCATGTCTTGCGTGTCCGACCTTTATGACCGGGAGACAATGCATTTCTGCTGTATGATCTGCCCAGCCTGTGGGGCTTTGGGATGGCAGTGGTAGCAGACAGATAGATAGACAGTGCTTAGATGCTCTGAATGCCAAGGTCACCAAGGAGTCATGGTGGGAAACTTTGGCAGGTTACTGAGAGCTTTTGCTAATCAGATCCCTCCCATCTCTTCCTTCTTCAGGAAGGAACCTTGTGGAAGGAGCCTTGGCTCTCCCTCTCACACCTGGTGCTTCACTGAACTCTGTTCTATAATAAATTCATCAGGTCCAAATACCACAGTGCCTGTGCTTACCCAATGGAGTAAGGAGCAGAGGTTGCTGTTTGATGGACTGGGTCCTGACTTACTTCTGTGACAGAGAGTTCAGGCTTCCTGCTTTCGGGGGAGGAGGGGAGGAATTCCTCTCTAAAGACTGATGGGAGGCCGAGGCCAGAGTATTGCTAAGAGTGCTAGACCATGGTGAATCTTAGGCCTGTCTGAACTACAGTGAAACCCTATCTCAGGAAAAAAAAAAATCCCCATCAAAAGAATGAAGTGTTTTAAGTTCCACTTGGGAACTCTTCTAGGGTGCATATATGAGATTATTAGCATGCCCATAGAGGTGTTTAGGTTTGATGATAGGATACTTTCATGTGGCTTCTGAATATTGATAATCTACCTATGAGATGTGTGATCCTGAAAGGCTGTTCTGTGTGGCTTCTAAAGTGTTGTCACTAAAGCTGTTATTCTTGCTAATAGCATTTGATGCATAGCCTTTCTTTCCTGAGGCTGTCATGACAGACTATCACTGATGTGATGGTGTCTCAAGCCACAGACATTGTCTCTTGGGTGTCATGGGCAGTACCTTCTGAGGAAGACTCTGTCTAGACTTCTCTCCCAGCTTGTGGCAGTCTCAGATGACCTTGGGTCTGTCGCTCTGTCTCATCTCTCTGCGTCTGTCCCCTGACCAGATTTAGACTATTATGACAATGTATTGGATGAGGGTCCACCCCTGTGGCCTCATCTTAATTTGAACAACTGCAAAGATCCAAATTCACAAATACTGAGGCTTATAACTTGAGCTTCTGTGGGGGAGACAGAATTCAACCCATAAGATTATGTCTTGATTTTTTTTCTTTTGTACACATATGAGTCTAAGCTTGCGTGGGCATGTGTATGCCATGGCGAACGTGTGACGGTCAGAGGCAACCTCAGGTCACGGCCATTACCATCTACCTTGTTTGAGAAAAGATCTCTTGTTTGCTGCTGAGCACTGTGGGACAGCTGGGCCGTGAGCTTCTGGGAACTCTGCTGTCTTTGCTCCTGCCTCACCTTACAGGCTGGGGTTCTAGGTGTGCCACCATACGTGGGGTTCTGGGGATGCGAACACAGGTCCTCTTGTTTTCTCAGTAAGCAATTTACCCATTGAGCCATCTTTTCTAGCCTTGCTATGCCTTTTCTCGATGGCCTCCTGTGCTGACTAATCTTGCTCAACTTGATACATCTGGAAGGAATTAAAACCCAAGCAACTAGGCACACCTGTGGAGGATTTTCTTGATTGAGTCATTTGAGATGGGAAGACTTGCCCTAAATCTGGATCATTTGAGGTCAGAAGATGCACCCTAATCTCAACCACACCTTTGAGTGGTAGCCCATGTATTTTTTGTGGGGTGGGATTCCTTTGCTGACATTAGTACTTCTTCAGTGTTCCAATGTAGACTGAAGACCAGCTGTGACATCCAGCCTCATGGACTGAATAACTTTGGGATTCTTGACCTTTCTGTTGGGATAATATCTCTTCTCTCTCTATATATATATATGTGTGTGTGTGTGTGTGTGTGTGTGTGTGTGTGTGTGTGTCTTGTCATTTATGTTCCTCTAAGGAACCCTGACAGTAATAGACCTCCCAAAGGTCTTTGGTCTCACAAGGCAAACTGTAGGGGGCAGTGAAGGAGGTGATGTAGTCTCAGCCAAAAGATATTCAGTAGCTGCCCTAGGGGTCTGTGGAGATCGAATTCCAGGATCCCCCTTAGAAAACAACATCTTCAAGTGCTCACGTTCCCTATATCCAGTAAACTATGCACTAGATCATACCTCCTAAGCACTTGTATATTCCCAATCACCTCTAGATTGTTTATAATGCTAATAAGATGCAAATGTTATCTAAATCGTTGCTATGCTTGTTTAAGGAATAACAACTAGGGGAAGTCTGAACCTGTCTATTACAGACCCCAAATATCTGCCATCCAGGGTTGAAATAATGGATGCAGAGCAGGACCTCCATGTTCCTTTAGCTCTGTAGGGGTAGTTTCGTTGCCTCTACATGTGTTGTGGCTTTTGGAATGCTTACTTCATTAGTTTCTTGTTGTTGTGACAGAGTAATGGATGCAAGCAGTTTAAGGGAGAAAAGATTTATTGCTCTTGGCTCCTGGGGAGGGCATAGTGGTGGGAGTGACTTTGGCTGTAGAAGTGGGATAATGCAGCACCTTGCTCAAATCTCAGCAGAGCAGGAACAGATAGGCCAAAGGTGGAAGGAAGTGAGTCTGGGGTGTCCTCAAGGCCTGTCCCCCAGATACCTTCCAGCTCGGGCCCACCTCCAGGGTTCCAAAGCCTCTGAAAACAGCGCCACAATCTGGGGACTAAGTGTTCAAACCTATGAGCCTGTGGGAGACATTTCATATTAAACCTGTAACTCCCAGCTAGGAGGTATTCATTGTTGGGGTACATGTGTGCAGAGAGTCAGAGCCCATGTAGGGGAGAAATGCATAGCAGAGACAAGGGTGGTCGTGTGATCTGCTGCTAAAGTCGGCCCTGGCAGCAGTCTTCACCTGTGATATCTTTAGCTGGTATGACTTCCCAGGAAAGGCAGAGGTGAGCATACCCAGCAGCAATACCACTCAACCTCATACTTCACCCACATGCCCTGTGCTGAGTGAATGCCCATCCAGCAAGGCTTCCTGATTATTAGAACACGCTTTACACTTTGTGGTTTTAAAATTAGCGTGAAACTTGGCATGTTGAACGTGCTTTTTACAGCTCACATTTCTTCTGGAAGATGTTGTGGGTTTTTTTTCTCATTCCTGGATTGAGCATTGTCCTGACATGGATAGAGCAAGGTGGGCAGGGACCAGAAGCTTCTGGAAGCATGAAATGGGGATGTGATGGGATGCCTAATGTCAGGCCAGCTCTTCATGGTGAAAGTTAGGGTAGAAGGTTAGCTTTTATTGATACAAAATGCTGATATGAAGGCAAAGCCTTTGGTACTCATGAAGCGCCTGATGGAGCTAATGGAGTATTTTGTAGGACTCCCTTAAGGAATTCTGTACATGGGCTTCTTGTGTTTTGTGGCTTAGAGTTGAAAGTGTTTGTAACATATAGCATGGTAGCGGGTTTGCCGTGGCTCCCCTGTGGTCCTCATCCCCACTCTTTCCAATAGGCAGATGAGTGGAAGGGAGGAAGCTGTGTCTGTCTTGGAGCCACAGAGGAAAGACTTGAACAAGTTCCTGCTGTCCCAACATCACTTAGACCTGCTGCATCTGGGGTAGTGGTGAGGACACAAACCAGGGGTTGAAGGCAAGAGAGATTTATTCTCACCACCCGAGGCCAGCACAGGTGATGGAATTATCAGCGCTTCCCCTGTAAGGAGGGACGTTTTGCTTTGTGCTGCCTTGTAGTAGCTGCGACTTAAACTACACGTGGCAGTGTGAAGAGATCCCCAGGAATTCACGTGTTAGAACATCAGTTCAGTGATGTTTAGGAGCACTAGGGGATGATGAGATTGTGGGACATCACCTGCATGAATGAATTAATGCTGTTCTTGTGGGACTGGATTAGTTACCACAAAGGCAGTTTGTTAAAAAGTGAGCTGCCCCTCTGTTTTGTCTTTCTGCACATGTCCTCCTGTCTTCCATCTTTTTTGACATGTTACGATACAGACATGAGGCTGTCACTGGCACCGAAGCAGATGGCAGCCAGCCACTTGCTGTAGAACTTCTCAGCCTCCAGACCAGCAGTTGAATAAACTTTCTTCCTTTATAAAGTTCTGCATTTGTGGTGTTTTGTTATAGAGGCAGAAAATGGAATCAGATCATACGTTGCTCTTTATTTTTGTTTGATGCTTCGTATGACCTTTTCCCTCTATGCCTGTGTCCCCTCTTCTTGTTAGCCCACCATGGCTCTGAGGCACCATAGACTGAAAGTCCACACAAATGGC
>CAJQZJ010000638.1:773521-785945 GCA_907164525.1 Lophiomys imhausi | reverse complement strand
ACACACACACACACACACACACACACACACACACACACACACACACGTCTTATCCCTGGGGTTCAGTGGCTAGCCTAGCCTGCCTAGTTGATGAGCTCTGGATCCCTGAGAGATCCTATCTCAGAAAGCAAAGTAGATGAGAAGAGAAGGACAGGGGGAATGGAGAGTTGGGGAGGATGAGTCTATGAAGGCCAGCAAGGTGATCTGGCCAGTAAAACGTGCTGGCCAAACCTGAGTTGAATGTCTGGGCCACACTGAAGTGTAAGAAGAGAAGTGACTCTATAGAGTTGTCCTCTGCACTTTATATCACATTTAGGCTGTGATATGTCACCCCCCCCCCAACACACAGACATACACACAAACATACACTTATACTAATAATACTATGGAGAATGAACACAATGAAGGGGTCAATGTTTTCACAATGACTATTACACAAAAGCATTTAAAGAATGGAAACTTTATTTGAGCAAAAGCAATGGAGGCAAAGATGGATAGTAGTCAAAATATGTAAGTAGAATGCGTGTACATAGTCAAAATAAAATTTGTTCCTCCCCCGCAAAAAAACCCAAAATGGAGGGGGCAGGGAGCCGGGCTGATACTAGATCGTGATGACTTTCATATGTCTTATTAAGGAATCTTGTTTAAAGATTTCCTGTCACCAGCAGTTAAGGACAACTCTTTGACCTCCATGTGTGATGGATGGGAATGAAGAGAGGGCTGAGAGCAATACTGTGCAAGCAGCCTTGAAGGAGACTAGCCCAGATGGAATGTTCCGGAAGAAGAAACTCAGTTGTGAGGAGGAGAAAGGAGGGGGGGATTCAGTCACTGAGGCAATAGATGAGAACAACATATTGTCTCATAGAGCCTAGGGGACTCTTCTCAGGGAGGGTCCATCATGGTTACCATCTTAGGAATGGTGTATAGGGAATGTGGGGTATAGGATGCCCATCTTGTGGTGTCCTTGGGCAGCAGGGTTGCTTCTAATCTCCATGAGTGAGTTCAGGGGCCTGGGAACTTTAGCTGTGCAAAACCCACCCATTGCCTTCTACATTTCTTGGATCTCTTTGCTTTCAGCTTGTATGATCAAGGCATCTCTTCTGTTGCCATTGGTTTAGATTCTGATAATAAGGGGCTGAGTCAGAAAGAAAAAATGGAGCAGAAATGGCTGCTGGGGAACTCATGGGGATTTGACACAACCAGAATGCAGTATGTTAGCTACAGTATTTATGGATTGGCTTCAGAGGCCAACGGTTGGGGGTACCCAGAAAGATCACATGGACTCTACAAACTTGTACCATGAAAGATAAATGACGTTTGTGTCCCTATTCCATTAGTACCTCATCTCCCCCTAAAATGCCCCAGTTTCATGAGTTCTACTATGTACATGCTCAGGGTTACTTGGTGTTCTCTTATCATGGCTTACAGAGGCAGCATGATCACAAAGAAGGAAGAAGGCAAGTATGAATCCCAGGCACTGAGGCACCTATGTCTGCAGTCCAGCCTTTGCCCTGCTGTCTTCTGTTTGCTTTTTGCTTTTTTTCTCTTTTTCCAGTCCAGCAGGATCTAGTTTCTTGTTTCCCACCAGCAGGGTGTGTTTCCAGGGTGATTTGCCCAATAAATTAGAGCTGGAGTAGAGTGTGTGCAGAGCAACCTGGGAAAGTAGCTTCCGAACTCCACCGCGTAGGCGTGGGAGGGCTTCCCAGCCCTGCAGTGGCTGACTATTTTTTTTCTCCTTAAAATAGAGTCGAGGCTTTTGCCCAGTGCCAGGTGTGTCAGTTGTCAGGGAGATCTGTTATAATGAGCTCTGTGGTTTCATCTGGGGAAGGAGGTTTTTCCCCACTCATTTTTAATACTGGGGGAGAAGACACTTACTCTCCTCATTTACAAAGAGATGAATTTTAGCTTGCAGTCACGGGGGAGGGGCAGGGGGAATGCTAGCAGGGAGCCAGGGGTCAGAAGCAGTTGTGTTCAGCTACATAAACAGTAGCAATTAGTGGGTCCCTGTAAAAGACAGTCATGTGTGTTTGCTGTCTGGCATCACTTTCTCTGGGAATCTAGGCAACACTGAAATTAATTATGAAGGCAGCAAAGGATATTTTCTGCTTCCTGTTAAATAAGTCTCATCCACACAGGAGCACATTCCAGTTGGATGCATGTACACACAGTTTCTGGGGGAAGAAGGGATGAAGCCAGTTGATTTTCAGAACTTCCCGCTGGGTCATGCTAATCATGCCAGTGTTCAGGCCTTTTTCATTGAATTCTGCTAGGCTTGAGAGGCAGAACCCTAAGCCCTTTGTCATTCTCCTTCCCCGCTTCTTTGGGTGTGAGGAGCTTCTCTTTTTGCTGATTTCATGCTGCACGGTCACCCAGATTTTATTGTGTGTAATGAAGTTTACAAGAGTGGTGCTAACAGCTTGCTAGTTTTCCCAGGGTTCATAAGAATCCTAGGACAGCAGGGTAAACAGTCCTGGCCTTTGCTTTCTCGTGGTCCAGGTCTTTACTTTATGTCCAGGAGCAGAGGTTTGGTTTCTCATGAGGCTTCTCTTTGTCCTGAAGAAGGCTTTCCCCTTGCTGTGTCCTCACATGGCCGCCTTTTAACTGTCCTGACAGGGGTGAAGATATTATAAAGATACATTAGTGCCCCTCCTTTTGGTGATCAGACTAGTAAAACGTTGGTTTCCCCTAAACTGAAATTTTTTCTGGAGTCTCATCTGAGAAAATCAGGTGCCAGCCAGAGCGGGGGCTTGAAAGTTACCAGAAGGAGACTTCACCCAGTTCTGACTACTTGTCAGACCCCCTGCAGGAAAGCCCAGGAGCTGAGGCAATGATGGGCCAATGATGGGGTTACACACCTTTTGACTTGTATTTAAACACCCCCCACCGCGGGCTTGGAGGCCATTGGCTTGTTGAGGACGCTGGACTAGCTCGTTAGGGCTGCCAGGGCCCAGGCTCTGTCCCAACTCTAACATTTCCTGTGCACATGACCAGTGGCTCCCTCTTATAAACTCATCAGTCCTGGATTGAGGGCCCACCTCATTAACCTTGATCTCCCATTGTAAGGCCCTTTCTCCAAATACAGTCACACTGGAGATTCGGCCCATACATTTGTCAGGGGATAGATTCAAGTTAAATAAGTTCTAGTTTCTAGAATCTTCCACTTTTAACCAAGTACGCTTGGATTCCTTATTCCTTCCTCCCTCCCTTCTTTGCTTCCCCCATTCCTCATAGAAACACTCACTTGAGTGTCTTCTGTGTGTGGCAGGATGCTGAGAGTGTGTCAGTAAAGGAAGGAGTTGCCTTCTTTCCTAGGCTTGTGAACCTCAGGCAGAGCCTGTCCTCCGTGAGTTCCAGTGGATTGCAGAGGTGACAAGTGCCGTGGAGGGCGGGAAGATAGCACAGAGGTAGTGGGTTCCACAGGTGGCCTCTCTTAAGAGGAAACATTTGCTCAAAGTCTTCCGAGGTGTGTGAGGGAGCATGTGGTAAAGGCCTCTGGAGAAATATTCCTGTGTGGCCTGAGAAACACCAGAGGGGTCAGTCAGTATAGTGGCAGAGGGAGGCAAGGACGGATGGAGTGGTTGAGATGGAACTATGCAGGCGTCATTAGGACTTTGGCTCTTCTTGGAAAAATGAGGAATCTGGTGGGTGTGCTCACATGGACCTGGCTTTTAGGCTGTTTTCCTATATTCCTAAATAAGCCGCTCTTGAGAAGGTAGCAGGTGACTCAGATAAGTCTGGAATGTAGAACGGGTACCTGGCTGAGATATATATAGTCCAGAGTTAACTGTTGGGGAGGGAGGGGCTTTGGAGGGTACAGCGAGGGTCCCTTTGGCATAGGGGGTGTTCCTGGAGCTCCTCTTTAATGTTGGTGATATTGAGTTTTCAGTGGCCTCTCCTGTGTGATTCAGCCGCAACTCTTGTGTTTTTGGTTGTGAGCCTAGCCTTTAGTGGTTGAGCCATCTCTCCAGCCCTGAGCCTCAGCTCTTCACTACACGTTCAGGAGCAAGACTGTCCAGCTGCAGGAAGGCTGGCTGGCCCTCTTGAACTTGGTAGTGGTCCCACATCTCTCTGGTAACGCTCATCCAGAGCTGTTCTGTGCTCTGTACTTACTTTCTAGAATGAACATTTAGCCTAAGTAAATGGCCGCTGTCCTATAGAACCACAGAGGGCACACTTGATTGGGGAAGGACTGGGGATGGCGTCCTCTGTCTGTCTATCCTTCCTCTCTTCCCTCTTTCCTTCATATCTCTCATGTTTATTGAGCCCCTTCTGTATTATTGACATAGCTGGGCACTGGGAACATGGGGAGTGGTGCTAGGTTTGGGTTCCAGAAGTGAAGGACAAGCTCTGAAGAAAGGTGAGGAGAGCCAAGTAGGGTTGACCCCAGAGCCTGGGAGGGGGTGGAGGTAGGATTGTGTGCTTTAGAGGAGGCATCTCTATTGAAGTGCAGTGACTTATGGGGAGAAGTAGGCCTGTTCAAGTGGGTTGTGGGTGCTTTGGTGGAGATATAGCAGTAATTAGGCTGCAGGGGACACTGTCAGGATGGGGTGTTCCTTAGAGGGGACTCTGCGACATCTTCACCATCCAAGTCCATGTTCACAGGTGGTGCCCACTATCCTCACTTCCGTGGATGCAGCGAAAGCCTTGCTGTGCTCTGCTACAGCCTAGGAAGCTGGGGACTCGGATGCTTAGCTTTCCCCCAGGCACTCATAGAGGTGATCAAGAACATACTAGCTCTCTGTGAAGTATTGGTGGAATTTTCCATCTACCCATCCATCCGCCCATCATCTATCCATCTACCCCCTCACCCATCCATCCATCATCTATCCATCCATCCACCCATCCATCCATCCACCCACTCATCCATCCATCCATCCATCCACCCACCCACTCAACCATCCATCCATCCATCAATCCATCCACCCATCTGTCCACAACCACTTTTAATCTACCTACCCCATCCATTCATCCATGCTTACCTTCTATCCTTCCCTCATTTATAGTTCTTTGTGGCTCTAAGTACTTTACTAATTGCTAGAAGGCTAAATTTCTGCCTCTGTGAGGGGCATTTCAGTCCCTCTTTACCTCCTCTTTTCTGTCCTTCTACCTTTCTCTCTCTGTGTGTGGTATGAGAGGGAGGAGGAGCAGAGTGATGCAAGTTCTGGGATAGAAATTGTAAGCTGAGTCTGAGAGGGGAGTGGGAGCTGGGAGTGCAGTGTGTGTGGGAGGAATTTCCAGGCCAGGGTGAGTGGAGACCAGAGCTGGAGACAAGGATATTATCAGTGCAGTATGACCCAGGCCAGTGTAGTGGTGAGGGGTGGAGGAAGCAGGAAGAGAAGGGAGACTTAGAAGGTGGAGCTGACAGGCCTTGGTGATTAATTAGGGATGGAGTTAGGGAGGGAGAGTGGAGGAGGCTTCCAGTTGGAACAGCCTCTGGATATGTGGAAGATACAGACAGAGGTGACTGTTGAATGGCCTTTGGAAGACCCACACACAGACGGCTGCAAGCACATTACAGCTCATGTGAAGCCTAACCGTGCCGTCAGTCACTGCCTGTGGACATCATCAGACTCAGGGCAGTAGAGGATGGGCACATGTACCTCCCGTAGGTGGGAAAAGTGGCCTAGTCCAGAGACCTGAGCCTCCAGTGGGGGGAGAAGCAGGAGGTGCTGTGCCTGGGAGGAAGATAATGTGAGGCCAGAGAATTGGGATACTGGATTAGGTCCTTTCACCGCACTAGGGACTTGAGGGGGACAATTGCAGGGGATGGGGGAGTTGGATTGCAGGCGCTTCCTGCCTTCTGTTTTTACCTTCTCCTCTGTGCAAAACACAAAAGCCCTGACAGGAGTCTGGTGGTTGTCCTGTCAAGGGTTCATTTATCTCTCTAGCATCCTAGAAGGTAGCATTTTAATCCCTTCTCCATTATTGAAATTAGTGAGGAAGGCTTACGAGGTCCAAGCCACTGAGTGGTCCAAAGTCTTGTGTGCAGCTTAGAGCTGTGGTGCTAGCCGCTCTGTGTTGCCTGTGGCAAGCAGTCTGGGGACAGGAGCAGGGCTCTGAGAACTGCCTCAGCCATGGTGACTGAGCCCTGGACCTTTGTTCTGACGATGGGGAACCCTGTAGAACTCTTAAGATGTTTGGTGGTCTACTTGTCTGTTTAAGGCCCATAATGATATCCTATAGACTATGTGGGTTAATTAAAACACATTTATTTTCTTGTGCCTCTAGAAGGTTGAGAATGGAAGCACTGACAGGTTTCACCTCATGCTGATCTCCCTCTTTGTAGTGTCCTCCCATGGCTTTTTCTGTATATAACAAAGAAAGAGACAAAACTTGACTCTCTGTTCTGTTTTCTGTGGACCCAGCAACACTGAGTTAGCATCCCACTCCTATGACCTCACTTTTCTTTTAATCTCCCCTTTCAAAGGACTGTCTCCAAATATAGTCACGCTGGATTTAGGGCCTCAACTTATGCATTTAAGGAAGAACAATTCATTTTATAAGACTTAGCAATTTCAAACCACTGCAAATAATCGGAATTGTCCCTACAAACAAGCTTGAGATCTCATGAGTCGGTTATGGTTTATAGTTGTTACCTGGAACAGTATCCAGTGGGCCTTAATGCTGAATGCCTGTTCATTAAAGTTCGAAAGATTAATTTCAGTTTAGCAGATGATATCCATTAAGAAACCAAAGTGCTCTGAACAGAAAGCTTTTTGGGGCTTGTTTTCACGTAAAAAGAAAGCTAGTTGTTTGGGCCTTTGTTCCCTGAGCAGTTAGATCTTTAAAACATTACAATATAAAAGCACTTTGATGAAGGTGTGAGCTCCCCGAAACCCAGCACCCACTGTGAAATGTGTAAAACGTGTGTATGCTTCTGTGGTGTTAAAAGGAGTCTATTTTTCTTTCAGCCACACAGAAGACTCATTTTATGCCTGAGTTTCCTGTCATTCTGGATCTGGCTTGAGAATGAGCTTTAAAGATGGTGGAGAATCCAGGAGAAAGGGACGAATAGAAAATGCAATTAACTCTGGTCCTGTGTAGACAGTCTCAACTAAGTCAATATTTAAACATGAGAGAGACTACTGGTAGACCACAGCCTTGGGACTGAAAAGCAATTGAGGAGAATTCAAAAAAATTGAAATGCGGGTCGGGCTTCTTGTTTACAGGCCACAACTGTGGGACAAGGTGGTGTGTGTTTTTCCAGCAGCTGATTGGAGCCAAGTCCTTTTTCACTATCTACAGGCTGATTCATTGAAAGGAAAGTGGTGATAATAAGGTCATCAGTTTAAGGAGTAGTTATGAGGTGTGGGACACAGTACTAAATGCTTTGTGAAATTAGGGGACCAACTGGCTTATGAAGTTGTGGGCCATTACTGTGTCCACATGTGATGTTCTGCACTATCTTATTATCCTTATCCTTATATTACTCATCCCTAAAATATATAACAAAGGCACTGAGCTTCCTTTCTGTGGCAGGTCCTCTTCCTCCTGGATGTGGAGTCCTTTCCTGCTGTCTTGTCCTGAAGAGTGACATTACCATTCCATCCAGGGCAAAGCCTCCTTATGTTCTATTAGATCTGCCTGTTTTTTGTTTTGTTTTTTATTTTGTTTGTTTTTACTAATATCAAGGGATTTCCATTCTTTCTAGTGAGCTGATCTCATTATTTAAATGTTGATTTGCTGTTTTCAGCCATCTTGGGTGGGCTCTGGGTTTGTTTGGAAAGGAAAAGAGGAAGGAAGGTGGAGGGTCACAGTCTGAAGCACGCTCTTCTTATGAGTGTAAAAATTGACCAGTAGCCTGGTTTCAGGTGCTGTGCCTTAGACCTGTACACAGCCCTGCCACTTAGCATGCTGGGAATATGGGGGGATCTTTGAAAACAGATTCGTCTTTTTTTCACTTTAAAATTTTTATTTTATGTATATAGGTGTTTTTCTTGTTTGTATGCTGTGCACCATATGCGTGCCTGCAGAGGCCAGAAGAAGGAGTCAGATCCCCTGGGACTAGAGTAGCCCCATGTGGGTTGTGAGGCACCGTGTGGATGCTGGGAACCAAGCCTGGGTCCCCTGAAAGAGTAGCCAGTGCTTTTAATCACAGAACCATCTCTCTAAATTTGAAAGTAGACACCATTGTAAAAATCTCAGAGCCTTTGCAACTCAGATTCTTGGTTTCACTGACGTCTTAGTGAACTGTTTTTTTTTTTTTTTAATATTCTCAGGGAGATATGTAGGCTTAGATTGTTTCCTGACCTTCTCCACACTTCCCAACATGGGAGAACTAAAAGCCCCCCCCCCCGACCCCAATTTGGCTTTCCTACGTAGCATTGTAGCCATTGTAGCCATGGCCTTGGACCTCAGTGGTTTGGTAGAGGTGGTCTCAGCCAATGGTTTCCTTTCTCCCATGGTCTAGAACATGCTAGATCTGCTTATTTTACAGCTATTTAATGATGTATTTTTCCTCTAAAACTCTTCTGCCTCTAAAATTCTTCTTTGATGCTAAACATTCTAAATGTTAATTAATTGGTCCTGCTTGCTGTCAGTTACGTACATTGTCTCTGATTGGTTAAATAAATGCTGAGGCTTGAGATTGGGCAAAGACAGAGATAGGCAGGACTAAGGTGCGGGCTTCTGAAGCAGAGAGGTTGGTTGATAGGAAGAAGAAGCCAGGAACAGGAAGAAGGAGGACACACTCCATGGGTTAGAGAAAAGAACATCTTTCCATATGGTCTGGAACATCAGCATAGCAGGGGAATAACAGTCCAAGGGGATGTATTTGAGAAATAGAATTAAGAGCTAGCTTAGATTGCACAATTTGGGGCAAGGCTGGTTAAAATCCATGTGATGGCCGGGCAGTGGTGGCGCACGCCTTTAATCCCAGCACTTGGGAGGCAGAGGCAGGCGGATCTTTGCGAGTTCGAGGCCAGCCTGGTCTACAAATTGAGTCCAGGACAGCCAGGGCTACACAGAGAAACCCTGTCTCGAAAAACAAACAAACAAACAAACAAACAAACAAAAAATCCATGTGATGTCAGTGTGCTTATTTATAATGGTGGGTTAAGGATTAACACCACTGAACCAATAAAATATAATAATATAAATAGTAATAATTTAATTAGCCTTTTTTCTACACTTCTTTCTTCCTCTTCAGGGAGAGACCCATGTCCACATGGCTTTCCCTTGATGGAATGGGTGGTAGACAGTTTCCTGAAGCTCTCTGATTACCATCATATGAATTCCCAGGACTCCCTGTGTCCATCACTGCTTGCCTTTCCCTTAATTTCCATTCAGTTTGTGTCCCATTTCAGTTGTTGTACATGCAGTTGATTAAATGGTTTTGTGGAATCAGAATGGTGTTCCGTGTTTGAGCATTATCAGTACAGAGCCTGTCAGTGTCGGGTGAAACAGAAGCAAGACTAGTTTTGTTTTGTTTTGATTTGTTTAAGATGGAGAGGGAGTTAAATAGGCAGACTTCTCTCCCTGAGGTATCTTTAACCCTTCAGGATGTTCTCAGAGGGCCGACGGGCTGGTAGAACTTGGGAAATAAGACATCATATGATGGTGCCATACAGTGTTATTTTCCCGGGCTGCTATGACAAATTACCACTGATTTGGTGGCCTGAAACAACGGAAATTATTCTCCAGTGTCTGAGATCCAAAGTCCAAAATCAACTTCATTGATTCCAAATCAAGACGGCAACAGGGCCATGCTCCCTCCTAGGACCCTGGGGGAGCCTTGACTTTGTTCTGCTTTCTAGTGGCTACACTAATCGTTGTCTCCTTGTTCATGTAGCCTTCTTCTCTGTGTGCCTGTGTGGTCTTTTTCACCCTCTAAGGTCACCTGTGATGGTCTTTGGGACTCACTCCACTGATGCAGGTCAACCTTTCCACCTTAAGTGTCATTGTGTCCACAAAGACCCCTGTCTTAATTAAACAACATGTATAGGTTCCAGGGCTAGGGATATGTCTTAGGGACTACAGTTTTCATGCTATTATTACAATGGACCTGTGTGCCACAGCTCAAGGGCAGGGCTGAGGTGATGGTTCGAGGAGAAGGCCTGCGTGCTTCTTGCTGTGAGTCATCTGAGGTACTCTTTGCTGTGAGTCATGCCCTTGCCTTTTTTTCCCTTCCAAAGGGTTGAGAGAGCTGGAGTTGGTTAGGACATAGAGACATTGTGTGACTTACAAGGTTCAGTTTAGGATTGTTTGACAAAGGTGATCCACATTCAATGAAAAAGTATACTTTACCATTTTATATTTGGGTCATTTCCTGATCTGGCCCTTCTGAATCAGTGACAATGAGTCTCACGGTCCATTTCCAACATCATGCTGCATTACTGAGCCAGGAGGGATGGTATATGAAGGGTAGGTATGCTGTGTATTTTCTATGCCCGATTTTCGGGCTACCTTGGTTTTCTTGGGACATAAATCCATGATACAAGAGGAGCCTGAGATGGCTCGTGTTAGCTGTCAACTTCACAGAATCCAGAGTCACTTGGGAGACGAGTCCCTGGGCATGCCCAGGGCACCATATGAACACTCGGGAGTTGCTGAGATTGCAGTGAGGGAGAGGAGTGAAATAGCAGAAGGTGGCCTTCTCTGTGGCTGGCAAGGAGGCTCGTTGTGGAGCCATACTTTTAAAAGCTTGTCTCATGTAAAGATACCCACTCCTTGTTATTAGCGCCTTGTGACTGCTCTAACAAACTCTCACAGACTTGATTGCTTGAAATTGTAAGAGCTTAATTCTCTCACAGTTCTGGGTACCAGAGGTCTGAAATCAAAGTACCGGCAAAGTTTTCTGTTCCTCCTGAGGCTCCTTCTCTGTCCTCTCTTCTGGTTTCTAGTAGTTGCTAGTGGTCTTTGACTTTTGGCTCCATCCCTCTAATCTCCACCTCCTTCACTCCTTCTCTGCTGTGCCATGCTCCAGTTTCCCTCCTCCTCTACTGCAAAGGACACGTGGCAGGTTGGAAAGGCCCACTCTGGTAACTCATGTCCCTTAACCATGTCTACAAACTCTCTTTTCCAAAATAAAGTCATATTGATATGATCCAGGGATTAGCACTTAATATCTTTGGATGGTCATTATTCAGCCCAGACGAGCAATTAATCAGCTAAATAAATCATCTCAGCAATAACTGTGTACTCTGTCTAAAAAAAAAAAAGAGGTCATATTTTTTCATAGCTTTTCGATTATTGTTTATTTGTGGTACTTTCAAGACTTCATTGCCGTGCTGGAGAGATGGCTCAGTGGTTAAGAGCACTGGCTGCTCTTCCAGAGGTCATGAGTTCAATTCCCAGCAACCACATGGTGGCTCACAACCATCCATAATGAAATATGGTGCCCTCTTCTGGCCTGCAGATATGCCTGCAGACAGAACACTGTATACATAATAAATAAATCTTAAAAAAAAAAAAAAAGACTTCATTGCCAAGGGGTTTAAAAACACACAAAGTCAAGCAGAGGTAGAAGTCAGTTGTGACTTTTCAGCATCCTCCCATCCTTCAAAAGATAGATCTGTCTTTGTAATATATATATATGTACATGCATATATGTGTGTGCATGAGGGTGCACATGTATGTATGTATGTATACCAATGTATGTGTGCACATGTGCACAGAGACCACTAGTTAACCACAGCTGTCATTCTTTAGATTCTAACTCCCCTTGTTTTTTCAGACAAGGTCTCTTAGTTGCCTGGAACTTGCCAAGTAGGCAAGCCTGACTGGTCAGTTACCGCCCCCTCTCCAGAGATGTACCTGCCTCTGATTCCCTGTTGATGGGATTACAAGCATGCACCAACACACCTGGCAATTCCAGCCCCTAGTCTGCCCCACATCCAGGTTTCCTGCTGTAGAGAAAGGGCTCTGTATTCCCCAGAGTTCTCCAGACTCCCTGCGGAATGGAATGACCTTTGCCTACAGTGTCTGCTAACAGCCCTGCTTTCTGTTTCACCTTAGGTAGCCATCAAGGTCATTGATAAGAAAAGGGCCAAAAAGGACACCTACGTCACCAAAAACCTGCGTCGAGAGGGGCAGATCCAGCAGATGATCCGCCACCCCAACATCACGCAGCTCCTGGACATCTTAGAGACAGAAAACAGCTACTACCTGGTCATGGAGCTGTGCCCCGGTGGCAACCTCATGCACAAGATCTATGAGAAGAAACGCCTGGATGAGGGAGAGGCCCGCAGGTACATCCGGCAGCTCATCTCTGCGGTGGAACACCTGCACCGGGCTGGGGTGGTCCACAGGTGAGAGCAGCGACCCCCCCAATCTGTGCTGAGTGAACTCTCTTGGCAAGGAGGAATGCTTGCAGCTTCTTCTTCTTCTTCTCCTCCTCCTCCTCCTCCTCCACCTCCCCCTTCTTCCTTCTTCTTCTCCTCCTTCTCCTTCTCCTTCTCCTTCTCCTTCTCCTTCTCCTTCTCCT
>CAJQZJ010000638.1:739573-773511 GCA_907164525.1 Lophiomys imhausi | reverse complement strand
CTTCTCCTTCTCCTTCTCCTTCTCCTTCTCCTTCTCCTTCTCCTTCTTCTTCTTCTTCTTCTTCTTCTTCTTCTTCTTCACAGTTACATGGTTTTGTTCTGTGAGTTGTGTAGGGATTCAAAGAGTTGAGTGGAAAACCAGAGTGCCTGGGCCTGGGTCTTGGCTCTGCTTGTAATGGTTGTTTGTTCCTGGGTGTGTTACTTGACCTCTCTGAACTCGGTTTCTTCACCTGTGAAATGGGGGTGCTGACACACGTCTCTCTGGGCTGGCATCAGACAAGAGCACTAAAGGTGCTTGGTGCATAGTAAGCACCAGGTCCTTGTCATTTCCAAAGGCAGTCCTCTTAGTGCCACTTCCTGGTGCTGTAATAAAATACCCTGACAAAGGCAACTTAAGGGGAAAATGCTAAAAGTTTTATGTTATAGTCTGTCACTGTGGGGCCATCAAAGGTGGCAGGAGTTTGAAGCTGCTAAATATTACATTTATAGTGGAGGGCAGAGAGCAGGGAGTGCTTGTTAGCTCCCCTTTCCCACACTTGCACAGCCCAGGGAATGGTGATGACCACAGTCTGTAATAGAGAGCCCTCACTGAGATTCTGCTCATGTGGTTCTAGATTGTGTCAAGTTGGCAATTGATGCCAGAACACATTGTATAATGTATGAACATTTCAAAGAGTAAACAAAAGTATTATTAAAAATAAATAGAAAACATACAGAACAGAACAAAACAAAACCACAAAACCCAAGGACCACAACAAGGGACCAGTTGTCCAGTGCCTCACAGAACAGTTGGTGTGAGTTTGGCACGGGTATCTTTCAGTTCAGTGATTTCACTGTGTGTGCTGTGTGATGATAGCCACTCTGTAAATGCTTTATTCCATTGAGTGGAATCACCATTCAGATTGTGAACTTTCCCTTAAAATGAGGGGTATTCCCTTGGAAGCCTAACAAAACCTTGTTTATGAAAATCAAGCTTCCTTTTACCAGCTTGTTCTTTGGGAGTTGGGGAGGTAGAAGGAAAGTGAATGGAGATTGTATTCAGATCAGTTTTATTGCTGCTGATAGTGCAGGTCTTTGTATAAAAACAGGTCTAGAGTAAATTTCCATGACCCTGTTGTCTTCAAGAAAATACTGAGTGCTTACTGCTCTTGCAGAGTACCCAAGGTTGGTTCCCAGCACCCAGTGTGAGTTGGGTGGCTCACACTGTCTACAACTTCAACTCTGGGGGATTTGGTGTCCTCTATGGCCTCTGTGAACACAGAACTCACATGCATACCCTCCACACACACACCACCCCCCCACACACACATGCACACAATCAAAAATAAAATCTTAAAAAAGAGTGCTGGGTATAGTGGTACACGGAAGACAGAGGCAGGTAGATCTCTGTGAATTTGAGGCCAGCCTGGTTTATATATTGAGTTCTAGGCCAGCCAGGGCTACAAAGTGAGACCTTGTCTCAAAAGAAAAAAACAAAACAAAGCAAAAAATCCCAAAACAGAGTGTGTGTGTGTGTGTGTGTGTGTGTGTGTGTGTGTGTGTATGAGAGAGAGAGAGAGAGAGAGACAGAGAGAGAGAGACAGAGAGACAGAGAGAGAGAGAGAACACCTCTCTAATAAATGTCTGGGTGTTTATTTTTATAGAGTTGTAAGTAATTATTATGTTGTTGAGAAAAACTGAAAGTCATTTAACACTCATTTGAAAAAAACAAAATCAAGGCATAAAATGTGCATGCATATATATTTTTACAAGCATACTGTACATTTAAATGCCTGTTTAAACATTGTAAAATTGAGATATACTTATAAAATTCACAATGTAAAATACACAATTTAATTGTTTTAAGTATATTCAGAGTTGTGCAACCACTCCATCCAACTTTAGAACAGTTCTTAGCCACGTACCTATCTGCCCTTCTCCCTCCTACCACCTCTTGCTGACTGCTCATCTACCCCTTGTCCCTGTGGATTTGCCTACTGTAGATATCTCACATAAATGAGCCACAAAATGCACAGTCTTTCGTGGGTGGTGTCTTATGCAGCATAAAGCCTTTTCAGATTCCTGTCTTTAGCTTGCATTGGTACTTCCTTCCTCTTCACAGTTAAGTAATATTTCTGTGTGTGGATACGTCACCGCCTACTATTCTCTCCATTTAGGTTGCTTCCACTTTGGGGCCATTGTCAATTGTGCTTTGACAAGTGTTCATAGTGGAGTTTTCATGTGGCCACGTGTTTCCACATGTGCTGCACTTATAGAACTCTTCTACATGGGGAGCCACTCAGTAATATGTCACCTCTTTGCAGAAACATGTATTTTCTTAACATTCATCTTTGAATGCCGCTTCTTTTTTTTTTTTTTTTTTTTTGGTTTTTTGAGACAGGGTTTCTCTGTTTACAGCTCTGGCTGTCCTGGACTCGCTTTGTAGACCAGGCTGGCCTCGAACTCGCAAAGATCCGCCTGCCTCTGCCTCCCAAGTGCTGGGATTAAAGGCGTGCGCCACCACCGCCTGGCTGAATGCCGCTTCTTATCTTTCGGAAAGTCATTCCTTTCTGACCGGTGAAGGACTTTACCTAAACTTTAGCATTTCCTAAACTGACAGGGCTGTGTCCTCCCCAGTGAGACCGACACCATGGGATGCTCTGCCCTGTTGTGTCTGAACCCAGAGGCAAGGGATGTCCTGCTGCTTAAGGCTTTTCTGGGCTGGCTTTATCTTGCCACCACCCACTTCTGTCACTTACTCCCTGCCGAGGTGAGAACCCACTCCACACACTATCAGGCACTCAGGCCTTGTCAGAGCTCTTTACTTTAGGTCAGTAAGGAAGGGAACATCCGTAAATTTGCGGTGTGTGACACTGCTTCTGCTGTGTCATGCCCTGGCAGTATAAGGATATGATGATGAAAGGACACCTGGCCTAGTCTTCGTTTGGCAGAGGCAGAAACATCACGACTGAATCAGCGTGGAATACAGATTCAGTGGGTCACAGCAGAAAACTGAACAGGGGAGTGAAAGTGGCAGGGTGTTCCAGGGGACCCAGGTTTTTTTCACCAGGGTTCCATGCTATCAAAAACAAGACAAGTGCCAAGCTTCTTAGGATCAGAGGAGGACAAAGGAAGCCCAAGGGAGTCCTGTGAGGTGCACATAGTTCTCCTCTGCAGGAAATTCTCAACAGCCCCTCTAAAGTAAGTTTAACAAAATCCAATCCCTCAGTGCAATTACTGTCAGAATGTCAAAGGAAGGAATTTAATAATGTTTTGATAGCAGAGACAGGGTGCTTTAAAAAAAACCTCTCATCTCCAGCTTTCTCCCTCTTCCTCTCTGTCCTTGGAAATAGCTTTATAATCCAATAGTGGTGAGGGCTCAGGTCTTTTAAAGTTATAAGAGAGAAAGCAGAAAGACAGACAAGTCTAGGTTCTTCTCTCTGGAAGTCTGTGTGTGTGTGTGTGTGTTCATGTTTGTGTGTGAGTGTGTGCATGTGCATGCATGTGTGTGTGTGTGTCTGCGTCTGCATATGTGTGTAGGTTCACATGCATGTGCAGGCCAGAGGTTGACACTGGGTCTTTTTCAGTTGCTTTTCCATTTTATTTTTTGAGATAGTCTCTCACTCAGCCTTGAATTAACTGGCTGGCCTTCTGTTTCTTCTTCCACAGTACTGTGATTACAGGCATGCCACTCTGTGTCTGGCTTTTATGTAGGTATTGGGAACCTGAACTCAGATTCTCATGTGTACAGCAAACATACTAATGACTAAGCTATTTCTCCAGCCCCTTGGAAGTCATGGTGGTATGTATCACCCTACATGAACAGGAGGGTTGGGTTGTTGAGACAACCATTAAAATATTTCTTATTATATATTCACAAGTGGCTTTTATCCAAGTGTCTTGACTTTCAAAAATTTAACATTTAATTTTTTAAAATTTAGGGGCCATCAGCATATTTTGACTGTCATTCCTTTGGTTCCCCTTTTACCCCAGTGGTGGAGAATTTTCGTTTTCATGTGGTAGCAGAGGAGTGAAGTTCATAAATTATTCTGAGGTTAGATTTTTCAAACGAGTAAGAGAAGTTAGCATTTCAGAGAAGCCTTGGAGTCTCAGGTGGAAAGACTTGTGACTGAATAGATTGAACCACGTGAAAGGATTGGAAGGGATGCTGTTGTCTATGCAGATAGGGGCTCTTGTTTCTTGTGTTGGAGGATGCTATAAACTGAGTTCTAAAGATTCAAACCTGGTCCTCATACTTGCGCGAACTGAGCCATTGCGCAGCCACCCAGTTTGTTTTATGACCCACCTCCAAAATGCTCCCCCAGCAAGATGTGAACATCCGGCGATTTCTGAGTTGTGGATAGAGCCTGACTCTTAACTTGAACCCACAAGAACACTGTGATGAGAAACTAATTTGAGAATCATCTGGTCATTCAGACTAGCAGATTCCAGTTAGAGTCTACAGGCACAGCATTCCAGAGTACTATAATACTGGCTGTCCCTAAGCAGGAAGAGACAAGCCACAGGCCTGCAGGAGCAGAAGAAAGGGCTCCAAGATCAAAGGGGAACTGCAGCCTGTGCTTAGACAAGGGTTAGCACCTCCCTGCCCAGGGCTTTGACCCTCCTCATTCATCAACATTGGAGAGGTGCCCTCCTCCCCGAGGGGTATGGCAGTGGGGAAGAGAGGCCCTTTGTTCTCTTGAGGCTGACAAGAAGCAGGCGCCACCTGGCCAGGTAGCATAAATCCTTTTAACTTTTAAGACTGATTTCTCAGCAAGCAGAGGGAAAGGGAAGGGAGGTGAGAGGGGAACCCTGTCTGTTTACATCCAGGAACTCCTGGGGATCCCAAGGCCTTCTGTGGGAGCAGACATCTATCTGCAGGTACCGGCAAAAGTTGTGTGTGTAGTTGGGTTTGAAAAACAGGGTCGGAAATGGTAAATTTTGCCACACTGTAGTCCAAGCCCCTTGTGGATGGACGCAGATTATCCAGACCACCTGACTCTATACTGTACCACCTCTCTCTGTACTCTCTCCACAGTACAGACTTAGAGCCTACAGTGGGCGGATGGTTCAGACTTCCTGTGTCTTTGCCAGGCTGCTCTATAAGGGTGTTGGATTACCCCCCCCCAACCCGTGTGTGGTGAGTCTGTGAATTCCGTAGGTCAGCCTGTATCTAGTGTTCTGAGCGAGCTGCTCCATAGAAATGAGTTTGAGGGCAGTGTTAGTTCCAGTCTTCGATGAGCTCTGGATGCTCATGGCCACCACTGCCCTTTGCTGGTTGCTGTCTTCACCATTGTTCTCAGGTCCCACTTCAAGCTTGCCTTCTGCGGGAAGACCCACAGGCCAAGCACCCTGGTCATGTACACACAAAGCACCCTGGTCGTGTACACACATAGCACCCATTTGCTGCCTACATTCATGATCCTGGTGGTTTTTGCTTAGTCTCTGTTTTCTGCCCAGGCTATGGCTTAGGCCTGAACTCAGTCTCAGGGGTTTGGGAAGAAAAATGGAACGAATTCAACTAGCATCAGCCTTCTGCACAAACTGGGATGGAACTTTCCCGGTGGTGGTCCCAGGCTCTTTCTAGAATGTTCTAAAGTCTTCCCAGGATTTCAGGGAAGTTTCTTGGTTCACTTAGTGTGAATTTATTTATTTATCATTAGTATTTTGCTTATGGAACATTATAGGAAAAATTTTTCATTTAAAATAAATAGATCAGGCTTAACAGATTATATGTGTGTTTTACCATGCTGCCATCATGAAAATAATCAGACTTATGAATCACTTGGTCATAGTGTAGTGTTTTTGAGGGTAAGACCTGACCAAAAACACTCAGTTCACCACACAGCGCCTGTTGCCTTGGGGAGCTGGAAACGTGCCCCCTCCGTCTTATTCTCAGCTTATTAGTAAAATTCATCTGTGACTGTCTCCACAGGAAAAGACCTCTGTCTGTCTGTCTGACTGTCTCTCTCAAACTTAATCTTGTCTGAGTTTGATCTAACCCTCCCTGGATTCCATCCCTCTGACCTTTCCTTGGGAGGGTCATGCCCTTAATGCTGATTGTTCATTGCCAAATCATTTATCCATTGTAAGTCTTTTCTGGAGCTGTCCCTCTTTCACATATCACATACCAACTTCACATTATCATGTGTGGGGGTATGTATGTATGTATGTATGTATGTATGTATATATGTGTGTATGTATATATGTGTGTATGTTCTGGGCATGGAACCCAGCTCATAGTTCTCAAATCTTCAAGATGACCCATGTAATACTAGAATCTTTAATGTGATTATCTTTCCCCACATCCCCCTTTATAACTGTTACCACTAGTGTCCTTTGAGAGTGCTCTCTCAGGATTGCCATATTTCCAACTCAGCTAATGCCCTTGACCAAGAGTCAATGCTATTTTTTCTTCTTTAAGATTTATTTTTTAAACTGATTCTGTGTGTGTGTGTGTGTGTGTGTGTGTGTGAGAGAGAGAGAGAGAGAGAGAGAGAGAGAGAGAGAGAACAGGTGTTCATGGAATCTAGAAGAAAATGAAGAAAGTGTCAGATCCTCTGGAGCTGGAGTTACAGGTGGTTGTGAGCCTCCTCACATGGGTGCTGGGAGCCAATCTAGGGTCCTCTGCAAGGATAGAATGAGCTCTTAACCTCTGAGCCATTTTTACAGCCCTGAAGGATGCTGTTTTGTTTTGTTTTGTTTTGTTTTGTTTTAAAGGAAGAGTAAAAGTTTGAGTGACTTGCTTGGGGCAAGCCCAGTCCCGCCTTACGTTCTTCTTGGGGCAAGCCCAGTCCCGCCTTACGTTCTTCTTGGGCGTCATGCTCGCTGCCTGTGTGCTGAGCCCCTAACTCTAGGCAGTTACTGCTCTTCCGCATCTCAGGTCCCCTCACCTCTCCTTGAATTCTGGCTGCGTCAGCACATTGCTCTTCACTTTCAGTTAGGGTCTTAGCCCTGAGTGGCTTCCCTGGCCTTTCTCCAGAGTTCCTACCACTACTTTATTACAGGCTCAGTCCGCTGAGGGTCAGGACAAACATCTTCCTTTCTTTCTATCCCACAATCCTGGAAGCAGGTCTCTCTCTCTCTCTCTCTCTCTCTCTCTCTCTCTCTCTCACACACACACACACACACACACACACACACACACACACACACACACAATCATATCTATTCTATCCACAAAGACATGTACATGATCTCATGTACATGTATTCATGTGATGCATTTACACTTTTGTATACTAGGACACGCATGTATATGTGTGCATGCATGTATGTGTATCCCATACATGTTTGTTTTCCTCCTCATGTATGCACACATGTACATGTAATGCTCTCATGTGTGGAGTATGTATGCTTATAGCGTGCCCTGACTCATGCACACAGTAGACACATGCATGCTCATGTCTATACCTGCTCCCTCTCCCCAGTACTGCTCCTAGGTGCTCCTTTGTTCCACAGGATCTGTGTAGTTGTCCCTACCCAATCAGTACTGAAAGGTTTATGACAACAAGAGTCCTCCCTATCTCTCTCCTTGGTCACACTCCTCCATCTGAGAAGGTAATGGCTGGAATTCCTTATGGCCAGTCCCCCAAAATTCAAGATGACTATCTTTTAAAAAACTGCAAGGAAAGTTTGGGTGGACAATGGAAAAGAAAGAAGACACACATGTAACCCTTTGGGTTGATCTTTTAATGGTTAGAAATGGCTTCCTTTTTGGAAAGGACCTAGATCAAAGGGCCCATTGGTAGGCTCACCTTCCTGTGAATCCCACAAGACATACCCACTTCAACATCAAGTGTGGCCTATGGCTGTTTCCCCTGGGAGCCAACCAGTCGGCAGAGAGGGTCCTGGGGCCTTTTGTTTGCCTGTAACCCCAGTCTGTTTGGAGACCTTTTCCTTGCTGGGCTTTCTCTCTGCGCCTTGACAAAAGGCAGCTCCAGTGGCATCTTGCCATTGGTGTGTCCCTGCTTTTCTTTTTTTCTGAAGACCCCCCCCCATTCCAGCACTGTCTCCAAAACCTATCTCTGCTCTATCCTCATTCTTGCTTCTCCTAAGCCCCACCCCTTTGCACTTTAGTACAAAAAGTTTCATTTTTCTTTCCTTTTAAACATTTTTAACTGACACATACTTTTGCACATTTATTGGGTACAGTGTGATGTTTTAATAGGTGAAGGTCAAGCCAGAGTAATTAGCAATCATCATTTCAAACATCATTTCCTTGTGGCGAGAAGATTCAAAAGCCTGCCTTCCAGCTGCTTTTCAGTCCACACTAGATTACTGTCAGCTGACACCCTGCCATGCTGCAGAACACAGATCTGGTTTCTGTGTTTTTGTGCTTTTGTATTGCTAATGGCTCCCTATCCTCCCTCTCCCAGTCCTTCCCAGATTCTGGCAACCACTGCTCCTACTTAGAGGAAGTCACTTCTTTTGCTCCCACAAATGGCTTAGAATGTTTGGTGTTTATCTTCCTGAGTTTCACTTATTTCACTGGATACACTACCCTTTAGGTTACACATCCAAAGGAAGACTAATGAACCGCCTAGTTGTCCATCAAAGGTGATAAACAAAATAATGTGGCACTTTTACCCAACACTATTCGACAGACTGTCTTTTGTGGCAACGTGGATGAACCTGGAAGACACTATATTTCCTCTTTGAAACCCTGTAGCCCAGAAAAAGTCACTTCTATGAACTAACCCTGAGCTTCCGGTTCACCTGCCATGCAGAGGTGAACCTGTTTATATCTTTTAACATTGTAAGGTAGAAGGAAGACCCCTCATTTCCCCTCCTGCTCAGAAATTGATGAGTCAAATCAAGAACCACTAATGTGAAACCAAGCCTTCCTTCTTCACCTGCTCCTGTTGGAGCCTCTCTTCCCATGAGGTAAATCTGGCATATAATAGAGCCAAGCATTCAAACCATGTGAAGAATCTAGACTAGGTGCCACGCTTGCATTTGGGTCACAGGAATCTGATGGAGCTAGTTTTCTGGACAATGGCAGTAACTTTTAAAAGGTATATTATAATACAAATACAAAAACCTTGTGAATAAATTTATTCCTCCTTTTGTTGCTCAAGAAGGAGCCTCTATTTTGTCATTTCTCAGGATCATTTGTTATCTCTTTGCTTATGGCTGAGTAGCTGGACAGTGTTTGAGTAGTTCATTGTGCAGAATGGACTTAGATAATAACTTAAGGTAATGAAAAGTGCACCTCAGTGGACATCCTGAGTGAGGCCTAGCATGTTCTTAACACAAACACAAAAGCTACTTTAAAAAGGTTATAGACTTAGTTTGTAGAAAAACTACACAGAAACTCCAAGATTCCCTTCCCTTCTACAAATTTTGTCTACTTATGTTTCTTGGGTAGCCATGGCACCCTTGTTTTAGTTGGTGTACTACTATGCAAAAAAAAAAAAAAAAGCCTTCCTCCAAATTTGGACATGGGAGGCCTTTTGTCTCAGGAGTCATCAGGAAATCCCTCTCCTCTCAAAGCAGGAGTGGGGGAAGGTGTCCCTAAAGGGTTAATGCTTTTGCCACCTTAACACAGAAGGACTCTGTCCCCCACTGCTAGCCTTGGGCCATCTTGGTAGTCAAACTGGTTCCCGCTGGAATCTTCTAGAAAGCTGAGCAAGGGTATAATCTGGGTGGATACCCTAGCTGACTAGGCTTGTTCTATCCATTTCTTCCGGGGACTGGAGTTGATTATTTGCAGAGAGTACTGGGTGGGAAGACAGTAGCTTTGAACTGACTTTATTCTCCTTTTACTGAATAATTATATTTTATAACTCTCTTGGTTTTATAAACTTTCCCTTGCTTCTGTAGTTATTTTTTTTCTTTTATAATGTTTCTTTTCTGTGCTTGTTCTAATCATTGCTTTTTTTCCTCTAGGCATTCATGGCCCCAGAATTACTCAGCTTCACTTTATTATTCCCATCAACTACTTTCTTTTCACCTTGACTCTTTAAACTGTTTTCCTGCACAATGTTTGTTCTGAATTTTATTTTCTTCCTCTAATGCCTGACTGTGACTTCCATTAGGCAGGAGGTTTAATTTCACTTGAAGCAAACTGTGGCTTTGCCTTAGACTGAAATAGTACCGCTGCTATAATCAGTTTTCACTGAATCACACTTTGGGCTGTTCCTGGTACACTGTTGTGTGTTTGCCTGCTTGTTGGAATTATTGTAAATGCTTGAGTAAAAGTCAGACTTACGTAAGGTCTTAATTATCTCTGGGAAAGGAACCGTGCCTTGCAGAGTCTCTCTGCAAATCTCTTATCACGGGGCCAGAGTGGAAGCTGTTACCTTTTCACCAAGCTATAGTGAGAGCAGACACAGTACAGTTGGTCTGAGTCACCGGGCTCTAGCTGCCATCCTGGAATCTGGTAGAAGATGAAGACAGCGGACATGACATTCATCACGACTTCTGGAAGAATGACTTCCAGTTATGACAGCTTGAGAGACTACACTGAAAACAACCCGTCGAGTGGTTAATTTATGGAGATTTTAAATGGGGGCTTATGGTTTAGAGTTTCAAGCAAGTATTAACACACACAGATATAAATTCATACGGTGTTAGCTAGTGGTGGAGTTCAGCAGGTGAGTGCTTGCTAGAGCGTGCATGGAGAACCCAGGCCCAGGTGTGAGCCGTGTGGAAAAGGAAAACAAGATGTTCCATTGTAATTGTCTAGTTCAGGAAGAGTTAGCTGCCACATTGGTGACCCAAAGAGCACCCCTGGTTCTGACTTGACAAATGGAAGTGACACTATTTCATGAAATGTGAGGTAGGTGTGTGTGTGTGTGTGTGTGTGTGTGTGTGTGTGTGTGTGTGTGTGCTTACTTCAGAATTCTAAAGTTAGGGCTGGATGTGGTAGCACACACTTTTACTCCCAGAACTTGGGAAGCAGAGACAGACAGGTCTCTGTGAGTTCCAGGCCAGACTAGTCTACACAGGGAATGTGAACATTTTAGTATATCGTCTTTTGTTTTTGTGGTGTCAGGGTTTGAATCCAAGGCTTCATGCAGCTTTGTAGTCCGATGTGATATCCCCACTTCAGGGCTAAATACTGGCCAGAGAGACTCGGTCGTGCCATCTCATTCCTGAAGATTCATATCCGTGTTTTCTAAAACCGTGATTCAAGGACAAGGTCTGTCTATTGAGAAAGCAGGTGGGGTTGTACTATATTCAGTGGGTATTTGGATATATGTGGTGCCTATTAAAAGCAGTTTCCAAGTGGACTGTGCATTGAAACTTGAGCTGAAGATACCCTGTGTTTTCCCCCAGTTATGTGTACATTCAGAGGAGATTAGGTATTTGTATTCTCTAACTGGATTTAACACACCTTCATCCACATGTCAAGCCCCAAGGCTCCCAGCAGCCTTATAGTTTTGCATCTACTGGACATTTTTTTCCATTTGCCTCCTTGATTCTTCCCATTTTGAAATCCACCCTCGGGTCTTCTAAAGAAGCCATCTTCTGGCTCCCTTCTGCCCAGTCCTGCTGCAAATGGCTGTCTTCCAGCAGTGGGGGGCGGAGGGGGGGAGGCGGGGCTATAGACACTGATTTGATTTGAGTTTTTTCTTCCAATTTTCTTTGCTGTCCCTGGACAGTCCCATATCTCTCCCAAGCTTCATCACTTACTCATCCTGAGAATTGGTTGCTGGCAGGCCAGATCTTGACTCAAGCTTGACCTGCATCTTGTCATTATGATCGTTTTACACACACGTTTGTTACCAGCATTTTAAAATTGCGACTGAATCGAGACTTGTGGCTTCCCTTACAAAATGGACAGGCTGGCAGCACTGGGGCTGGGCTGTAAGCAACTGTCCTCATTTGGTGGGACATCACTGTCTGATGATGCTCCTCTATTTCCACATATTGGTATAAGGTGTCAGCTGCCAGAACCTGCATGGTGGCTCACAGTTGTTCCTAACTCCAGTTCCAGGAGATCTGACACCTTCTCTGGCATCCAAAGTCTCCGTACATTCGTGCATATAGTGCATATACATGCATTCAAACAAAATACTCATATACATAAAACTCTGGCATCTTAGGACACCAGAAGAAGGTGTCAGATCTCTTGGAACTGGAGTTAGGAACAGTTGCAAGCCACCATGTGGGTTCTGGGAACTGAACCTTGGTCCTCTGCAGGAGCAGCAAGTGCTCTTAACTGCTAAGCCATCTCTCCAGCCCCTAGAAAAGTATTCTTAGTTAACGTTCAGTGTATGCTTGAGTTGATAGGTGTAATTTAAGATTCCAGAATTCCTAAGTGTTGACTGAGATGGTCCTGTGGTGGCTCACATGTATACTTTTGGACAAATACACATTTTGCTTCTGAGACCCAGATGATTCTTTGGCTTAATTTTGTTGTTGTTTTGATTTGTTTTTGTAGTGCTGAGGATTGAATCCAGGGTGTTGTTATGCACATTAGGCAGTTGCCACAGCTCCAGACCCCACAAGACCTTTTTTGGTGATCTAGCTTCACTCTATTTTAGTTACTACCTGAAATGTGCAAGAATTCCATGGTACAGCAGAGAAAGGCAGGCCTGTTCCCTGTAGGAGCATACACTCAGCTGGCGTGGTGCAGAAGTATCCCTCTCAGAGGGTTCTATTTGCTTTTTGTCTCCTGTGTCAGTGGTGACACCAGAGGGGCAGCAGCTCTTCATTCCATCTCCAAACTCAATTTGCTTTCTCCATGTCAGGTTAACATCTTCTCAGGCATAATACCAGGGACTCAGTTGGTGACATCTGTTGAATCCTTGATTTCACTGTGATAACATCTGTTGGCTAAATAGATGAGAACGGTGTCATCTGCCAACGTGCTGTGACACTTCCACTCTAAGCATGGAGGCCCATGGAGGTTGTGGAATGGATTAATTAAATCAGCTTTCAGGTTTTTTTTTATTTTATACTTGCTTTATTGATGTGAGGCAGGAGAGGGTGGACCATAGCATGTGTTGGAGGTAAGAGGACAACTTGCAGGAGTTGGTTCTGTCCTTCTACCATGTGAGTTTTGGGGATTGAATTCGGGGCGTCAGGCTTGGCAGCCAGTGCTTTTGCCCCCTTAGCCTTCTTGCCCTATTTTGTTTAAGTACCTCCCCAAATCCATTGGTGACTCCGATTGGTGCTGTTTACAGTGGCACAGACCCCAGCATTTCTATTCTTTGATCCCCAGGCATCACCTGTGTGGAAAGTTATGTCACTATTTTTTATTTTATTATTTTGGTTGTTTAACTTTCAGATGTTAGGACCACTCCTGGAAACTGCTCACCATTATCCATTCTGCCCGAACTACACTCTGTATTCCCCCGAAACCCTTTAACTTTTATAGTCAAAGGCAATTAATTATGTCTTTCCTGTCTTATAAACCAGGTTTCAGCAAGGAGGGTTGGGGGAGGGGTTGAAAGTGGCTCTAAAAATTTTCACTTCCTTTCAGGAGTGAAATGTCATTCTCCTCTTTCAAATGCTTATCTGAAATGTATGGTTTTGTTTATTTCAGAGACTTGAAGATAGAAAATTTGCTACTAGATGAAGACAATAATATCAAGCTGATTGGTATGACTTTTTTTTTAAGCAAGATTTATCTTTTAAGTGTTGTATTGTCAATTATTAACTTTTAAACTTGCCCACGATCTATATTTAATCCTAAGATTAAGTTTTCTATATTATCCCTTGTACTTCTAATGTTAAATAATAGTTTTGATGATGAAAATTAAGATTAAAAGTAATTTAATAATTTATTAAACAATAAGTTGAAAATATTAGGAAGATAAAAATAGCATCATTTGATTGTGAAATACAAATTAAGTCAATATTTATTGGCCACATATTTCTTTGAATTTTTTAACCTTCAACTTTGTGTGCGTGTGCATGTGTGTGTGTGTGGTGTGTGTGTGTGTGTATGCATGTGTATGTGCACATAGGTGTGTGTGTATGTATGTATGCATATGTGTGTGTGTGCATGTATATGTGCACATAGGTGTGTGTGTATGTATGTATGCATATGTGTGTGTGTGCGTGTGTGTGTGTGCATGTGTATGTGCACATAGGTACGGAGGGCAGAGGTCAGCATCAGGTGTCTTTCTCAGTCACTTTCTATTTTATTTTTGGGACAGGGTCTCATTAAACTCAGAACTAACCCAGCTGGTTAGTCTGTGTGGCCAGGTAGAACCAGGAAGCTTCCTGGTTCTGTCTCCTTGGCAGCAGGATTGCAGACATTGTGCAATCAGGGTCAACTTTTTACTTGGGTGGTGAGAATCCAAACTCAGGTCCTCATGGCAAAAACTCACCAGCTGAGCCATCTACCTAGCTCCTTAAACTATGATTTCAGATGATTCTAACCTTCCATCCTAAATATTTCTGTTTTTAAGTGTATGTGTGCTACCCTCAAGTGTATCTCTGCATCATATTTGTGCCTGATGCCCTTGGAGGCCAGAAGAGGATGAGGGGCTGTGCAGAGAGGTCCCTGCAGAGGGTCATCTGGCTTCACTGAACCGAGCCTGCGGGGCACTAACATGACAGTAGAGGCTCTGACTAGCCGCTAATTCAGGATCCTAAGTGAATCCCCTGGGCTGTCTTGGAAGAACTGGGTTAATTTTACTGGGGATGTTCTGTGTGTGTAGTTGCTCTTGGCTCTCAATTTCACCCCCAGCCGTGAGGCAGCCAGCACCATCTCCTATATATCGCTTTTCTTTCTTTTCCTACTTCAAATGCAAGTGATTTCCTCTGCCTAGATGGCTTGAAAAGACCCACTGACATCTTGGGTCACACTCAGTCCCCAGTAAGGGAACTTCTTACTTCCAGACCACTTCCCTGGGTGACTTGGCACCTTGACAGCTGCTGATGGATTTACCCATTAGTGGAAAATTAACAGTTATGAGGAAACCAATTTTCCCCACACAGAAAAAAAGGTCCTTTAAGGACCCTATTTTTAGTGGATTCTTAGACCTAACCAACGATTTTGTTTTTGTTAAATTGCTTCACTGTTGCACCATGGCTGTCCTGAGAGACAGATGCAGAAGCAGTGAATAGAGGCCCTGCTGAAAGGCCTATAGGATGCCTTTCTGGTTCAGCTCCCTGGGATCTGTAGCCTATAACAAAAATGCCTCCCAGTGGGTAAGGGATGGCGGGAAGGTGATCCCACCCATCCATGGCTAATGTGTCTTCAGAGACTATAGAGGTAGAAGTGATAAGCTTGTCTTAACAGCAGAGATTCTGAGAGAACATACCTGGCAAGGGCAGGGTTGGCATTGCAGTAAAAGCTTGAAGAGTTCACTTCTGTCTTGGAGACAAAGCCACTGAGTTAAGCAAAGTCCTCTGCCTGTAGCGAGTTTCCAGGTCCTGTCCTGGCACTGTCCACATTTTCTTTCCCTCACTCTCTGCCTCCCTTTCTGCCTCAGCCTCTTTTCTTTCTTTCTGTCAAGCTGTATCCCTGGATGACTACTTATAAATATGCTCTGTTGTACAGGCAATGCTGCTGCAAGAGAAAGACCTCTTTACTGATGAGGAGTTTCCTCAGAAAAACCAATCATGCTTACGTTAGGCCAGCAATCTCTCAACTGCTGTTTCCACAGCACTGAGGACCCACTCATTTGTAGGTGCTTATATAAGTAGCTAGAGAGGTTGGCCAAATAAACTTTCTGGGAGGAAACTTACCTAGGCAGTCTGAGGAGACTGCAGACCTAAGCTAGTCCTGGAATTCTCCTCTCAGGAAGTATGATGGTTGCTTTTTTGGAGACCGGGAATGGTTCCATTCATCTTTCTTGGGTTCTCACCTCTTGGCTGGTAACCATGGGACTGACATCTAGCCAGATATTTCAAGTCATCAAGATGTAAAAACCACAAACTGCAGCTAGTTGTTCAGACCAAATTTGTCTTTGAGATTATAGCCGAGGGCATAAATAGTTCCGAAGGTCCAGCCCTACCCTACAGGCATGCTGCTCTTGTAGCCAAAGTAAAGGAAGTGATGTCCAGAAAGCACGCATGAGGTAATAGAGGACCTGATTGGTTATAGAGTGGTTCTTCAACATGAGCATGGGTGGCTTCGACAGCTGACCACTTGTGATGAGCCAAGAGAGAATGGGTTACAGCCTGTTTACCTGTCACAAGAGACAAGAGTCCACTATGCATGGACAGGTTTCAGTCCAAACTTAAAATATATAGAGCTGTCTTAGGCCAAACTGAATTTGGTAGTACCAGATGGGCCAGGCCTATTGGAAAATGACCTGGTGTCAGAAGCCAGGATCCACCAAATTGTGAGGAGGGAAGCTGTGGTCACTGGGTTTCTTTCTGTTGTTGTCTGGCTTCTCTCACTACCCCCCCCCGCCCCCAGTTCTCTTATGACCTAAATGATACTATAAATGAAAGATAGCATTGTACTAGCCTTGGAAGTGATCACTTGTTTCATTCAGCCTGCTTCCCTGGATTTCAGGGGAAGAAGCCCAGTGTCTTATGGGTTTCCTTGCTCCTGGGATAGGTAGTGTGGATCAAAGGTCTTTACTAAGTCTTATTATTACTATGTTAACTTGAAAGCCCTTTGAACCTCTTTTCTTCAAAGGATTTACTTAGGTGGTTTTCAAAGATGATTATAGCTATTATCATTTCTTCTTAATAGTTTCCCTGTTTTTGAAACCATTTGGTTTAAATAAACTTACTTAAGCCATGTTTCAAATTAGCTAGAATTATCAGGAGTAAGATTTTTGATTTAATCACATATTTTTCTTCTTACAAAAAAAGAAAGGAAAAAAGAAAAGGCAGCCTGATGTTTGGGGGTGCTCACTCATCTGCGGGAATAGCTACAACTTACAAGAGCTGTGAATATTCACTGGAGCCTTCTCTTGAGATTTCATTTTGCAGCTCTCAGAAAATTGCGTGATAATTAGCTTATGTATTTACCAAATCTAATTGAGGCCGACCTATCTGACATTACTGGGAGGCAAATTCTCTCTAGTTTCACCATTCTAATTATAGGCATATGTGTAAAAATTTAATAACCATAATTACGAACGTGAAATATTCTGCTGTTTATTTCTCTACAATGTCTTTAAAATGAAGTCTTTTGGCAAGATGGAGACAACTTTAAATGCAGGTTCTGAGCCCCTTCCGCTCCCCAAATCCTGCACGAATTTATCTTCTTGAAATGTACTCTTAAGATAAGGCCAGGCTCTGTTCCCAAACTTGCCTAGGACAGTGGAGGGTGATCTGGCCTCTTATCTTGCCCTTCTGGATAGATGAGGAGGAAGTTGAGGAGGTGGCCTTAAAGAGGCCTCCCTTTGCTTTACCAGAGCCCCTGTTGGCCGGATGCATATTATCTTTGCCTTTAATCTCAGAAATTTAGAGACCCACTTTCTGGCGCTGCTGTCAGATTGGGCCTCTAACAGGCAACTTTCCTTCAAACTTCGACTCCAGGTAACACTCTCATCTGTACTCTTTGGTACTGTGTCCAGTCTCCCACAGTAGGTGCTTTTAAGGAGACATGGTAATTTCTTCCTCCTAGCTCACTCACCCTTCAACTTTTCCTCCCCTGCTAATGTGCCTCAGTATATGCTGGGACCTGGGAACAGGGCCCCTCGGCTTCTTTGTAACAGATGCATTTTCAGGACCCCCTCTGTAGCTCAAGAAAGGCTTTTCTATGCAGGTCTTGTGGTGCAAACTGGACCAAAGGGAAAGGAAATGGGCAGGACAGAGGGTAAAGGTAAGGAGACGGGGGAGGGGACAAGTGACAAAAAATACAATGAAAATGAAGGAAGATTCAGTGTTGGAACACAGCCTTCCTGCTGGTTGTTTAGTCAGATCCCTAATGTAGGCTCTGATTCTTCCTCAGGACCTGAGCTGAGGGCTTGTTCTTTGAAGCCTGGAAGAGTTTCTGGGGTTTTCTTTAGACATGCTATGTAGTTACACAGTTCACCGCAACAAGTGTTAGGAAGCTCTTCAGTCTCATGATCCTGACCTGTGGTGTGTGGGTGGCTTCATGCCCTCCCAGGGTTCTCCTGTGCCGTTTGACATTTTCTGAGCATTTTTCCTCTGGCTTTTGTGGTGGGCATGCACTTGCTGGTGGAGACATGCTAGAGCCAAGAGAAAGACAGAGATATTGTCAGGAGCGGAGCGCTGCTGCAGAAAGTATAGCGCTTGGTTCCGGCCTCAGCCAATCTCTGACATGCCCTGAAGCTTGGGAGTGTTGTGTCTGTGGTTAAGAGCCCAGTATTTGCCACGGAGTTCAAAGGATGACCCAGGATCTCAGATCTTAATTCTGAGATCAAGAAAGATTGAAGAGGAGCTGGAGAGATGGCTCAGCGGTTAAGAGCACTGCCTATTGCTCTTCCAAAGGTCCTGAGTTCAATTCCCAGCAACCACATGGTGGCTCACAGCCATCCACAATGTGATCTGGTGCCCTCTTCTGGAATACAGGTGTACATGCAGATAGAGCACACATATGCATAAAATAAATAAAATAAATCTTTAAAAAAAAAAAAAAGAAGAAAGATTGAAGAAAGATATTAGAGGAGGGAAGAACACCAACAGCTCTCTAATTACTCTCCAGTTGCAGTATCTTTAAGATCAAAAGTAAATAGTTCACAAAACTCGTAATAGACCCATGAGGTACATTGGGGCCTTCCTGCTGGCTTCACAGTTGCCTTCCTCATCCAAGAACAAAGTAACGCCATGAGGTCACTCAGTCTGGTTGGCATCACCATCCTGCTGGGCGTTCTTTTTCCAGCCAACATGCAGGGATGTTTAAATTGTGTTTCCTCCCCCCACCCCCCCTCATATTATGGTATACCTCTGGAAGGAATTTCTTAAAGACTTTAATGAAATGAAACCAAGTTGTAGAAATCAGCTGTAAGTGGTCAGTGGTACAGCCGGCCAGCTGGAGAAAATCAGTCTCCGTTCAGTTTCTCCAGCCTGGCCACCAAGCAGCCAGATCTCAGCATGCTCTCCATTCTGCCTCAGTCCTAGAAAGCTAACAGTCTCTCTTTACCCTGGATGACTCATTTACAAGACTCGATAGAAATATGTTTTGGCTCATCACACTGTTAGGTCTAGCTGGATTGTGCAGTGAGGGCTGATGTAAAATGTTCCACCGAAGCAAGACAGCCACCACCCGGCACGTCTTTGTCTTGAGAAGTCTATCAGAGGTTATGGTTTGCAGCTGGTGGGTTTCCTGCTGGATGTTAAATTATGTGTTAGCCTGAGAGAATGTTTCCTTTCCTGATGTCTGTTTTTTTTTCTTCTTCTTCTTCCCTCCTTATTTTTGCAATTTTCTAATTCAGAGTTCATGTTTGTCTTCTCCTCTCTGCAGACTTTGGTTTGAGCAACTGTGCAGGGATCCTGGGTTACTCGGACCCATTCAGCACACAGTGTGGCAGCCCTGCGTACGCAGCACCAGAACTGCTTGCTAGGAAGAAGTACGGCCCCAAAATTGATGTGTGGTCAATGTAAGTTTTCCAGCATGTAGCAGTCGGTGTTCCCTCCTGAGGTCTCCATGCCCCTTTTTCTGTGACATAGTCTCTCACTATCTGATGAAAGTGTATGTAGTGTGTGCTGTGGAATTTATTATCCATGATTCTTGGGGCCCAGCTTTCCTTTTTCCCCCCCAGACTTTATAAATTTCAAAATGGCACTTACAAACATTCTTTTGGGGAGCTGGAAAAAGCAGAAAGCCACACCCAGCCTTCACAGATCTTATGTTGATGTTCCACAAACCACCCATATCCTTATGTAAAACATTTTCATAAAGCCAGGCCTTGGGATGCAGGGCAGGGAGGAGGATCTCAAGTACAAGGCCTACCTGGGCTACAGAGTGTGTTTAAGGCCCCCCTGGGCAACTGAACGAGACTGCCTCAAAATAAAAAGGAGAAAATGGATAGAAATGCAGCTAGGGGTGAGATCCTGGCTTAGGTTATAGTAGGCTCTAGGTTCAATCACTTACACCACCAAACAAACACAGGTGTACACATACATATACACACATATATACCACCACATACACACATCACACACACACACACAGAGAGAAACAACAAACACACAGACACGTGGGTGTACTTCACACTCATCTCTCCCTCTCTCACACACACACACAAACACACACATGCATACACACACAGCAAAACAAAACAAATACATGGGTGTGCATATACACATACCACATACACACATATCACACACACATACTACACACTACACACATACCACATACATACCAAACAGAACCAAGCATACGTGTACATGCATGCAAATGTGTGGAGATCAGGAACTGGAACAAGGCGGATGAGTGGCGGGGGAGCCCATGCAGAATCCCAGGGATCAGACTCTGAGTTCAGACTCAAGGTGCAAATCTAACTTTATTTCGCAACAACAGAGCTTATTATATGCAAAGTAGGAATCATTGACAGTAAGCCCACATACCTACCTGCAAGTTTACAGGGGTAAACATGCAGTATCAGGTGGTGTGGAGGCAGATACACAGCTGTATGAAACTGAGAAAGCAGTGGAGGGACCCTTTAAGCTGCTCCTGAGAGCTGAGTGCAGCTGCCCAGGGAGGGCAGAGGTGGGGGAAGTTCCAGGCAGCGTGCACCGTGCAGTCAGTACTGGTATCTGATCACTACCAACTCTTAAGATCTTGGTGAAAGCATGAAACTTCAGAGCCTGCTTTAGAAGATGAATTTTCCACCACCTTGGAGTCCTGTGTCTGAGGTAGGGATTAGGTTTCTGTGTGGTACCCAAGGCTTTGTTGACAGGACTGGAAATGGAAAACCCAAAGTGAATTTATTTAATTCAAGGGTGCTTAAGATGAGAATGGAAACAGAGGCCGCCGTCTCCCTGTTCCAGTACTGTTACAAAATGCCTTCTTTCTTATTGCTGTGGAACAGGGTAGTGGGCAGTTGACTCCTAAAATCAAAAGCAAACCCCCAGGCTCCAGAGGTTTGAGCCTGCTGGGTGGCGGGGACTAACTCTAAGGCTTCTGAGACTGGTGAGGAGGGAACCCCGCCCTGATACGTAGGAAGGCTTGGAGAGCTCTTGAGACAGCCTGGAGTCCTGGAGCATCCCTCTGCATGTGACATTAGCATCATCTACGGGAAGGGAGATGGGGTCTTTTAGTGGTCCTCATTTTCCGTGGTGTTATTTTCAGGATCATACAAATTATCCTTAAAATCCTGTTCACCTTGTTCCTTCACTTCATTCGGAGGTCTTATATGCACACCTGCATACATTCTCTACCTCTTTCTACCCCCTCCTTTTCCATCCCACCCCTTCCAGTGAACTTTGAGATTTTAGACACAAAACTGGAGACTGCTCATTCTGGTGCATCAAATGTTTATTAATGCTTCTCTCCACATTTCCTCAGAGTGGCATATGCTCTAATTTGAAAATATCTTTAATGCAGATGTACGTTTTATCCCCACGCCAGTCTCTGTGTTCCAAGTTCTAGGATTAAAGGAGTGTGCCACCACCACCCTCTTAGATGTACCTTTTTTGTGTTTTGTTTGTTTGTTTTTGAGATAAGGTTTCTTGTCCTGACTGCTCTAGAAATCACTCTGTAGACCAGGCTGGACTCAAATTCAGAGATTCACCTACCTCTGCTTCCCCAGTGCTGGGACTAAAGGTGTGTGCCACCACCATCTGAATCAGATGTACTTTTTAATTAAATAGAATTTAACTTCATGAATATTACAATTCTTGTTGAGAAGCTCAGTGAGTCTGTAAGGGTAAGAAAAATGGACACCGGGAAACCTGTCCCCCTAATAGAGGGAGGAGGCAATATTCTCACAGTTCACCCTCCTGGCTGTGATGATTAGGTGGCTAGTATGGAGTCACGCGCAGCACACGAGTCCTCCCGAGCTTCCTGAAGTTTCTTTCACTGAACTCATAAGACCCTGTCTTTCCCCAGTGCCTTTGGGTAGATAAGTTGGGCAAGAGGTATCATGTTATGTCTTGTGCTCCCATCTCTCTACAAAACAGGGTGTTCAGGAAAAGAGTGACAAAATTTGCATTTTAATGAAATGATGCCAGATGCCATCCCCTGCAGGCAGGGGTCACATACAGAAGGGTTTTCTCTGTATTCCTGACAAAAGATAGTGAGGAAAGGTTCAGGGAGGAGATCTGTCTTCCTTGGGGGAAGCTGAGGTCTTTTTATGACGTTTAAAAGAGAAGTTCCTTGTACATTGCCATCCATGTGCGATGGTACATGCCTCCAATCCTGGTACTCAGGAGTGTCAGGCAGGAGGGAGATATATTTGAGGCTATCCTGGGCTAGATAGTAAAACCTGTCTCAGAGAGGAAGCTTCCTGTAGCTTTGGGGATTTTTAAGTTAATAAAATACAAGGAACCCCCCCCCCCCCCCCGTAGCTAGTACATTTATTAAATAGGGCAGGGAAACAAAAGAACAAACACCTTGAAATCCACCAGAAGATATTTTCTTATGAAACGCAGACTATTTAATGGAAGAGGGTTGGGACGAGTACTTTTTTTTAAATGGATGAACTCTTCCTAGTCTCCTTTCAGGACCTTAAATTGGGAATTGTTACTGAAAATTGATGCAGAAAGAAAGAAGACTATAGCATTCTGGTGGGGGTTGATTTTAAGTTTTTCAAAGCAGTTCCTTTGTTGTAGAATGAGCCAGGTGGTTGCCCAGGCTCCTGGCCACATGGCCCCAGGGCTTGTGACCTCACTCCCACCCATCCTGCAGCATTGACACTTGCTTTGTTCCTTGCATTAGGTAAAGTTTCTGGAAACTTCTCCAGGGAGCACTGAGTACCACTCAGAGATGGCAACTTCTCTTCCAGGGAATATTTTAATGTGTCAGACCGACTCAGCATTTGCCTTCTTACTCAGTGCCAACGATTCCACACTATTCTCCTTGGGGCCCCTTTCCTTCTTCCAGCTGCCCGTCACCATCACTGGTTCCTTCTCTTTCAACATCAGAATATTGTGCAATGTCCGCTATCCCGCAGGACTTTCCACCCTGCAGTGGCTCTCTGTACTTACCTCTTGGTTTTGAAAACATTAGCACTATTGCGTTGCTGCTCTCCCCATCCCTGTCTCTGCAGTTGCTGGCTCTCTTCAAAGTTATCTTGGAGTCATAGAGGTTCCCTGTCTGCCTCAGAGAACCCAGGAAGTCCCTGGGCCAAATTTCAAAAGGCTTTTCAGGAAATTCTGAGCATGTTTTGAAACTCCGCCTGATTCTATGGGATTACAGAGGTTTATAAACCACATTCCACAAGTCTCCCTTGGTACTCTGGCATACTTGTGAAATGTCAGAGGGGCTGCATTTCTCTTTATCCACATATTAAACGTGGATGAAAACTCCAGGGGAGAGGAATTAAGATGTCCGATCTGGTTTCTCTTTTAAAATCTCCTAGGGCTATCTGACTGTCAATGTGGGCTGTCAATGTGGGTTTCCATTACCATTTGCAATAAGGCCCAAATACAGTTGGAGTTTTTGTTGTTTGTTGTTTTGTTTTATTGAAAAAAAACCTTTGTTATTTATTTATTTATTTTTAATGGAACAACAGAGAAGATTATTTGGTGTTTAATCTCAGCAGACACAGCATTCAGCTCTTTTTGTGGTTTCAGCAATTTGGCCCTCATGTTGTCTACATTTCAAGGATAAATGAACTTGAGGTGAAGGTTTGTTTTTGTTTTGGTTTGGTTTTTTGGTCTTGTTTTTGTTTGCTTGTTTTCCAAGAAAGGGTTTCTGTGTAGCCCTGGCTGTTCTGGAACTCTGTAGACCAGACTGGCTTCTAACTTACAGACATCTACCTGCTTCTAACTTCCCAAGTGCTGGGATAAGAGGTGAGCACCTTCACTGCCTGAAGTTTGTGACATTTTAATTGATCATTTTATAAGAACTCGAAGTCTTTTGGTAGGGCGGTCAAGATCTTGCGTGCTGGTTGGAGTTCTCTGATCCCATCTTGAACACAGTGTCTTTCCTCCTTATCTATGGTCTAAAGAGGACAAGAGAGAGAGGCAAAGACCAGTGTATGAAGCAGTGACATATGGAGAGTTTTTGTTTGTTTTCTTTTCTCTTTCCTTCTTTCTTTTTCATTCTTTGAAGCTAACCTGTGATAAGGAGTCAAGTGATTTGGTGTCATCAGGTCTCCTGGAAGAAAGGTTCACAAAGGGTTTAGAGTTGTTCTTCTTGGTTCATACATTGAACAAACCCCATCAGCTGGTTCCTTCCCCACCACACAGCATCCTACTTCTGGGGACATTTAGAGCATTCAACCTGTGACAGAGAAAGCACATGTTCCCGAAAGATAAGACATAACATGAAAGGTGACAGGACAGTGTCTTTAGGCTTGAGCATTGTATACTGTCCTCTGTGGGGAAGAAGAGTCTTAAAGTCTTCACGTGTTGGCTTAGGCGGGCTTGCTGTTGTTTGTTTAAGTGTTATGAGCACATGAATCCAGAATAAGGTTCAGTAAATTTATGACTAAAATACCAAAACTAATTTACATGCTAAAATTACCAAGGCTAAGGAGCACCAGCATATTCCAATGAAGACATTAACATAATGCAACAGGGCGATGTTGAATTGAGACTGGATGGCTGTCTGAAGTCTGGATAGCCCTCCCAGGGACTTTTAAACTAGATTGAGTGTATTCAGAGAGATTTAAGAAAAAATTTATTGTCATTGCACATGTGCATATTTATATGCATGATGTGGTGTGTGTGTGTGTGTATGTGTGTGTGTGTGTGTGTGTGTGTGTGTGTGTGTGTGTGTGTGTGTGTGTGTGTGAGACAGAGAAAGAGAGTTAGAGACAAGAGAAAAAGTTCATTTTCATCTCAGTGGGCAAACAGCTATCAGAACTCATTGCTTACAGTCAGCACCCTTAAGTTCTGGGTGCATTTCAGCACTCAAACGCTTGCCTGCCAAGCACCGTTACCTGTTGAACCATCTCACTGTCCCCAGAGGGATTGTTAAACCACATATTATAAGGCCTGGCGTCCGAGTCTCTGACTCCCTGAATCTGGAGCCAGGCCTGGGAATATGCACTTTCAAGTGTTGAGGTGGTGCTGATGCAGTGGAGTGAGGAACACACCCTGAGAAGCCATGCGCTGCTGCGATTCTCAGGACTCTCTTCAGGTGCATCACTCACAGGGTAGGTCCATTTTAGCCTCTTCCTCATCAGACGGTGGTAATAATAAAGTTCTCACTGTGGGAGACTACCTGGTCTTGCTCCAGAATTGATGCACAGAAGACACAGACTCTCTGGCTTTAGTATTTGGCCATCCCTCCTCAGTTAGCCCTGCATGGGACAGGCTGCTGGGAGCAATTTATCTTGGAGTGATCTTCAGTAACTGCGCAAGAGGCCAAAGGCTTTCTACCTCTTATAGCCTGTGTCTGAGGCCTCTTCATAGACACAGATCTTACAGTTTTGAGATTTCTTAGTTTTCTTTTCTGTTAGTGCTGAAGCCTCCCCCAAAGCCAAGGTATCTGGCTCTACCTGAAACACGTTAATGATGCATCACTACACAGTGGGTTCTTAAGACAGGGCCCCACCCCACTTTGCCTTTCCTCCCCTCCCAAATGGCCTCCCTCAGCTTACTCCCTTCCATTTGTTACCATGGCTAGCCTGACTGAGTTTTAATGTGGTGTATCCCTTCATATGCCTCTGATGCCTCCTTGCCTTATATTTGCGATCTATCACTTCATTCTGACTTACAGCAATACTATGTGCTTGTGGCCATGGTCTCCAGCTCTCCACTCTGAGCTCCTTTTGTTCACTTAGGTGACATGATGATTTGCTGTGTTAAGTAACTTGTTTAGCTATGGAACTTTTGTTCGTATCTCCTCATGCCCCAAGGAATGTGTTGTGCTGAACACACACTGAGAATTACTGCTGTCTGCGACTGTGCATTGTCTGTTCTTGTCTCTTACTTCTTGGTTTATGTCATTTGTCACATGGCCACATCCAGGCAACTGAAGATGTATAATCTCATGCATAAAACACTCACCTGAGAGGCTTTCTGGTCTTGAAAGTCCTTTATCTCCTTAATTGAACTCTTCTGTCAGAAGCAGTGCTGTCCAACATTTTCTTGCTCTCTCTGTTCTCATTCCAGTTAAAGGGCTTGCACTTATTTATTAGTGTGTTTGCCTGTTGCCTTTGCCTCTCCGACTCAAAATCCAAAATCGCAGCATCCCTGTCTTGCTGAGGGTACTCAGTCATTGAGAGACATCCAGCAAGAATCTGTAGAATCAATGCTTGTGTGTCTTCCTTCCTGGCTCCATTCAGAGTTTAGAGAGAGAGAACTGGGCCTCAGATTATGTCTGAAATCTGAGAGTGCTGGAGCTGTGGGCTCCAGTACCTGTCATTATATAGGATGCATAATTCAGAGGCACCTCTGTGGAATTAGGCCTCAAGGGTCTTAATTTCAATCAGTCTCATTGGCTCTGTTTTGACTGGAAATCCTGTTGCTTGTTTTTAAAAACACATCCGCCGGCAGTGTCTTTGAACAGTGGGGACCTCTTGACAGAAAGGCAGGCCTTTCTTCCCCATCAGGAAATCTCATCAACATGATAGTAGCTTTATACATCAAGAAACTAAAATCCTCCCAGAAGATTCTGCTGTCCTCTGGGGTAGCTTTGGATGTAAGAAATTAAGCCAAGATACTGGGTCAGGGCCTGGCGGCTGAGCTCATGACAAGCAATCAAATGAGAAGCAAGGGTGGGAAGGACTTCCCTTAGTGACAGGCCAGAGCAGAATTCAAGAGATGGATAAAAGACTGGCTTTGGGTATGGGGTTTTGGTCTCAAAGGGCTGAGTGGTGAGCAGAAGCCCTCATAGCCCAGAATGGGTACATCTTGTACAATATTGTTTCATCTGACTTCTAAGTCCTACCTTGTACACCATACCTGGAAAGGTTGCAGGCTGGTGGGGTTGCTCTTGACGCTCCTCTTGGTGTGTTCAACACACCAACATCTGGAATTCTTTGGTGCTGGTAACATCTTCTGAAATAGAATTTGAGAGTCCCCTGCTCAAATGCTTAGGACCAGAACTATGTTTGGTTTTGGGATCTTTGCATATATGTAGTGAACTGTCCTGGGTATGGAACCCAGACAGTGTTTCACATACACACTGTGGACACAGCCCAAAGGTAATTTTATATCATGCCTTTCATGCACCTTTGTTTTGCCTACAACCTACCACATAGAGCCAGAGGTACAGTTTTCTGCCTATGGCATGATTTTGGTGGTCAAGAGGTTTCAGAATTTGGGGGACCATAGGTTTTCCAGAGCCCTTCCTCCTCCTCCTCCTCCTCCTCCTCCTCCTCCTCCTCCTCCTCCTCCTCCTCTTTCTCCTCCTCCTCCTCCTCAAGGGAGCTCTTTCTTGCTCTTGCTCCTTTCCAAGTCCCTTGTTACATCTTCTCAGCCTTCCTTGAGTCAACATCTCAACCATGGCATGATGAGAGGATTCTAGAAAGATGCCTCAGACAGAGGCAGAGGCATGGAAAGCTGGCTCCATCTGTGTGCTCCTGTGTGCTCCTTCTGTTCTGCACCCTGGAGCCTTTTCTGTTCTCACGCTTTGATATTTCTCTTTTCAGAGGCGTGAACATGTATGCCATGTTGACCGGGACCCTGCCTTTCACAGTGGAACCTTTTAGCCTGAGGGCTCTGTACCAGAAGATGGTGGACAAAGAAATGAACCCCCTCCCGACCCAGCTGTCCACAGGTAATGCATTTGCTGCTCCGGGTTCCTTCCCCATGTGGAAACAACAGAGGTCACCTGGCTTCCATCCCTAAGAAGCCAGACAACACATTACACATGTTTCCTTTTTCTCTTGTCACTTGGAAGCTCTGATTCTCTCTTTCTGTCTTTGGTACAAAACACTTATATTAAGAGAGCCTTGAGTTCATTGCTTGGGAAGTAGCTGCAGGCTGGATTGTTTGAAAACTCACCATTTTGAAGTATTGCCTTGGAGGGGCATTTTCTTTCATCAGATTACTGTAAAGAAATATTGACTTCATTCATATGTTGGGTCTGTGATTTGTTTTATTATGTGGATTTTTGAGGCAGTTCAAAAGCTTTTGGGTATATGTAGATTCGGTTACTTCATTAGACTAAATCATAGCTGTGTTTGGGAAGTTCTCTCAAACTTTAGCAGCTTCAAATTGCAGTAAAAGGCCTGAATAAAGATTTGGTTTCAGACTCAGTAAATTAATAGGATCTGATCTTTTGTTTGGTTCACAATTCACATCAAGTTCCTGGCCTACGCTCAGCTCTGAGGGTCATTTAATTGTTCTGTTAGAATAAATCTAGGTTCACTGAAATGAGGCTTTTACCAAGAAAGGATAATTATTTAATTTCCCCCTTTCTGATACATGGATAAAATAGAGCATTTTATTTTGCCACTGTTAAGTATTTTTCCCTTGGGTTTATAAGTACCTGGGAAAATGACCTGAGATTTACTCTTGTCAATGTATCCAACTTGACATGAGTTCTTGGGCATAATTATCTAATCTAGCTATACTTTCATCTTGCAAGTGATATATAATCTCTGGAGGCTGAGAGCCAGGGAGGCATTGTGTCCTTTGGAAGAGAAGCTATAGTATTGACTTCTAGCAGAAACATTTCTGCAATGGGAGTCCTACCTCATGGAGTTAGAGAGTGCACAGCATATTGAAGGAACCACCACATCAAGGCATTAGGGCACTCCATGTTGGAAAGTGCTGCAAAGCATTGTGGGAAGTGTTCAGTCATCCATCCATCTGTTCATTTTATATTGATTCTCTTAGTCTATGACAACTATTCACATGCTAGGTGTGTTCCAGATGCCAGAAAGTAAAGGAATGAGCCATACACAACCTCTGCTCCTATAGAGTGTATACATCTATGGGAGAGGCAAATATATATATATATATATCTTACATGAAAGTTGGCAGTGTTGGTACTTTAAGTGAAGTAACAGATAATAATTCAGATAAAGGCCTAGGAAGTAATTTTTTAAATAAATAAAATGTTTTCAAAAACATTGTTTTTTGTTGTGACTTTTTTTTTCTTTTTGGATGCACACACAGCTTAAGACATTAACAGAGAAATCCATACATCCTTCACCCAGTTTCCCACAATGGTAATATCTTGAATTACTGATGTAATTTCCATTAGAAAATTGACATTGATAAAACCCACATGTCTGCTGGTGTGTATTTAGCTCCATACAAATTTATCATGTGTGAAAATTGCCACTATGCTTGAGACAGCCACTAACACCAAGATACACAGTTGCCTTACAAGGATCCTTCCCTGTACAGCCATTGTCGACTCCCTCCCTTCCCCTCTACAAGCCCCTACTGGCTACTGTCCTTCCTCCATCTCTCTAGCATTTTTTGAAATGAAGGGATTTTAGAGATGGACAAATGTACAAAATTTGTACAATTATGTACAAATCCCTTGTCTCACTACAATTGTGTTAAGATCCATTTTAGTTGTTGGATGGGTCAGAACCTTGTTTCTTTCCACTGCTGAGTTGAGTTCAGGTATGGACATACCATTGTTTGTTTAACCATTCACCCATTGAAGGACCACTGTATTGATTCCAGTTTGGGTCTGCTACAAGTAAAGCTGCTGTGAAAATTTTCCTCCAGATGTTTGTGTGAATGTGGTTTCTGTAAGACAAATATCTAAGAACAAAATTACTGGGTCATTGAATAAGTGCATACAGTTCTTAGGAAGGCACCATACTGATGTTCAGGGCAGCTGTACCATTTTGTATTCTCCTTCAAATATTCCATTTGCAGTATTTTAAACATTGTCACCTCTCAGGGTGATTCTGAAGTGCTTCTGATGGGTTAGGGCCTGCCTTGTCCTAAATGACCCATGACGTGGACACTAGGAAGATGCCTGGAAAGAGCAAGCAGGGGTTGCTGAACGCTAGTGAGACCCCTAAAAGTTAGACAATTGCTGCTTTTCTTCCTTAAGTCACAATAATACCAGTCAGTCCCAATTCCCAGGGGCTTAGAACTGCAAGGGCTTCCTTGTGCTTTACATTAATTGAAAGTTGAATCAAGGATAGAAGAGTTCTGAGCCCAAGCAGGATAACAAACCCATTGCTAGTCCACGTAGGAAACAAGGGAGGTCCCTGCCCAGCAGCAAAAGCCTCCCATGCCTTCTGGTATCTAAGCATGGCACATGGCCTCAGTTAGGTAATGGGGATGGGGTAGTGGAATGGCACCATGGGTACTGGAGGTGGAAGGGCAGAGATATGTGTGGGCACTAGTGTGAGCCACAACATGAACTGTAGGACTGACAGCCAGGCTTTGCAACAAGCCTGGTCCGCCTGTGCACCCTTACGGTATCATCCGTTATATCCTGAAATGCTAGTTTACCAGTAACGAGAGAAGCTGCCTCTTCATGGAACAGAATGTAGGTATTTTTTGTTACCACCTTTTCACTCAGTCAGGCACGGTAAATGCCATTGTTCCCAATTTGCCAACAAGGAAGCAGTCTCAGAGTGAGTAAGTTGGCTTGACTGAAAGTTGGCTTGACTTTTCCTCCATATTCTGCTATTTATTTCCCTTATTTTTAAAAGACACACAAGTACACACACGCTCACACTCATATCTATGCAGTGCCTGCAGTTGGGTTCTCTGCAAGAGTCACTCTGAACTGCTGAGTCGTCCCTAGAGCCCCCTGTCCTTATTTAACTCACAATCTACCCCCTCTACAGCCCCTGAACTTAAAAGTTTTATCTCTTGTCTTCAGGTCTTGTATTTTGAGTGATGTCATTGCAAATTGAAAATGCACCAATGTTCCTACCTCTCGGGAACATATATATACTATCATTAATTTGACAGTCTGTCAGTCCTGTTTGCAGTGATTACACCAGTTAAATCTTATTATCATTCCATTTAGATTAAATTCAAAGTTTTGTTTTATTTTTATTATAGCAAGTTTCAGTTGGAAAAAAAATTACAGCACTCTTGCTCTTGTGGATCTACAAAACGTGCAGAGAATTGCCTCCTTGTTCCCATCACATAGTTGGAAACCTTCAGCTTTGGGGGCCTTTCCAGTTCTTCTCCAGTTGGTTTCCGCTTTCTGCAAGTTGGCTCTTGCATTTCACACAGTTAGCGGATGCTTTTTGCGGCTGAGAGATTTTTTTTTCCAACAGTTTACTCTTTCATCACAGCGCCATAGTAATAGCATTTACAATACATCCCGAACAGACACTTCCAATTAAGAGGATTTTGTCCCACAGATGCACCAAAGAGAAGCTGAAGAAGTGTTGGTGTTGCTGAAGGTTGGGGCTGGTTAAGATTTCCGAGAAGGCTTTACCATCCATTGTCAATGGATTCTTAGCTAGGAGGTGGATGAGAAGGCAGTGTCCTGCCAGGACGGGCCTCTGCTTGCATCTGGCTGGCTGTGCTGCTGTCAGGTGGCTCTGTCTGTTGCCTGCAGCCCTTGTCTTTGGTAGTGTCCAGTGCTCACATAGGCCAGTTCAGACTTGACAAGTCTGACTGCTCCTGAAAGAAGGGGTGTTGACACCACAGTGGTGCCTACTTCCTGTTATGTGCAGTGAACCCCATTTGTCTCACGTCCACTCCCTCAGCATGAGTAGAGTACCCAAGCATCTGCTCACAGGTGTGGAAGGTGGCCTGTCACCATGCTAGATTCCACTTTCTGGGATGATGGGGAATGTGCCGTTCCTCTTGGCCCCAGAGACACGGTTATTTTCCAGATCCGAGGACAAGCTTCAAAGCATGCCGAGGATGTCTGCAAAGTCTTTTCAGGGCAGTGAGGCGATGTTTGTGACAACCAGAGGCACATGACTTGCCAGCAGAGACTTGAACTAAAATTACTTGTGCTCATCAGCAATTTGTGAAGATCTAGAACACTTGGTGGTGAAAATAGAACAGAAACGCACTTCCGAGAATTCTCAGCTCTTCTTGTTAGCTGTTCCTCAAAGAAGCCTGGACCTGAGTGTGAGGAGATGCCAGCCTTTTAGGGGAGGGCACCAGAGATCTCACTCAGCACCTCCAGTTCAGTTCATCAAACTGCCCCTTTTCCTTGAACAATAGATGCCCCTGTTTAAAATTCAAATGGTGGGTCAAGGAGATGGCTCAGTGAGTAAGAGGGCTTGCTGTTCAGGCAGGAGAACCTGAGTTCAAATCCCCAGTACCCACATTAAAAAGCCTGACATAGTTGTGCATATGCCTATAAATAACCCCACTGTTGTGGAGAGCAGAGATAGGACTTTCTGGCTCTTCTTGGCCTCCAAGTTCAGTGAAGAGACCCTGTTGTGGAAGATAGTAGAACAGGACACTTGGTGTCATTGTCTGGCTTCTGTGTCTGTACTCCTGTGGGTGCCCACGCCCACCAAAAAAACCCAAAAGTCCTCAAGTGGCACTTGCAGTGTAGGGGTGCAGAGGGAAGGGAAATATTCACTCAAACCAGGAACTTCTCTTTTGGGAGATTTTAGAAAAGTTTTATTTAGAGATTTAGCTATAAAACTGACACTGTTGAGGCTGGAGAGATGACTCAGCAGTTAGGAGCATTTGCTGCTCTCCATAGGACCCAGGTTCAGTTCCCAGCACACGCATGGTGGCTCACAGCCCCGTAACAGTTACAGGGGATGCTCTCTGCTGGCTTCTGTGGGCACTGCATGTACATCGTATAATTACATGCATGCAGGCAAAAGCACTCATAAAATTAAAATAAATGCATCTTTTAAAAAGCCTGACAGGGTTAAATGTACCTCATGGTTATTATGGCATTTGTACATTCATTTTGGCTCACTATGTTCTTGAAGGCAGATGTCTGCACACTGGGGCCCTTCCTGCCCGGGTTACCTGTGGATGTGGCCTGGCAAAGGGCTACTTCTCTGGAGCTGATTTTGCTCTCACAACGGGCACCACTTCTGCTGGCTTCATTTCTACCATAGAAAAAGTGCACACAGAAGAGCCATCATTCTTTTAAGTGACTATAAAATGACAACCAAAAGGCAAATGAGAAAGTGTGAATTTTCATGACCATTCCTGCATAAGCTGAGTTCTATTAAAAACAAAACGAAACAAAACAAAAAACTGGGGAAGAGCTCTTCCCAGAATAAAGAATAAAACAGAACACTTTGGAGTCGAAAAGAAATAGGAGTTTATTGTATGGGACATACTATTTGATACCATAGAAATACATACATATAAATATGTATATTGGATGTGTAGAAAGCTAAATGGAAGAATTATTTGGTGAGGCCTAGGAGGATGGCTTAATTGGTAGAGCACCTGACTTGTAAACACAGGGCCCTGAGTTTGATTCCCCAAAGCCCACGTAAGAATGCTGGGAGTGGTGAACACCATGACTTGAACTTGTAATCCCAGCACTATAGGGAGGAGACAGAATGAATATCTTTGGAGCTAACTGACCAGCCAGTCTTGCCTACTTGTTGAGCTCCAGGCCAGTGGGAAACCTTCTCTCAAAAGAAATGGATGACATTCTTTTTCTCTCCCTCATTTTTAAATTAGTTTTTGGAGAATTCCATATAATGTATTTATTTATCCCATCCCTGGCTCCCCCCAGATCCACACCCCATTCAGATGACACCTTAGGTAGTATTTGTATAGACATGAACAAGTTTGCATTACATACATAGAAAAGGAAAGGAGAACATTTCCTGGATCTGAGAGGGAGGAGGATGTGTCTTATGCACCCTACCCTAGGGGTTGATCTTGAACTTGCTATGTAGCTGAGAATGACCCTTGTGCCTCTACCTCCCAGGTGTTGGAATCACAATCATGTGCCTTCATGCCTGGCTTTTATGGTGTTAGAGATCTAACCTAGGACTCCATCCAAGCTAGCCAAGTACTCTGCCAAATGAGCTATATCCCCAGCCCCTTGCAAGATATTATAATAGGTGTCACAGAACAGGAAATGTAGTCTCAGAACTCAGGAAAACTAGGCATCTGTGTGTGGACTCTCACTCTGTGTGTGTGTGTGTGTGTGTGTGTGTGTGTGTGTGTGTGTGTG
>CAJQZJ010000638.1:720413-739473 GCA_907164525.1 Lophiomys imhausi | reverse complement strand
TGTGTGTGTGTGTGTGTGTGTGTGTGTGTGTGGACTCTCACTCTGTGTGTGTGGACTCTCACTCTGTCCATTATGGACTCTCACACCAAGCAGTTTCAGTACTTGAGACCTTCCAAGATGTACTTTTGTATGTCGTGCAGTTGTCTCTTCTGTTATGATCATAAAGGACACAGACATTCAGCTTCCTGGTTCCAGTGTTTGAGGAGATCACAAGTGCTCTGTAAATGTCTGTTTAACAAAAGGAGTCCCAGGGTATTAAAATAAATTGTTTGTGCCAGGGATGGAAGAAACAGGGGCTGGGAGGGTTTTATAGTTTTGTCAATGGTTTCTCATGTCCTCCTTTATAGTTCTGGTTCAGTGTGGCTGAGATTACTATACCAGGTTTTTGGACAGAAAATAAGAACACATACTATTGGCATATATTCTGCCCAGACATTCCCTTCCTTTTAAGGAACAGCATTTGATGAGCATGGGGTTGTGGTACAGTGCTTGCAAAGGATTGTAACAAACTAGGATTTGAAGACATGTTACAGCTGACCTAACACTTAAACAAAAGCACACGGATTTCTGGTGTCATGTCACCCTGATATACTGGGCTAGTTAGCTGGGTTTAGGCTAGTCTGGGTACTACATTATAGTCTCATAGAATTTGGGGAAAATGTGGGAGGCAGTAGAGAACTGCTTTGAAAGAAAGAACCACTGGTGAGACACATGTGTAATCCTGGCTACTCAGAAGTCTGAGGTTGGGGAAGATAGAAGTTTGAAGCCTGCCTAAGCTACAGAGTTCAAGGCTAGCCCGGGCTACTTTGTGAAAGCCTATCTCAAAAGAAAAAGTAAAATCTCAGTGATGATTGTTTCCCTAGCATGTATGATGCCATAGGCTTAATTCCTGGTACATTAAAAAATTCAACCAAATGACCAAAGAACCACAAAGCACTTCTTTGATTTATGAGACAGTGTCCCTTGGTAAGGATCAAACTCAAGGGTCTAATTCAGACTCAGTTGCAATCATGATATTAGGTATTTGTTCAGTTCCTGCTCTTTCATCATCCACACATGTAAATAGTACATCTTTGTGGTTGATCTACAAGTAACTACAAGAGCCCACAGATTGCTCCAGAAATGCATGGCCCAGGGAGACCAAACCAATTCTTGTTGTCTTGGGTACCAGGTGTGCTCCTTGGGTCAGTCTCCTAAGCACCTCTATAAAAGATAAGTGTGGCAGGAAATGGAATTTAACACCCCAGGTATCTGAATGGGGGTTGGTAGTGCTGAACTCACATTCTGTGAATTATGGAATTGAAGCTCTTCCAGAGACGCCAAGAGCAGGAGCTCAGAGGGACCAAGGAGGTGGAAGACCACCGTCTGCAGTGCCTGCACCTGTGTTCAGTCTATAACTCGTGTTCTTTGCTGACTGTCTCACAGGGGCCATCAACTTCCTGCGTTCTCTCCTGGAACCAGATCCTGTGAAGAGGCCAAATATTCAGCAAGCTCTGGCGAATCGCTGGCTAAATGAGAATTACACCGGGAAAGTGCCCTGTAACATCACCTATCCCAACAGGTAAATTGGTGCTTACAGTGGGATGCCTTCTCCAATGAGATGAGGCTTGCCCCTCCAGGGCTCCCAGCAGGAAGCTGTGCATGAATAAGTCAGTGCAGTTTATTTCCTCCTCTTTTGCACACCTGTGCCCACCTCTGTAGCCACTTACCCATGGACAGGCCCATCTTGTTTTGCAGGAAGATGCAGCCAGGACTGTCCTATGTGTTTGTTCCAAGCGGGTCCTGTGGAGCCTGGTTAGAGGAATGGAAGCTTGAGCTACAGGACATCCTTTGCCAAGCCCTGCTCTGATGGGGTACATTTGAGTTGACTTAAAGGGTCCATTTAAATGAACTGTGGCATGCTCACGTGTGCATGAGCACAGGAGGAGAGCTACCCAAGAGCTCTTCTGCCAGCATTAAGCTTCTCAAATCCCATGGAACTGAGTCTTTAGAATCATTGTTCAGACCTGTTGTCTTGTATTAAAGTAACAGGAATGGGAGAAAACAACATTAGATTGTTCACTTCAGCTACCACATTGTGGGCTTGTGGAGGCCTTGCATCCCAGTCTCCTGGAGAACGGACCATGAGCGAGGGCTACGGGCTGGTGCATTGAGAGGCAACTCACCTGGCTGTCTCTGCAGGGGTGCCGACTACAGACAGGAAAACCAGCACAGAAAACATTTCCTTGTTCTTTTTGACTCTTTTGTCATTCTCTTAACCACTGGAGTGAGGGATAGGGACCCTTCCTTTGGCTACTTCAGGCACATATGGAGACCTCCTGACTCCAGCCTTCCAGGGTAGCAGGTCTCTTCCTTCTTCTGTTAACCCTTGAAAGCCCTACATGTTCTACCAAGCTTGCATGAGGACCACAGACAAAGGAATAGGGAAGGGGTATCTTCTCTGGCTGTTCTTTTGAAAATCCCCAAGTCTTGGTCCAAGGTCTAGAAATATCCACCAAGCCTTCTGAGAGCAGAAGTGCTGAGTCTCATAAGCAACATGGGGGCAGCTGGGCTCTCACTTGGGATGGACTTACTTAAAGCTCATGGGTGGATATTTGTAGAATCTGGACCCAGGCTGCTTGACCAAATTAGCTCTTGCCCTGGGCATAGAGGAGGTGACTTTGTCTAGTCACCATGTAGAACTCTAGATTTGGCTCATGGGTGGTAATTTAGACAAAGTCTGGTTACCTAGATTGTCAAGGGAACCTGAAAATAGACACCGTTTTCCAATACCTGCTCAATTTGTGCCAGGAACTGAAACAGACACCAGAAAAATTATACCCCTGTGAGCCTGCAAACAGAGCTGAGGGGCCATGCCTTACCACTATGGATTGGTACACAGGCTGCTTTCTCTGAAGAAGTCAGTGGCATGGGTGGCAACCGAACGAGTCATTAAGTGAGTGTAATTGTCTAATTGAGCATAACCCTTCCACCCAACACAGTAGCTGATGAGGGCTGTGGATCTGGCCCTAGAAACACAGAGAGGCCTTCCATTTAGCCTCCTCTGCAGTGGCTTAGAGTTCTGTAGCTTCTCCTTAGGTGACAGGAAGTAGTCTTTGGTGAGGGAAACATAAATTCAGTGTCTTACACTGGTTTAGTGTGTGTGTGTATGTGTTTGAGTGAGTGTGTGTGTATGTGTATATGTGTATGTGTGTGTATGTGTGTATGTGTGTGTATGTGTGTGTATGTGTATGTGTGTATGTGTGTATGTGTGTGTGTATGTGTGTATGTGTGTGTATGTGTGTATGTGTGTGTGTATGTGTGTGTGTATGTGTGTGTATGTATGTGTGTGTGTGTGTGTGTGTATGTGTGTATGTGTGTGTATGTGTGTGTGTATGTGTGTGTATGTATGTGTGTGTGTGTGTGTGTGTGTGTGTGTGTGTGTGTTAGCTAATAGATGGTAAAAGTGGTAAAGGTCTTGTTTAAAGAAAGTAGTAATGGCCGGGTGGTGGTGGCGCACGCCTTTAATCCCAGCACTTGGGAGGCAGAGGCAGGCGGATCTTTGTGAGTTCGAGGCCAGCCTGGTCTACAAAGCGAGTCCAGGGCAGCCAGAGATATTCAGAGAAACCCTGTCTCGAAAAACTAAAAAAAAAAAAAAAAAAAAAAAGAAAGTAGTAATGGCCGAGTGTGGTGGCATACGCCTTTAGTACCAGCACTCTGGAGCCAGAGACAGGCAGACCTCGTGAGTTTGAAGCCAGCCTGGCCTACAGAGTGAGTCCAGGACGGCCAGGGCTGTTACACAGAGTAACCCTGTCTTGAAAAACTAAAAAGAAGAAGAAGGAAAGAAAGAAAGTAGCAGCTTGGTGTCTTCCGTTATCTCAGGTTGTGGCTTATTGCATATAGATGGCAAATCTATTTTGATAAGATAGGAGACCAGAAATCTAACATATTGAAGGAGCTATGTGTTATGTAGTTTTATTTTGAAAAAGTATTAATCTTCAAGGCAAAAAATATATTTTTGGTAATTTTTATCTGGTTTTACTAGCCCTTAACTAAAAGGAGAAGAAACATACAGCCAAAGATACGTATATATAATGACCTCCTATGGGGTCATTCGGCCTCCAGGCTGATGTCTGAAGGGCAGGGTAGAATAGTGTTATAAGAAATTCTTTACAGTAAATACTCATCCTATCCTGTCAACAGGCGTGTCAGCTGGGTGCCTGGCCAGCCTTCGTGGTGTGGACACAGACATTTTGACAGAGAAGGTCTTGCTTCTTCTTCCTGTCTTCCTGTGGCCTGGGCATCCCACACCCACAGTCAGTTCTGTACATGGGCCAGAATGAAACCAGAATAGTATCAAGGTGATTTAATATGAATTTATTCACATCATAATGTGCGCTCTAGAACATTCTCTTTTCTCATCTCATCTTCCTTTTCTCTCTGCTGTCTAGTACAGGATCTTGTTATATGATCCAGACTAACTCCCTGTGTAGCTCAGGGTAGCCTGATACTCATCGTGCAGCCCAGGGTAGCCTGATGATACTCACCGTGCAGCCCAGGGTAGCCTGATACTCACTGTGCAGCCCAGGCAAGCTAGAAGCTTGTAGCAAACCTCTTATGTCAACCTCCTGAGTACTGGAATTACAGGTGTGAGCTACCACCATTCTCTATATTAGCCAAAAGTGTGAAGATTTAGTAACAGATATATTAGAACCAAATGTATACATTACCAAAAATATGTGTGACTCTCAGTCAAAGCCTACGTTTGGGGAGTCCCCTGATTTTGAAGACAGCAGATATAAAGGGCAGAGATGGAACCCCTGCCCCTGTCCATGCCCCTCCCCCTCTTGCCTCCACCCTTCCCTTTGTTCCTGCTGGGGTGGTATACTGCATCTTCCTGTACATTCAGGGGCCTCATACAGGAGTGGGTCATATCAATGTGGCCATGATTTGACTGGCAGTGAATGAGGCTCCCAGGGGTGCTCTCACTGGAGGCACATTGGTGACACCAAGAGTTTTTATATACACGTGCCTCATGTGTTCGTTTTTAGTTTAGTTTTGTTTTGGGACAAGTCTTCTGTGTACCCCAGCTTGGAATCATCCTGCTCAAGTCTCTTGGATAGCTGGGGTGACAAGCATATGCCACCAGATGAATTAGCATTCTGTCTTGATAAGATGGGAGACAAAAATTCTAGAATATGTATTATCTACAGTTTTATTTTGAAAAAGTGTTAATCTTCAAGGCAAAAATATACATTTTTCTGGCAATTGTTTTTCTGGCTTTTCTAGCCCTTAAATAAAAGGAGAAGAAGGAGCTGGGTGTGGTGGCACATGACTTTAATCCCAGCACTCAGGAGGCAGAGGCAGGCTGATCTCTATGAGTTCAAGGCCAGCTTGGTCTACAGAGTGAGTTCCAGGACAGCCAGGGCTGTTACACAGAGAAACCCTATCTCAACAAACAAACAATTAAAATAAAATAAAATAAAATAAAAGGAGAAGAAATGTACAGCCAAAGATATATATTATGTATATATTTGTAAAATCTATTTTCTAGTTTCCCAACACGATTATCTCTTGGTTTGATTAGTTTGGATATTGTCAGTGTTTCTTTTCCTTTGACAAAATAAAGCCCCTGAGTTTTACACTGCTATTTTGCACAACTTTCTCCTATGAAGTCATTTGGTTTTAAAGGTACACACTGAAGTGTTTAGAAATGACATAGCATAGTGTATACAATTTAAAATATTTTAGCAACAGCAATAACAACCATAAATGAAGCAAGCATGGCAAAGTCCACCCAGATAATGATGCATATGTACTTGACACATTCAACCTTCTGCATCTGTGGGGTCATTCTTATAATCCCCCCCCTCCCCCGCCAAACCAGATCCTAAAATTCTAGACACTGGGTGTGGTGGCGCACGCCTTTAGTACCAGCACTTGGGAGGCAGAGGCAGGTGAACCTCTGTGAGTTTGAGGACAGCCTGGTCTACCAAGTGAGTTCTAGGACAGCCAGAGCTACAAAGTGAACTGCTTTCAACACCCCCTGTCCCCCAGGCTACAGACATTCAAGTCTTCTATATAAAATAGTATAAATTGCTAACATAAACCATACACATTCTTCTATATACTTTAAATCACCTCTAGTTGATTTATAATAGTTATTATACTGTATTTCTTAGGGAATAATGATAATAAAAAAGCCTTTAAAATCTTTATGCTTAGTATAAATGTAGTTTCTTTTTTTTCCTGAAATCTTCTGCCTAAGATTAATTGAATCTTATGGATGAGAATCCACAGGTATGGGAAGTACATTATATGGTAAACCCACCACCTTTCCATATGTGGAGGACTTTTTCAAAATAAAAAGCCAGCTGGGACTGGAGATGCAGCGTAGGGAAGCCCTGGATCCCATCTCAGCACCACGTAGAGCAGGCATGGCAGTGTGCGCCCCCAGTCCCAGCATAGGAGGCAGATGTGAGGGTTCGGCATTCAAGGCCATTTTCTCAGCTACTCAGAGAGTATGAGCTATCCTGGGCTACATGAGACCCTGTCTCAAAAAAAAAAAAAAATCAAATGAATGAATGAGGGAATGAGGGAGCTCATTTGTCCCTGCGGCCCTGTGTGGACCACTGTTTGCAGTGTTTGTGTGTCACTCTGGGAAGGTGGAGAGGTGACGGGTTCTCTGTGTCTGCCCCTTGTAGGATTTCTCTGGAAGACCTGAGTCCCAGCGTGGTGCTGCATATGACTGAAAAGCTGGGCTATAAGAACAGCGATGTCATCAACACAGTACTCTCCAACCGCGCCTGCCACATCCTGGCCATCTACTTCCTGCTGAACAAGAAACTTGAGCGCTATTTGTCCGGGGTAAGTGGGACCCTAGAGGGGTGTCTTCTGTCTAGTGTTACGAAGCTACTGACACCTGATCCATGCTGTTATTTTAGCCTAAAATGTGAGTCTCTTGAATGTGGGATAAAGAACTAGCAAAACCCGTTTCTTGGAGGTGCTGCTGCTCTGAGATATGTTCCAAACGCTCTCCTGTAAAAGTTAACCCCAGCAGACCCCTGAGGGGGGTCAGCTGTTTTTGTTTTCTGTTTTCAGTTGTCTGTTCTTACTCTGTCATTCCTTAAATCTTTGGGTTTTCTACTTTAGAGGAACTGGAGTCTTCACTGCTAGTAAAAGTTGGGGACCAAGAGTGCCTGGATCTATACCAAGGTATAGAGGGGTAGATCCAGGATGGGGTATGGAAAGCTGTTCACTAGTCAGCCCTCTGTCTCAGTGAGTTGTGTCTGCAGGATTCAACCAACCATGGGTCAGAAATATTTAGAAAATTGTATTAGTGCTGAACATGTGCAGAGTTTTCTCTTATTATTCCCTAAAAAATAGTTACGTAGCATTTGTGTTGCATTAGGTATTGTAAGTAAGCCACAGATTTAAAGTGTATGGGAGACTAGCTTAGTTTGCACGAAAATTTTGTAGTTTCCTGTAAAAGACTTACACAAAATTGGGATTTGTAGGAGGCCCTTGAGGGACCAGTTACTTCAGAGGGCCAAGAGAAAAAAAGGGGGGGTTAGGTTTATATTGCCAGCAAATTAGAACACAGAGGGCTTTACTGGGTTGACCCTGGCAGCTTGACACAGCCTACATGTTAAAAAGCCCAAGTGACGGGGTGAAGAGTTGGCTTAACAGTTAAGAACACAGGTTTCAGAGGACCTGGTTTCAATTCCCAGCATCCACAAGGTGGTTCACAACCATATGTAACTCCAGTCCCAGGGGATCTAATCCCATCTTCTGGCTTTCTCTGACCAAGGCACTCACATGGTGCACATACATGTAGGCAAAACATTTATACACATAAAAAAATTAAAAAAAAATCTAAAATCAATCAATCAATCAATCAAGGTCCAAGTTCTCATGTCACATGTGAAACACACTTTGGACACCAGTAGTACTCACTTTCTTAAAGATGACCTTGGCCAGCCTTTAATCCCAGCACTCAAAGATGACCTTGGCCAGCCTTTAATCCCAGCACTCAGAAGGCAGAGGCAGGCAGATCTCTGTGAGTTTGAGGCCATCCTGGTCTACAGAGTGAGTCCAGGACAGCCAGGTGCTGCACAGAGAAACCCTGTCTGGAAAAACCAGAAGATGCCCTTGGCCCTGTGTATTTTACACCTTGAGGTCTGGTGTGTGTCTGTGTCTGTGTCTCTGTTAGGAAGACAGAATTTGGATGGCGAGCTCCAACTTCTGGAGATAGATAGTTCAGTGCTGTTTAAAGTCAGACCGTAGCCTAATGTGTTACAAAATCCCACCAACTGGTAGGATTAAACACTTTAAGGTTTCTATCATAGAGCCAAAGATAAAAATCTGGCTGCAGCTAGGGAAACGATCATCCTCCTGACAGGGCAGAAGTAACCAAAATAATATCCACAAGGCATGATGGTCCCAGTACAGCTCTTGTTAGCAGAGGGCAGTTGGATGACGTGGCTCAGTGAATGAAGACACTTGACTAGAGGTCAGCCAAATATCTGGATGGAAGAGCATGTGTTGCTGAGCTGATTCAACTTATATTTTGCTTCCAGAAAGAAAAGACATATGTGAGAAAAAAACACTAAAATGCTTTCCCAAGCAAGAACGATAATCATCAGGAGATGGTTTTATACTTCTGATAGGGACCCATCTTGAGCTTTGAGGCTATGAGATGGTACCTGTGTGGTGGCCATCAGTTATAGGAAAATGACATCAGGTGGCATGTTATCCTAGTCTTGTTCTGGTACTATGTTAAACCACCCTGACAGAAAACAACTAGAGGAGGAAAAGGTTTCTTTGGTTTACACTTCCAAATCACAATCCATGATCAAGGGCAGTCAGGGTAGGAACTAGAGGTAGGAACCAATGGAAAAATTGCTACTTGAGGATTGTATTCTAGCTTTCTAACTTTCTTATACATCCCAGAACCACCTGCTCAGGGGTGGTACTGCCCACAGTATGCTGGGCCCTCGACATCAGTTAATCAATACAGCCCCTCACAGACACGCCTGCAGACACGCCTGGTACAGACAGTTATGCAGTTGAAACTGTTTTCTCCAGGTGCTTGTAGGCTGTGCCACGTTGACAGTTAACACTAACTAATGTAGAAAGGCAAGATCTGCAATCAAACTTTGATGTGTACTATCAATATGCATTGTACATATATATTATGTAATACATCAATATGTAATAGACACTATATATCAATATGATATATATTTTATATCTATAGATAACATATGTACATATAGGTATAGATATAGATATTAGTCTGTCTTCTGTTACTATAGCAAAATACCCCAGACCTGGATACTCACTTAAATAAAGAGGTTTGGTTGAGCCAATACTTTTGAAAGTGAAAGTCTAGCCCATGCCCTAGTGTCTGTGACACATTCTATGTCATAACTTGCTAGAGAAGGGAAATAGCTTCAGGCAGAAGGGCCAAGTGAGTGGAGTGGCCTCCCTTTCTAACAACCCACTTTCTTTTTTTTATTTTTATTTTTTTCCTTTATTTTTTATTTCTTCAAGTTACATCTCAATCGCAGTCCCCTCCCTATTCCCCCTCCAGTCCCACCCTCCCACCCTCAACCCCCCCATCCTCTTCCCTTTTTTTTTTCTTTTAAGTTTAAGGTGTATCTTATTTCCCCCTACAGTTTCCCCTTTCAGTCCAACAAATGGCTCTTTCTCTTATAATAATAAATACAATAGAGTACAACAGAGGTAATTAGGCCACAGTTATGAGGGTTATATGGCTTAACGTACATTCCCAATGACCAGTCCATATGTATTTGGTACCTGACTTTAACATTCTACTATCTAAACATCTCCATGAGTTTAAAGGTCTATATCTGACTCAACATTCATACTAACTTGCAACACAATTTTAAAAGTATCTTCTTAGATCTATAACACTCTATTGACTCCTAAACAACTCAAAATTAAATTATGAGACTCTAGCTATCTGTTCTTCAACCACCTCTCAGGTCTCTGAGGTGGTTGAACAACCCACTTTCTTAACAACTAACTTGCTGTATGAGATGGTATTAGTCCTTTCCATAAACGATGCCCCTGATGACCTCATTACCTGGTGCCAGTCCCCTTCGCCTTATGTGCTCTTACCACTTCTTAACACTGGCACGTAAGGGACCAAGCTTCCGGAAGGTGAACTTCCGGAAGGCACACTCAAACCATAGCAGTATATTCTGTTAATTTATTAGGTGATAATAATAATAATAAGAAGTGGCTCTGTGCTCTCATCAGAAGAACCTAAGAGACCGATGGGACTTGAGGCTGTTCTTTGATTCTCTTCTATAAGAAAACCACATCTCCAAATCTCTTTTTCATCTTATCCTTTTAAATTCCTACTTTTCTGTGTGTTTTCCAATGTAGATGATGTATTAGTGCAGCGGTACATGATAAATAATAAGTAATCACATTCTTGTAGATGCCTCTGTACATCTTTTTCACTCATTAAGGCTCCAGGTGATATCATCTGTAGACCATGCCAGAGGCTAAAAGTTAATCTTTCAAATGGGTCCCTAATAAGAGGAGGGTGTGTGCACACTGATTTTCTTTTTCAAGTGACGAATGCTGTTCAGAAATTTTAGGGTGTCTTGATGGAGCTGATGCGTAAGGAAGTTCTTAGTTTCATATAGTACTGGGTAATCTAGTTCTTGGGGTGTTTTTCAGGGTTAGATGGAGGTAGTGCATGCTCCAAAGACTGTCCTATGGCCTACTTCCACATTCACACCTCGAAATTTTGGTTGCTTACCCTCTCTTGACACCGTGACATAGTTCAGGTCAAGCAAGAGGGACAGACATTGTGTCAGAAACTCCTAGGCTGAGTGAAACTGAAACCTTGCTAACAGTGATATTTATTAATAACTATAAATTATAATATTAGGCCAGTGGAGCAACCAGTGGCCTGGCAGAAGACCCATAGGCCTGACTTGCCTCAGAGCCTGTAGGCCTGGTGGGGTGGTCTGGTGGGGCAGCTGGCAGGGCAGCTGCCGGATATTTGTTAATAAGTATAAACTATTATATTAGGTCAGCAGAATTGTCAGCAGCCTGGAAGGGCAGCCGCCGGGGCTTGGTGGGAGACTAGTAGGCCTGAATTGCCTTAGCTGGCAGCCTATAGGCCGCAGCATCCCTTTTCCCAATAAATAAATAAACTAAGACCTTTTAATGTTTCAACACTGAAGCCTTAGCTGGGGAGTTTCTTAGATGGATTTCAACCACCTAATCCCACCCAGCCATGTGGCTTGTTATACCTTCCCAGCTCAGAGCTCACTCCCAGACATCCTGCTGCTCCAGCAACCTGGCAGGGAAGTTCCCCTGTGTAAAACGCAGCAGGGTTCCTTTCATGGTCCCAGGCAGTTCCACCTTCCTATACTCTTTCTGCCCAGCTAATTGGCGATCAGCAACCTTTAACCACTCAGAGAGTGCCTCAGAAAGGGTGCTAACCAGATCTCTAGCACTGAAATTAACCTCTGAGAACCAATGTATTAGACCTTCCTCTAACAGCTATGTCCTTCTTGACCTGGGCTCCTTGCTTTCTGCTGTCTTTCCCTCCCTTCAACTTTGTCTGGCATCAGTTTCGAGTGTTGCAAAGCTGAGTGTGTGTGGCTTTGTCCCCTGGAATGCATTCCCTGGAAACCCAGAGCACACAGTTCTGCCTGAAGAAGGGTTTGGTTTTATTGAGCAATAACATTTAGCTCTTTAATCCAAAGATCTACTTGAATCCAGCCTGTAGACAAATGGAGTGAACTGGCCTCTGCCTGTGACTGCAGCAGATCCACTCAGTAATATGCAGACGTGGCTCATTCAGTTGCCCTGTAGGCTCTGCCCGGTTATCTTGACCAATCACTAGCACAGCCCAGTGTACTAGAATCCCCATCTCCCCTTGTTTGTCATTTCTTCCTTTCTCTTCCACTTCCTTATTTTTAGAAGAGAGATATGTATTTTAAGCTGCCTCCATTGTGGCCTGCGGTGGCTTCCTGTGGGGTGCTGTATTTTCATGCTGTTTTTGTTTGTTTTGTTTTGTTTGTTTGAGACTGGGTCTCCTGACCCAGACTGGTTTGAAACTTCCTACATAGTTTCAAAGATGACATAAACTCCTGTTTCTTCAGCACCCTCTTCCCAAGTCCTGGGGTTACAGGTGTGTGCCAATCATGCCTGGTTTTATTTAGTGCTGCAGACTGCAGTTGGAACCCCTGAGTCCTAGGCAAGCACTCTACCAACCTAGCTTCATTCCCAGCCCTGTTTACAATAAGCAAGCGAGGCGCATGCTGCTTCCTACTTAGTATGGTAAGGGGTTTTTCTCTCAGCTTAAATATTTGGTTTCTGTTTTTTACCCTGACAGTCAACACTGGACAGAGGAAAGAGCTGAGACCCTATAGAGAGCAGAGAGTGGTCCAGGGCTGTCTGACTCTGGGCCCTGGGTTCTCCTCACGTTCAGGACTAAGATGAGACTCCGCACTGCAGCTTGCTGGTGTTCCAGCCATTCTTAACATCATCTGAACTAAACACTGGTTGAAAATTTATGACTTTGTAATGGACGTTTCTATTTCCCAGAACTGAAACCATGCTTTTTATTTCTTTCTCCCATAGAAATCCGACATCCAAGATAGCATCTGCTGCAAGACCCAGCTCTACCAGATAGAGAAGTGCAGAGCCACCAAGGAGCCCTATGAGGTGAGCGGCCCCAAGCAAATGCAGGGGGTCTTAGTCCATTTTAGGGGAGAATGGAAAGAAAGCCAGTTATCCCAGGACACAGAAATAGCAAAGAGAAAACACCCTTCGAGGTGAGCCCTGGAGAAATGGTTTACAGTGGTGCCAGCATTGCTCAGCCTCCAAACTACAGCCCTCATGTCCCACACGTCACAGGAGCAGTGAAACGCCTCTGTGCTCAGTCTACTGCACACAGCTGACATGCAACTTTGGAAGGCAAGACTCTAATTTTTTTTCCCCTAATCTGTTAATGAGATTTGCTAAATGCCTTTTATTTTTAAAGTTCCATTGTATATATTCATTATACATAGTGCTGCTTTACATAAGAACATTTCATGCAACTACATATGGTACTTTAGGTGTATCTCCCCCATGCCCCCTGCCTTCTTCCTTTCTTCCTGCTCTAGAATTATTTCTTTGTTCCCCTAGACAGCTTTGCTTCTACTTTTATGGCATATACATATGTGCTTTTGTGTATCTGTAAGATCTAGGAACCACACATGAGAGAAACATGTCTGGTTTGTCTTCCGGGGCTGGCTTAATTCACTTGGCCTCTGTGGGCTGGGAAGGAGGGAGGGCGAATGGGTTGGAATGGAGGAAATTAATTAATTGCCTCCTTTCTCTGAGACCAGTTGTGAGGCTCCAGGATAAAAGGATGGAGAAAGGCCTTTGGGAGGGTGGGCCATCTCGAGCAGTAGATCCATGTAAAGCTTTTAGGCTGAGGGTAGGAAAGTAGACTAGAGACCCAGATGCCTCTGAGCTCCTGGCTTAGCTGACCAGTTCCTACTCTGTGTTGGCCTCAGTTCCCATGAGTGGGTGTGTCTCAAATTTGACATGCCCATAAGCATCTCCACTCCCAGCATCCTCAGGGTCCTCCCCAGGGGCAGAGTAGGAACACAGGCACCCATCTTGAAGAGAAGCTCCTTGTCAAGTCCTGCCATGAAACTCGTGAGCCCCTCAAACTCTCTACTCTCTTCGTCCTGAACTGAGGCAAGAACTGCCGGGGGTAGAACATTTCAAGTGCAACATTAAATTCAATGCCTACAGCATCATAAGCAAGAATTGTTATCATGAGATGGTTAGGAAACACCTCTCACTACCACTTGCACCGAGACTCGACTTGGTCACTCAGCTGGAGTCTGGAGCATGCAGAATTCACTTCTAGGTATGCATTCAATTAAAAAAAAATGATACCCAACCCCAATGCATGCACCCTGAGTGTCCTCTATCCCTCCCTGCTCATGCCCCCCCCCCCATCATCTTGTCTTCGCTATTCTCACATCCAGCATTTTGAGGCTGTGCCTGCAAGCGCCAGAACCCTGATGGGATAGAGCCCCATCTCTCATTCAGATTCCTTCTCTCTGATGGTTATTTCCACTTGGCCAGAAAACACATGGCGAACGTTTTAAACATTTGTTGAAATATTGAACAGTTAGGATTTAAATAGGAGCACTAATGGGCAATCTGCATTTCAGTTTTCTATGATCCATTTGTTTCTCTGATGCGCAGTATTACTTCTGTTAATTGAATTACAAGCTGTTACTAGATTGCCCCACTCATCTTTGCTGGAACCTAGAGAGTGGAGCGGCGCTGGATAGGAAAAGGTCTTGGAAGGTCTTAGATGGCCTGGGCTTCACTGATGCAGACACTTGGAACCCCTGGGTTTCACTCCAGTTGCCACTGGCTGGCATGGAGGAGGGGGAGGGTGATGACCCAATGCAGGAGTGAGGATGGATGGGGACAGGAAGGGACTGTGAAGTTGTAGTTCATTGGGAGTTTGACTGAAGGGCCACATCCCCTTAGGACATCATGAAGCTGTGTCCTGTGCCCTGAGTGCATGGGTGGCCTCTTTGTATCCTCATTTCTGTTCTTTTTTTTCTACTAGAGGACAAATAAGCCTGATTGTGTTTCAGAACTTCCCTTTGGGGATTACAGTGCTATGATACTAAGAATTATTCTTCCTCATCTTGTGAAAAGGCAAAGACTACTTTGTAAAATTGGAACATACAGCCCAGTTTGTGGTGCATGTCTTTAATGCCAGTACTTGGGAGGCAGAGGCAGGGGGAGTCTCTGTGAATCGGTAGTCAGCCTGATCTCTATGTGAGTTCCAGGACAGCCAGGAATATGTAGGGGGGGGGGGGCGCAGTCTCAAAAGGAAGGAAGAAGGAAGAAAAAGTGGGACATGTTTGGAAGCACTAATGCATGGTGTCTAAAGGACTCCGGGGCCTGCTGAGGTGGAGATGGGATAGTTATCATTTTTAAGCTAGTTATTAAAAGTGGCTTCAAATGGGCTTGGTATAATAGAGCATGCTTTTAATCACAGCACTCAGGAGACAGACCTGTAGATGTCTGTGAGTTCAAGGCTAGTCAGGGCTGCACAGTGAGAATCTATCTTTAAAAAAAAATAATATATATATATATATATGCTGCAAAGCCATTTTTGTTGAAATCTCTTTTCTAAAATGTTGATTTTTTAAGATGTGGACTAGAAACAGGAAGTCTCTCCAGACAAAGTCGTGGTCGTGGGGCAGCAGGGATTGGATTCCGCTGACCTGGCTGTTGAAACAAACACCACCCAGGGTGGACAACTATTGTGTCTCAGTTCTAGAGGTCAAGGTGACTCAGGGCTGGTTCCTTCTGAGGGAACCTGGTCCAAGCTTTCTCTAGGCTTCGGATGGTTGTTGTTGATCTCTCCTTTGGTTCCTTCCCACTCCATGTCATACACAGTGCTTTGTCCAAAGTCTTGGGATGACACCAATCATATTGAGGAAGAGTCCTACTGATAACCTCTATTTAGCTCAACTGTAATTACCTGACTGCAAACAAGGTCATAGTCTGTGGTCCTAGAGGTTAAAACTCCAACATAGACATTTTCAGATATTGTTAACCTGTGGGGACTATAACTTAAAGGTAGATATTAAGATGTTCAATTTATTACTTATTTAGAAATCTATATGACTTGGGGCTGGAGAGATGGCTCAGCAGTAAAACGCTTACTGCTCTTGCACTGGACCTAGCGCTGTTCCCAGCACCCACACACAGGCACACAACAGCCTGTAACCCCAGTTTCACAGGATCTGAAGCCATCTTCTGGTCTCCATGGGCACCTGCACATACATGGTACATATAAACTCACATATACATACACACAATTAATTAATTGTAACAAAGTAATTATTTAAATTTTAGAAAGAGTTTGGACTGGAAAAATAATATGCATTAAATAGTAAAAAATATGCATAAAACTAAAGTATGGGCAAAATCAATTGCTATTTGCAGTTGACACCTGATACCAAAGGGAAAACTCATTTTGCCTATGGACTAGAAACAGGAAGTCTCTCCAGACAAGGTCATAATTGTGGGGCAGCAGGGACTGGATTACAACATAAAATGAACTCTGTGTTTTTTGTTTGTTTCTGTTTTATTGGGTTTTTGTTTTGATTTTTTTTCTTTGAGAGAGAGCAAGAAAGACAGAGAGGAAGAACATGAAATTGGGTGGGTGGGTAGGATCTGGGAGGAATTGGGAAAGGAAAAATTGATCGAACCATATTGTATGTTTGGGCTTTTTTTTTTAATAAAAAAGAGAAAAGTCATTTGTGCTGCTGGTAATTAGAATGGTAGCTACTCTGGGGACAGAGAGACTGGGCGAAGAGTCAGCCAGGTGGCCCAGTAGGTAAAGGCACTTACCACTAAGCTGGGGACCAGAGTTTGCTCCCCAGAGCCCCATAGTGGAAGGAAAGATCCAGTTCCTACAAAGGGTCCTCTGACCTCCACATGCGTACCATGGTGTGCCTCCATACGCATAGTTAACAAACAAAGTAATTAATTAACAAAATACAATAAAAAGTTTTAGAAAGAGAGTTTAGGCTGGAAAAAAATCTGAGGAGAACCTCACAGATGTTGGGTGGGATCTGGTTCCTGGTATGAGTGCTGTTTCCATGGATCTCTTCGCTGACAGAGAAGCATGGTGAATTGTTTCTTTGTCAGGAGAGAATGCGCCTCCCCTCTGAGTCTCAGCATTTAATGACTTTACCTGGAAGATTTCTGCACATGAATCAGGACACCTGTTCCCTCCTTACACTTCAATTGGGGAGGGGGGTTGATCTTTTCCTATAAACATTGAAATGATTAATTTTCCATCAGAGGTGCAGGAGGAATCTTGAGGGGTAGAGTTCTTAGAATTGATGAAAATTGGTGTTCCTCACAGGCCTCCTTGGACACCTGGACAAGAGACTTTGAATTCCATGCTGTGCAGGTAAGAACTTGGGGGTTTCTGATGGCTTTGCTGGGTTCTCCAGACAGATACAATCTCTCTCACTTGCATACTCATGTGAAACTAGAGATATGCTAGAAAGAAAGATAGATGGACAGACAACAACCATTGTTTTAATTCTTGTGTGTGTGGTGTATGTGCATGTACGTGTGTAACTAACTATGGAGATCAGAAGAGAGCACTGGGTGTTTTCCTCTACCACGTTCTGCCTTATTCTTTTGAGGCAGGGTCTCTCCCTGAGCCTGTAGCCGGTTTTCCAGCGAGGCTGAAAGCCCTAAAAATCCTCTTGTCTCAGCCCCCAAAATGCCAAGGTTACAGGTATGCACTAGATCTTGCTTGGTGTTACACGAGTGCTAACATCCAAACTCAGGTCCTCATGGTTGAGTAGCAAGCACTCTGGGGCACTGGGCTTTCCAAGCCTACTTGTTCTTTTCTTCTTAAGGCTTTCAACTGATTGGATGGGGCACAGAGCATTAAGGAGAACCATTTACTGTACTTAGCATCTGCTGATGTGGATGCTAAACATCCTAAAACATCCCCTTTACAGCACCATTTACACTGGTGTTGGCCACACACTAGATAACATGGCCTAGCCAAGTTGACACAGGGAATTAACTGTCATGTGATCCTGGTTATCAGCCAGTCTCCCCTGGATCAATCCCTGACATCCTCTTTCCTAGTCCTGAGTGGAGGTGCACAGAATCTTGTTGAGAGTTGGTAGGATGCCCCTCAGATGGGCTTGGTGCCTACAGTGCAGAACTGACTGTGTTTCTCTGTCATTCACTCCTCTTCCTACTGCATGAGACTCGGGTTTGCAGTAGCCCAGTGGTTCTTGGCTCTATGATCTGATTTATGAATCAACCCTTCTTTTTACAAACTCACTCATAGTTTTTTTTTCTTCAGCTAAATCTGGCTTTCTCTAGCATGATAGGCTAATACCAACTGGCTAATGACATCTGGGAACGCTGGTGGTGGGAGAGACAGGCACCTGGCTCATGCTCTAAGCAGCCAGGTGAAGCTTCTTAATTTTCAGACAAACTCCCAATGGATGGAATTTGATAGAATTTACCCACTGATGGAAGCATCTTCAAGTGCTCTCAGGCCCCAGGGCTTTTCCTGGGCCATAGTTGCCCTCAATAAGGGAGAGAAGTCAGTTTCCCAAGGGGCAGTTCTGTCTTCAACCTGGGATGAGAGGAGACTCGGAATGCCTGTCCTTGTTAAGTCAGTGTTTGCCATTCTTATCGCCATGAAGGTCAGGATGGATTCTCACTTATGCTTGCAGAGCTGGGAAGGACCCACCACTTCTAGTTCTAGATAGGGATACACTTCCCTGGAGGTGATAGCAGTTGCTCATGGTCACAGCAAGTTGTAGAGAGCCAGGGATGGATTCAACTACCAAGCAGTTGCTATGACTGTTGCTCTTTGGTGACTGCCTGGCCTCTGTTGACAGTCATTAAGGGAGACTCTGAAAGGGACCAGCTCTGTGAAGCTTAGGGCTTAGAGGCTGAGGATGGGCCTTCCCTGTCCAGTGTGTTCTGGAGTGGATATACACCTGTCTGTAAATACTCAGTTGATGCTGGTTTCTTCCATTGAATGGTATAGGACATTAAGGAACTTAGTGCAAATCATCCTTTATGGACCCACATTAAAATTTTTTGTAACTTCATATGTGTCTCTAGTGGGTAGAATTGGTGACCAGAGATCAAGATTCCGTTTGTGGGGCTAGAACAGTAGTTCAGTGGACAATGTACTGTTGCTGTAGTGTGAGGACGTGTGTTCAGATTCCTAACACCCATATAAAAGCTGGGTGGGCACAGTGGCCCATCTATAACCTCAGTACTCAGCAGACACAGGATCCTGAGGGCTAGCTAGTTAGACTAGCCGAGTCTGTGTTTTCCAGGCTCAATGGCAAACCCTGCTTCTGTAAACATGATTGAAAATGACAACTGGTATCAACTGATGTCTATCTGACACACACACACACACACACACACACACACCACATATACACACCTCACACACATTACATACCATACACACAGACACACACCA